>JACBWW010000011.1:2124164-2582424 GCA_020086605.1 Lanius collurio | reverse complement strand
CTGCCTTTTCTCAGAGCTGTTAAAGCTGTATTGCTTGACTTCTGCCAGCAAGAAAAGGATGATCTTGTCCTCAGCCTCTGAATCCCTAATATTACTTGCATATTTCTCCCATATAACCATGAGCTGGCATCTCTGACCCAGTTTCAGACCAAGGTGACCACAGCTGCCTGTTTCTAGTGAGCTGTACTGTCACTTCTCTGCATGTCAGAGAACCAACAGCGGCTTTCCTTGTCAGCTTTTAGATGAAGAAGAAAACCATTAGCAATAACAACAAAACCAAGATAGCTCAGAAGCAGCTCAACTTTTCTGGTTCAGCAGCTTCAGTATATTATCACGAAGAAACTTCTGAGGAAACCTCTCCATCTGGGGAGTGCATTTAAAAAAAAAAAAAAGGACTTGAGCTTATTTTAAAGTGTGGTACACGTGCAGTTCTCTAGGAATTTCAGTGAATTGCTGAATGTTTTTAATTAGATTGGAGCAAAAACCTACTGAGCAGGAAAACCTATCCTGCCTCATCCTCTCATTTTCAAGCCTGCTGGAACAAATGTGCTGTGAATGTGAGTTGGAGAAACAATCATCATGTTGTGCTTCAGGGTTGATTGTTACAGCGATGACATCAATGACATCATGTTAGTGACACAAAAGAGCTTTGGGAGATGTACAGGGAGCTCAGCCATATAACCTGAACAGTGGGAAAGTTGGAGCCACAAAAGGCCTGAGTGAGGTAACTGCTGTCATGATCTGCAGTAGAGCAACACGGGGATGGGAGGTGAAGTTTGGATTCTCTACATTTACTAGCATTTTTGTGTTGAAAATGCACACAATCAAACTGATTTCTCTCCCTTTCCTGACACTTCTTAACATACAACACCTTCCCAACTTGCCTGGTCTGCAGATTGCTAGCAGTGACCCAGCAGTGAGCGACTACCTCTCTCACTGGTAAGAACATAAACGAATGCCTTAAGAAGTATGGAGGAGATCTAGTGAGAGCCTGTGATTATTAGAAATTAATGAGTTCACTGTCTTGACAGGTGTGAGACACTGTACCTTATCTCTTGTGGGAAGGAGGGTATGTAGTTGACCTCTCTGACCTATTTTCACAAAATTGCTGGCAGCTCTTACGAGGAGGGGCACATGTGTAACTGCAGATAGGGCTTACACAACTGTGCACATGTAGGTACAGACTTGCTTTGAATGTAAGAAGTAGTAAATGGAAGACTTGTAGAATTAAAGAATAGTTGTATGTGTAGTATTTAATAATCTTCTATATCGTATCCTGATTTTCAAAAAGAACACTGGATACTTCCATAGCTGAAGATACTATTTTCTCCTTTGTGGGCTGGGACAGCGAGGTGCTTTAAAAGAACATTTACTCTGAAAAGTAGCATATAGAAGGGACAAAAGATAATACCTCACTAAGAAGATCTTGGGGTTAGGGGAATTTTTCTGCTTTTTATGTCTCAAGTCACTGCAACTGTGCTAGCTCTTTTGTGTTTATAAATGCCCAGAAAGGAAACAGGGTGAGGACAGAGGGAGATGGAGGAGAGGCTTCCTTCTCATGTGGATTGACACATTGAACTCCATGCTTTTGGTAAACATCAGCACCAGCCACAAGAAAAAACATCCAGAAAGTTAAATCTGAGTTCAGAAAGTTGCTTTAGCTAAGAGGTGCCCAGTTCCATCCTGCTTTACGTTATTAGCATTGTGGTTACTTTTGCAGAAGCTGTCCCTGTTCACAGTGATATCACTAACCTCAGATTCGGGTACAGACACTTGTACAGTTTGTGCAGAGTTAAGGGCAGAGATGATGGGCATTGCCCTTACATTGAGAAAAGATGGGGTACTTGTTACCAATGCATTTGGGGCTGTGGAGGGGGTGGGGGGTAATACTGGTAGTGAATTATCTTGCTCTAGATTGAATTACCTTGGTTGTGTGTTCCACTTCTATTCCCAGCATTAGAGCCCTAATAGGCGTGCAAGTCTGTCTGTTTTGCCTGCAGCCACGGAGCAGCCAATGGAGTCAAGGGTGGCCCCACTCCTGCCGGTGCCTTTGCAGGAAGATGAGATTAAACCTGTAACCCACGTGAAGCCTGAGGGGGAGTCGTGGTTGCTAGACCAGAAAACATTTTGATCTAAGGTCCCCAAGAGATTTTTATTTCATTATATGGCTGAAAGATTGCCCCAGATAAAATGAAGCAGATCCTGTTGTCTTCCTATCATTTGTCTGTGTGTCAGTGTTGTTTCTCTATCTACAGCAGGGAGAGCTGAGCTTCTCCTTTTGGCAAAGGCTCATAGCTGTACAGTCAAAAATAAAAACACTGCTGCCCGGAGGATCAAGTGTGTTCTCAGGTCTGTAACGTTTGCAGGAGATGTCTGTTCTTACTGGCTGTGCAGTAGGGAGACTTTACTCTGACTGCAGTCATTTCAGGTGCCTTGGATGGAATGAGTCAGGACCTTATTTGATATTTGTTTCATGGTTAATGTTGAAATACATGCATCATTTGGCTGAAATGATTGCTGCTAGTGAAGACCAGGCCTAATGTGCTGTGGCCAGGGAGGGTGAGTGGTGAAGATTTTGTATCACTGTGCTGTGAGGTTGACTCGCTGAAACTTGCTTTAGTACCTCTGTGTACAGTTACAGGGTTTAGGCCCTAGGTGACCTGAGAGTGCTGCTGAATGGCAAGTGGGACCTCCATCTGTGAGAAGGAGCTCTCAAGGGAGCAAAACCCTGGTCATGGCTGGCAGAGCTGCTGTCCCCTTTTGCTACCGTTCATACAACAGGACATTGTCTCACCTGAGGACTCAAATCTGTTAAAAAATGGTGCTGGTTGATGCAGTACTGTCGCCCCTGTCATCCCTCTAAAATCCAGGTGGAGAGAGGTTGGGCTGAGAGGCCTGTCTGGCCATAAGAAAGATGAAGATGTTTATTCCGGGCTGATAAAAGGAAGCTGTACCTTGGCAGCTCTCACGTGAGCTGGCTGTTTGCTCTTCCCTGCAGCCCAAGCTTAGCTCAAGTTCCATGGAGAATCTGAACTGTAAAATTTCATGTCTTTTTGCAGTGTGTTTAAATAAAATACGATACAGCCTTGACCATAAATGCTTTAATCTCAGCCATGAAGGAAGTATCATCATGCAGGTAGAGGTCAAGGCAGGACTATCACAAACATTAGGAGTGTCACTGCTGTAAAATTCAAGTTATCAGTGCCTTTGATTGTCCTCTCTTCCTCTTTCTGTTGTCACTTTAAATACTTTTTCAGTCATGCTTTGGCAGCTAATTTATATATAGCAAATGAGACCCAGAAGTTTTAAAGCCAGAGTGATTGCTTCAGTCTGCATTTTAAGGAGGGGATCAAATCAGATGCTCGAGGTGGTCTCTTCTAGATGTAAAATGTAGGTACCATAAAATGATTGTAAATTCTAGTTGATAAGATTGAAACAGTATTTCATTTATTAAAAAAATGGAACGTACATTAAAAAGTAATAACCAAATGAACAAGAAATCTTTTCAAACTATTCCCAGTTCCACCCACACAGTATGCACCAATGTGATTTGTTCCCTTCTAATGTGTTTACTTCAGGCATTTGAATGCTTGTATATGCAGGGTAACATTTGCTCCATGTTTCTGTGTGCATGAGTCGCTTAGCAAAAACTTCCGCATAGACTCTCCACTTTAATAGACTGCATTTCACAAAATGATTTATAATATGGGACTCTGAACCAAGAAATACTAATGTTCTAGGGGGGGATGAATGTTTCAAGGAGAAAAACACCAGTGAAGTTGCACAAACAGCTGTATGTGATTAAAATTGCCTAGAGATTATGCAGGTAGGTTGGAAAACTGTAGCAGATATTTTGGCAGGCATGTATTGAAAACAACAGATGTGCTTCTTTTTGTCTGCATTGGGCTTTGAAAGTAGCTTCCAAATCTAGCAGGTGAAGTTGGTAAACTAGTTGCAGTAGTTTTTATTCTTGGTTTCTGCTGTTGATGAAGTTGAGAGTAGGTTTGGTCTGTGTTGTCTTAATTCAAGAAATTCCTTTGAACTCCTTTAATCTCTCTGCTCCCCTTGTCTCTCAACTGTGGGAAATTTGGTGGCTGCATAAGCCATGTGTGCTTCCTGTGCAGAAATCACAGAATTTTATTCTTGTGCCATTTTTTCCACTTGGATTCAAAGCTGTTTAAATGGATCAGCACTGCAGAGTGGGCTGAGCAAAACCTTCTGCCAAAACCATGCAGGCCTTGTTGTTTCCAGCTCACATCCATGCGCATGCATGCCTGCACACGGATATGTGATCCACTGTTGGCATTGTTCCTGTTCAGCTGGCTAAGCAGTGGTAGGTGCTGTTATTTCCTCTGAGGGTGTTTATTTAGCATACAAGTTATGTTGACTTCCAGGGTATAAAATTATTTTCCTAAGTATAGAAACCCATCAGAGGATGAAAAGGATCTGTCTGAAGACATGGCAAAAGTATCTAGTTATACTGAGCCTAGGTCAGTTACAAGGATAAATCAGTTTATATAGTGTTTGTGTATCTGTTGCAAATAAATATTCTGTGCATTTTTTTTTTCCACCCAGAGGCCAAAATGCTCTCAGTTGGGAGTTGTGGTGTCAAGAGGCAGCTGTGACTGCCCCTGAGTATATAATGTCCCATCATTTTGTTCAGACACATGAGGACAATCAGAAATTTTACTAACCTTGGTATTTAAAGTGGTACTTTATACTTAAGTAGAAGGATGTAGAAGAGCCTCTTAAGCTATAAAAGCAATGTATCCTATAATGTTTTCAGAACTCACTTTGCAATAGTTTTTCATTATAGGCTGCTACAGTGAGTGAACCTGAAAAGCATTCAGCAGTCAGTTTTTTGCCTCTTACCAGGTACTGCAGGCTTAAGTCATATATCAAAGCTAAATTCTGCTGTATCAGTCCCCTTCCATGGCAGCTGCTTGCAGGGATTGTCATTTTACTGTAGGTTGAAGCAAAAGTCGATGATGATATGCCTCAAACTGTTGTTTAGTGGTGATAGTCCCAGGTGAGTGTGGGAAACAAGCCACCAGTTCCTCATGGTTGTAAAAACTTCCATGTGTCACAGTTACCTGGCTTCTTAAAAGGTGTTTTGTGTCAGCCTCGGAGTAAGAAAATGAACAGGCTTACTTGTGCTGATAGAAAAAGAGCAAACATTGAAATCCTGGGATGGGAAGAGAAAATAATTCTCTAGCAACTTTCATGTGTCCCTTATAGTGTTTGTCATGGCAGTTTCATGTATCTGTCATCTTGTGTAGTTCTGGATGCTGGTTAGGGTTCAGACAGGAAAGTGCCTTCATGCCAATAGCCATAAGAAATTGGAGTAAGGAGTGGGCTATTGCTTGGTTCGTCTTTCCTGAAACTTTCTCTGTTACACAGAGCTGCATTTGGCATTTGCTTGGTTTCTAGCAGAACAACTAGCCCATGCTCCCCAAAATGAAGTCATCAATTGCTTTGGGGTTTTGTTTGCCTGTTTATTTTGTATTTTTAAGTTCTTCATATAAGAATTTTCTGAGTTTATATTGCAGTTTTATTTACACATACATGGAGATAGGTAAGATGTGAGAAGAAAAAATTAGATCCCAGATCTCACCTTGTGGCCCATTCCTGTTCTGTATACTGCCCCCAGTACTATTCCTTTGCTGTTCAAAGAAACCAAACATTAAGGGAGTTGCTTTTTCTCTTACATCCAGTATGTCTTTATATGCTGTTCATTAGAGAAAATATTCCCAGTGTTAATTTTGCTCACCCATTTTGCTATTGGATGTCTATTTTAATTTTGTATGTGTCACTAGCTGAAATTGTGGCAAACATTTGGAGGGCATGTAGGATTCCAAGGTCTGAAATACTTGTGTACATCTTGCTGTATGCTGCATCATTGGAATAATATTCCCTATGAGTAGAACACTACACTATTTGATTAAATTGTGAGCTCTTAGATTCTGAAACCCTGTCTTGGCCCAGACTGATTTACCACAGGTTAATTCATTATCCAGAGTTAGCTGAGCTACTGTCACTGTCCATGTGAGCTCTTAGTTGTGTTCTTTGCAGATAATCCTACTTGTAAATACAAGCTGTTTACTAGCTAGGTGCTACAGTAGTAGGTGTGCATGGCTGATTAGTATTTTGTGGTGTGATCAAAAGGAGCAATGAAGAAAGATACACACCTTGTGCATTTTCCTTAATGTTCTTTTGCATTTTTTTATTGCTATTTCATTATGCTCAATGAGGCATCCAAGAGTTTGCTTGGCTTTGAGGGAAAGTGGAGGCTTATATTACAGTGTTAGTATATCTCTTTTGTATAAGAACACTCTCCCTCTGATGATAAATGATATAATCAAAATCTCCTTTACTTCTAAGTGTAGTATAATTTTCTCTGCTTATTTTTTCATAGGAAGTTGAGGTTTAGGCATTAAGGAAGATGTGAATTGATCCAAGTGATTTACTGGTTGATGGAAATGGGGAATTAGCTGATTTCATTAAATTTCATTTCCTTACCACTTTGCTTTTCTGTGGTTGAGCTTTGCAATTGCAATGGCCTTTCCACCCAGTGCAGGATTGCTAATGCCAGGTTTGTTTTAACTGAACATAAGTCCTTTCTTTTCAGTCTGTTGTTGGTCTTACCACGAACATGACAGCAGTCTCAGAAGTTTTCTTCTAGTCCTGTTTGAACTGTATTTGTAAGTGAAGTCAAAAGCTGATCAAGAACAGGAAAACCTGTTTCCTTTCCTGACATGAGCTTGACCGGGGGCTGACTTGGACGCCTCTGCCACTGTTTGGAAAAGGGTTCTGAAGGAATGATGAGTTAGGGGAAAGGCTAAAAGCTTCTCTTGTATTTTATTAATATTTGTAAAATTGCAGTGCTAGTTTTTCTTGTTGCTCTAAGTAGCATCTTACTGTTTCAAACTACTTCATTGAGGATCCCCCCTGTGCTGTGTGCTGTCAGAGTCCTGAATTAAGTCCCTGGTGATTACCTTTGCCCAGCAGGTCAAACATCTTTATCAGCTGGAGACTTAAGTACTTTCCTAATTTAAAACCTTGATCTTTAAGGTGGAAGGAGCTTTTACTTTGTGAACATTTGGATTGCTTCCATAGGGGTAATTAGCCATACAGTTTTGTTTCCTTGAGCATGTGCAGCTGTAGAGGAGCAGTGATTTAAAAAAAAACAAAAAACAAAAAAAACCCCAAAACTAAAAAAGAAAATAACACACTTTAATTCCTTACCTTCACCAACACAGTTACCATAATGATTAGCATTTCAAAGCTGATAGGCAATCAAAAACTTTGATTGCTGTTTTCATTTAGGAAAACTAATTTTTTTTTTTTTTTTTTTAAGCCTACACTAGTGCTTGTTAAATTTTCATTAGAGGAATGACTTCCTACTGGTAAACATCACTTTCTTCTAAATGCCCTGTTCTTTTGCTGAGTCTTCAGCTCTGCTTATTTCTGTGCTGCTAGCCCTTGGATAGGGGCCCATTAAAAAACTGCATGCATAAATTCTACTTACCTTACCGTCTTGTAGATGATGAGTGTTTTTTCTCCTGCATTATTTCTTCTCACTATTGCAAACTGGTTACTGACCACCTTTCTTGGAAGTATTTGAAAGCAGCAAGTCACACACTTTTTATTACCCATGGAAAAGATAACTGTATCTTCAGTGTGTGCTCACCCAACGTGTTATTTTTTTTTTTTTTTTTTTTTGCTTTTCAAGTGGAATTGATCAGATGGAGCAGTGGCAAGAAGAATAGAACAAGCAATGCATTGTAACAGGATTCAAAATACTGTTTGGCGAATAGCATTGAATAAAGAAGATCCATATCCAAACAATTGCTTTTGGGCCTCCTGTGTTTCAAATACTTGCAGTGTTATCTCGTTTCTCAGAAGTAGTTTCACTGAAGTGTGATGTTTATTCCCTTTTCCAAAAAAAGTGATGTTATTGCTTGTTATGCTCCAAAACAGTTCCCATTCCTCTCTGATAGTACAATGTTAGACCTTCTCAAACATTTTGAATTCAAAAGGGAAATCACAGGTCAAGCTGGACGATTTGGGGGGAGATATGCAAATAATGAGTCCTGTTAAAGACAGAAAAGAAAGAAGGAGTAGTGGCTATTAATAATATCTTACGGAGCCAAGCAATGAGGCAGCACAATAGTAAATGAAATTAAGCAAAGCCATATGTTAAGTAGTGAAAGAATTTTTTGGGTTATTTTGATGACCTTTTGTTAAGATTTCTGCCAAGTGGTTTTATTTACATATTAGTGTGAAATACTCTTTGCAAACATCTGTCAGGTTTCATTAAGAAAGGCTTGCATTTATTAAAAGTTGACTATTATTTGAAGAGTGGTTACTCCCACCTGGTTTGTATAATCTTCTGTGTTTGCTGAGCACTCAGCCAGAAGAGCTCACAGAAGTAGAGAGAAGAGCAACAAGAAAGCTGAATATTCCCTTGTGAGAACAGATGAGGTCTCTAGTAGTGATAGCACATGAATTAAAAATAATGTGATAAAGTGTGGTACCAGGGGAGAGAGATAGCACCAATGAAAATCTTCCCTGTGCTCACAAGTCAATGGAGAAGCATGAAAATCAAAAGGCATCGTGCATAAGGCCTTTAAAGCACCATGTAATTAACCCGTGAACTCACTGCTGAAGATAGTGCTGAAACAGAGGTTCCTAGAATTGGAAAAAAGATTGTGTCTTTGATAGAAGTAATAAAAATATCTTAACCTAGCTACAGTGAAACTGCCTGGGGTGCCATGCTGTAGAGCCTCCCAGAAACCTCATTTTCATATGAACAGAAATGTAATGTTATTTTCTACTGTCCACATCTTACAATTTCCTTTTTGAGCTGCTTCTTTTTAAAGTACTTTGCAGAAAAATAATTGGGCTATCTTAACTTTAGCCCAGCCAAACCTATCCTGGATGGGTACTTCCTTGTTATGGCAAGAAGACAGACCTAGTGAAGGGGTGTTAAAACAGCAGCAATCCTTTTCCCATACACACTCCTTGTGTTCTGTGCTGGGCCACAGCAGCACCTTACTCAGTACATGTAGGTGATGGAGATGAGACCTAATGAGGATGCCTTTTGGCATGGTCTGCTTTCAGCTCTTCTATCAACCTTTCTTTAAATCACCTAAAGGCAAATCACCCATGAACTGCTTGTGTAAGAGCTATCCATGCTGCCTAAGGTTTCTGAGACTGGTCAGAGGACTCTCTGTATTTATAGTTTGTGTGTGTTTAATACCATCTGCTGAAGAACTAATGGGGAAAAAAAAAGGCTCAGGAGCAAATAAATTATAGCAGTTTATGGAGTTATTTATTATGTCAGTGTGATACAGAATGTGCCACCCCACAATGAAAACTAATTATCTTCTGGCCATGACAGCTTGCTAACCTGGTATTTTGTTAATGAATGGATTAGATGGAGCTTTGACAGTCATTAACATGAGCGAATTATTGTTTTTAAGACCACTTTGTGCTGATGCCCAAGCTAGGTGATGGTTATGACAACTTAGAGACAACTCTGTTTCCATTATTTAGCCCCTGCCCCCCTTTCTCTCTCCCCTTCACTCTTCCACCTCAACCCCCTTAGATAATTAAATCTAATTATACATGCCCATCTTTAAGCACACCTAAATGCAGCTGGAATACATGAGGAAGCTTCATTTACTTAGTTTGTAGCCTAAACATTAAATCTGCTAGTTGGGGTTTGATTTCAGTGTGTTTAAATAAGGTATGCTTTCCTTCTCATGTGACTGTTGTGTTTTGCTGTGATTAGATAAGCTGCTAAGACATGGAAGAATCATCAGGTCCAAGTGTTGGGGGAAGGAAGATCCAGGTTTGCTGCCAAAGGCTGCCTGGCTTGCTGGCAAGTAGGTGTTCACTGAGTGTACTGTTTATATGCCTGTGGAGCTGAAAAATAAACACTTCTTTGGATTTTCTTGCTGGCAGCTTGTTCAGCAGAGAGCTTTTTACCATCGTGCAGCCTTCGTTATGAGAAGGTGATGTATTTGTCAGCATGAGAGGACTTTTTAATTTCACATCAGCTGAGTGTTTAATCTTCAGTCTTGTTAGTTAGGTTTGTTGCGACAGCTGATTCTTTCCAGTCAAAATGACTGAAGAGTCAAGTCAATTATTTTGAAATACATGGGTTTGTATTTGTGCCTAGGTATGACTGATTAGTCTTTGGCTCTGTGTTCTGTTGTGGTGCATGCTCCCTCAGGACCCTGGGGCTCTCTCCCTGGCTGTGCTGCTGTCTGTGCTGTCACCTGGCCATGGCTGTGCACCAGAAGATGCTTTCATAAAAATCCCTGTGTTATCAGCTAAGTGGAGGGGCAGTCTGGAAAGTTTTTACAGTCCTTTAAGCAAGCTTTCAGGAAGGCAGAAGTTTTCTCAACTCTGGTTTTGAGGACTTTACTAGAGACAAGTATTTGGGACAGACAGTTGACAGAATGTGAAAATCTCCTCTGACACCAGTCATGTCCATGTAAAAGTCACACACAGGTTACAACATATGGACAATGCAGAAGGGAACTTTATAGATGCAGATAACGTAAAACCCACTTATATTCATCCCAAGCAGGGATCAGCTTCAAAGGTGTTCCTCATCCCTCATCCTCTGAGGTCCATCTGGCAGATTTCTAGCCTCCTGACTAAGCATGCTCTTTCAAAGTGTGTGTGTGTGTGTGTATACACAGATATATATACACAAACACGTCCTGCAAGGGTCATCAAACACCATTCTTAATGAAAACATTTCCCACTTCTGAAACCCTCTCGAAACAGTTGTCTACAGTGGTCCATGGGCATCACCCTCTTACTTTGCCTTCCAGACACTGGGGCAAACTTTTTAATTGGTGCTCTTGTGATGGGACAAGGGGCAATGGGTTTAAACTAAAAAGAAGATAGATTTAGACTCAATATAAGGAAGAAATTTTGTATGATGAGGATGTTGTTGATGCTCCATCACTGGACGTGTTCAAGGTCAGGTTGGATGGGGCTATGAGCGACCTGATTTAGCTGAAGATGTCCAAGGTAGGGGGATTAGTGTAAATGAACATTAAAGGTTCCTTCCAACCCAAACTATTCTATGATTCTGCATGCAAAGCCAGTAAGGTGGGCTGCATTCTGGAGTGGCAGCTGTCATTTCCTCCCTGCTTTCATGAGATGAGGTGGTTGGTAACTTGCTGCAACCTGCATGTCCTTCCATCTGGTCCATGTTGCAGTGGATGTGCGGGTGAAATGCCTGCCCCCAAGGGCCTACAGAGCATCACAACCTTGTTTTGCAGAGAAAGCTGCAGCAGTACTGCTTGAGCTGCAGGGCTGCTTTTGCTACAGAGCACTACAGGACAAGAGGTTGCCTTGTTATTATGATCCCTGAGATGAAAGATGACATTTTGGTTGGCTGCCTGAAGATGTGGGCAGTTGTCTGTCATTAGTCGTGCCTAGCTTATACTGTAACGCATTTGTTACAGTTATGAGACTCAAAATCTAGTATTTGTATTTTGTTGCCTTTTCCACTTTTTAATAAGTGAAAACAGAGGTTTGGATTTAATTATAAAATTTCTACACTCCGAGGTGAATTACCCTTAATTCACCTGTGACTGTAACTAATAAGTGTGAGTTCAAGGTCTCTCCTTGACTGCACACACCTTGCAATGGGGGTAGCTGTGAACTGGGGCAAGCTCTCTACTTACCAAGAAGCCCAAAGACGCGTCTCCAAATGGGCAGGCCCATAAAAAGGTAAATTCCCATCGGTTGTCACTAGAGGTCAGCGTTAAAGTAATTTTAAGATCAAATCTCTTCTTACCATGTAGTGAATTTTCTGTAAATTCGAACTGTGGATGGCTGTGACACAGGTGGGACTTGCATAAAATGAGTAAAATATGGAGCTTAAATAGTTGGGTTGAGTCATTTCATACATTCTTGTTATCTCTTGTTTTGATTGACTGCATATTTACCTCAAGATAAGTAACAAGATGATTTTACTTACTATATTCTCTTTTACCCTCCTTGCTTTCTTGCCTGCTTTATGATAAAAAATATGTGTTCCTTTTCAAATTTGTGGGTTATTTCTTTAGCAGAGTTTGAATCAAATAGCTGTTAACATAATTTTCTGTCAGGGGTTGGGATTAGAAGTTAAATGTACAGGTCCTGTTACAATTCTGTTGTGAGTCCCTGGTTTTTGCACATCAGCAGCTGGATATATATAGGAAGTGGTGTCCATGTTTATGAGTGCATCTTGTGTGGAATCAAGAGACATAAAACTTGCTTGCCAAAGCCCTGCCTGTAACTTTGTTGTAGGTCCCTTCAATCTCATCTGAATACCCCAGCCAAAGAAGCTGTTTGTAAAAAGCAGATCTTGCTCTGAGTTGAATTATTTCATATTTAGTTATTTTGATTTTTAGAATATATGTGCTTCATTAAAATGAAGACTAGCCCTTGATGCCTAATTTTTCCTTGTGGAAATAATATATACACATCTAAGTGTCAAATATCATGATGGATCCATCCATGCCAGGATGTCCAGGACATGGCCAAGTGGAGCTGCCTGTCTCTTGGGGTAGGAAATGTGTTTGTAGGCTGTGCCCATAGAAAGCTTCTGGATACATTAAATTTTTGGCTGCTTGAGAATGCCAGGCCATGGGTGTACAAGAAAAGATGCTGCCAGTTGCTGCAGCTCACTGAGCCAGCCCTAATCTCCATGGGGGTGATGGGCCTCTTGAGGAGTTGCAGTTCCCTTCTGCCTGTGAACTTGCAGAATTGCTTGTGTTTAGGCTTGCAGTGTGTGCTTTGTTCATAGCAGTAATTGGCACTGTGTCTAATCCTTTCTGGTTTAGGACACGGAAGAGAATTAGATGACATGACAATGCCTGGAAAATAACAGAGTAGCCTTATGTGAATGTGGTTATTCATCAACATGGGTTTAAACACTGTGGTACACATCAAGGAAGGAAAAATAGACTTGATGGGGGAAGGATGGAAACCTCCCTGATTTCAGGGAGAGTGTGGTGTCTCATATGGGCTTTGAAACTCTAAAATAATGAATTTATTTTCAAGTATCAGATTATTTGATTATATTTACCTTTCTAATTCCAGATAAAATTATGTTATTTAAATGGATGTCCTGCCTTCCATTTATGGAAGGTGAAATGGCATTTGAATTCTGAGCTGCTATAAAGCCTTGACTTCTCCAAAATTGCTTTAGTGTGAGAAACCAGCCTCAGTGATAATTACAGAGAGAATAGCTTAGCATAAATGCATGTGTGTGTGCTTTCATCATTTTCATAGAAAGACAGCAGAGTAGTTTCCAGCAGTGAAATCTCAGTGCATGTTTTCCATCAAGAAGATTCAAGAAATGCTTAAGAATGCACCAAACCAAATGATTTGTGCCCTAAGATGCACTAAGCTGCTGGGTGAGTCAGTATAGATGGCTTTCCATGGCCTGTTTAGGAGTTTGGTAACATGACACAGATTTCTTCAATCAGCCTGTATTTCTGGGTTATTTTTATTAGGAAGGTCAGTGATCTGTCTGAGCCTAATTATCCCATCTGGTGAGTGCGCTCGAGGCACACAAGTTTCCTGCAGTTTGTGTGCACAAAGAAATGATGTGGTTACCACGTTATTTAGTCAGCTCTGACTCTTTGGCTGCATGGGAAGGTGTCTGCTGGCAGCCGCCTTGCCCAGGGTAGCCTTACATGTGACTCTGGAAAAGAGTTTGCCTCTCCAGTTTTATGGGGAGAGCTTGCTCTACTGCTCTTCGCTTACATCCCATAATTTTTATTCTTTTTTTAACACACTCTTTTATTGATCTCAGTTAAAAGTTGTGTGTTGTTTCAGAACTTCTCTTCGGTGTTTCAAGAGTTTCTTTCACTCTTCTTGCACCATGAAATATTAGGTCAACTTTACAGAAGGATCTCCAGGTCTTCAAGCTGCATCATCTTACAGCTGGCATTGTCTATTTTAAGTGTCGATACAGACCTCCACAAGCACGGGATGTACTCAGCCCACCCATCTCCAATGCAGTTCAGCCTCACAGTAACACCTGTAACAGCCTCTGTTACACACAGAATGAGTGGTGGGGAAGAATCCTGGTGGGGCAAGTACCACGTCATAGGTCATGTCCACATGAGACATGGATGAAAAAGGAAAGTACATATTAACACTTGGGTTATGTCTTCGCCTATGAACTGCTAAATCCCTCTGTTCTTTCCTAGGGCATCCATTCAAAATGCCAGCTGAAATGAATATAGATTACTGACATACACTGTCGCTATATTTAAACCTTCACCAAGACTTTGTGCAAACACGAAATCTTTAGAGACATCTTTATTACTGAAGCTGCTCAGTCATATGCAATAATATAGATATATGTTTTAAGACATTAATTTCCATGCTTTGTAGTCCTATTTCAGATCTGAAAAGAATGGAATATAACTCTGGCTGGAAAATATTTTAGATAAATCCATGAATTCAGTAAAAATTGTATGTCCTTTATCTGCTGCGAAGCTCTTTCATTAGTGACTCTTGACAAAACAGTGCTGTGTAAAAGGTGGCAGTGAAACTGATAAAAATCCAATTTTCTTTGTTTAACCAAAAACGGGTGTGCAGCCTGTGTGTTTTCTCTGTGAGCCTTGAGACTGCTGGTGGGATTGAGATAGGTCTGTAGCTATGAGGTTTGCAGCTCCAATTCTGTCACTGGCCATTTTCCCATGGTATGAGCTATACCTGTTTGCAGAGGCACAGAGCAAAGCCGTGCCAAACTGTGATAAAGATAATGTGCACAGGAATGATAAAAGGATGCAGAATATTATTGTATCCCAGGGACACGCTGATATGTGGAGGTTTGAAAATGTGTAATAAGGGAGGGGAAACTTGCCTTTTTTTTTTCTTTTTCCCACCTCTGTCAGAACAATCTCAAAAATGAATAAAACTAGAGTCTGCTAGCCTTTGTAATGTCCTTGTACACATGCAGACTTGCAAAGAGAGCAAAATCATCTCTTCTGGTGTTGTAGTGAAAATGTGGGCACTTTTTCCGATATAATCATTGAAATGTGAAGTGTTTCAGTGAAAAGCTTATCATTCATTTGTTTGGAATATAGATCAGAAGAAGTCTGGGGTACCTTGGCAATATGGAACAAAGTAATATTTTTTCCTTTCCTGATAAAGCTGTTGTGGTACACCTGTCTGGTGTGAATATTTCTTGGTCATCTAAGCTGGTCTTTAATTCTGCCAACATCTCTGTTCAAATAGTGCTTAAGTGATTTATGGAAAGGAGATGGAGGGTATGGGAATGAGGAAAAATTGAGAGAAGAATGAAGAGGAAGAAAGAGCAGAGAAGGAATCAAAGAAGATGGGAGAGGGAGAATTAGGCACACACACACTTAAGGATTGTGTACCCACAGTGAGGTAGGCAAGAGGTGCTTTTATTGCAGTCTGATGTATGTTGTTATCTGTGTTTGGGGAGGAAGAATATACCCAGCCATAGGGTCAAGTCCAAATGTTTGTCTAGTGAAGCATGAGAGAGTGAGAGGCATGGAAAGCAGAGCTGTGGTGGCCATACTGCACAGACCCAGCTTGTATCTGCTTGGCTGGCCATAACCCTGCAAGGCAGACGGGAGCAAACTGTGTGGTGCATGTGTCTCTGTCTTCCCTGAATCCATCCTGCACCGGCACCAGATTTATTTCATTGTTTTAATCATCTTCAACAAAGTCATCCATCACCATCTTAAAACTTTCCTCCCAGCATTAGGAGCTAAGCAGCCATTTTACTGATGAGATTATTGAGATTTTATATGTATCTGACAGTATGGCTTTCATCAAACCACAGTTCTGTTGCTTTGGCAGGAAATTCTCTTTTTTTTTTTTCTTTTAAATGTATGAAACGTAGCAGGACCTTGGCACAGCTAAATGCTTATTAAAAATAAAAGGGAATGTGGTGGTAGAGATCTGTAGTCAGTAGAGGCACTGGAGTATTCAAAAAAATTGATAGGGTTTTTTTGTTGGTGATTTGTGTTTTTTTGATTAGTTATTGCCTTTAATCATAATAGATTTTTCATGACCTTGAAAATAATTGTGAACAACAGAAGAACTTAAGGAAAGCCTGAATGATTTCACTTCTGGGTTGTTTGTTTTTTTTCTGGGTGAACAGGCATGATGCTTTTCCTTGTTGGCAAAAACTTTCAGTGCTGCAGATTGTAAGATACCATTTTGTCTTTTTCGAGTACAAAAATCACAAGGAAATTGTTTTGGGTTTTTTAAGAGAATGTAGGAAAGATGAGAAGGTCCCTCTTTGTTCTAAGTTCAATGTCATATGCAAATTCTGTGGTACTTCAGGACTCCCAGATTTTCAGTGTCTAGGGCAAGCATCCTGAGCACGAGAAACTCGGAATGGGGACCCAAGGGCATCTCATTCAATATGAGTTCATGATATCCCTGTGCTTGTGTTGTTTGAGGGAAGTCCATGATGCCCAGTTCTGCTTGTAGCCATCAAAGCTGGTGTTGGCTGNTACAAGCTGCCACATTGAGGAGACCAAGGAGTGCCAGCTGGGCCCAAGGAGCAGTGTGATCTCTGGTTGTGTTTTCCTGAAAGTGCTTGGACAAGTTCCATGTTGTGAGCAAGATGGACAGAACTCATACATCCAAGAGCAGTCCTTGAGGCGCTTTTTAAGTGTGCTCTCCAGCTGTGTTTAATTACACCTCTAGCTGGGTAAAATTTCCCACAAGTTTTAAAAGTCCCTGGCCCGTACCTGGACTCATGCAGCTTAAGGTATGTTGTACTGTTTCAGACTTCCTACTATTTGTCTTCTAATCCTTAAAAGAATCTTTCTCTTTTAATCCTTCAAACAAACATATTTTCAAAAGCCTTTTTTTTTTGTTTGTTTATTGTCAGCTGCTAAAATGATTTGGCATCTTGTGCCTTTTTTTATCATCTATTGAGGGAGCAGGAACTGAGAGACAAATCCTAGTCCAGCATGTCCAGTGATGACTTCAGAATGCTGACAGCTTTTCCACTAAACTCTTGTCTTTCTTTATAGAATTAATATAATTCTGCAAGTATTGTAAAGGTCTGATGGGGAGAGGAGAGTAATTTTGGGGGAAATTTCTTAAAAAAATCAAACAGTATATGTCTGGGGAGTTTGCAGAAAATTATTCTAATAATAAAACCAGGGCCTTGGAGGTTTACTATCTTGGAACATATATACTAGTGAGACAAACATCTCAGATGAGAATTGTCAACTGTAGATGCTAGAAGAACTATCTGCAAATTGTGTCTGCAGCTGCTGAGGGCAGAGCTGAGGTTAGTCAGCCTTCAAGCCATGCTTGTTTCTGTGGGGGGTCCAAATTGTCCAAATGCTTCCCCAGCACTAGGATGGTTTGGAAGGCTCAGTGTTTATCCTGTGCTGTTCTTCTGGGGTGTGCAGAAAGATGATAGGGTGCAGAAGCAGGTCTGTGTAGTCTCTGTGTCATCAACCACCCCTCTGCCCTGGGGGAGCTCTCTGGGGCCCCTGCATGTTTCCATGCTTTAGTTCAGATTCCTCTAGCTGTGTGCCTACCATGAGCCCCACTCTGGCTCTTCCCTTTCAGGAGCACTGGGAATGACTGGAGCACATTGTTGGCACACATGGATCTCTGCAGAGCTTGCAGCTGGGTCTGGTGCAGATTCATGTTTGAGTCCATTTTAGAAGATATTCCAGAAATGTTTTCCGTCACAGACCTGGCCACCATGTGTCTTACCCTGATCCATTTCAAAGCCTCATCCAATTGTTCTCCCCAAGTTCTCTTGTATCACAAAAAGTCTCTCTGCATGGGACATTTCCCACTGTGCCAGGCTGTGTGTCTGTGCTGCACTCCCTGTACCAGTTAGGCACCGCTGCACATGGTAGGTTTATCTCCCTCAGGCTGGACACAGCTTTGCTCCCTTTCCATTTGCAAAGGTGCTGGCTATATGCTGATACATTAGTCTTGCCTTCAAAAAGGAAATGCTTAAATTCTTGCCCTCATTCATAATCACATAGTTAACTACTCTGCAGCAAAGTAGCACTGGTCTGCAATCTTGGCAAGGCTCTACTAGTGCAAGTCATTCAAGCTCACACTTCAAAGTCCATGGAGCTAATCTGGTGTATAACAACCATGGATCTGATTCATTTTTCACATGCTGTGAACACCACTAAACATATTCATTTAAACTTTTGCTTTGCCACAGATTTTCCTCATGACTTTGAAA
This sequence comes from Lanius collurio, assembly GCA_020086605.1. Taxonomy (NCBI): domain Eukaryota; kingdom Metazoa; phylum Chordata; class Aves; order Passeriformes; family Laniidae; genus Lanius; species Lanius collurio. The sequence continues at coordinate 2,564,180 of JACBWW010000011.1, read as the reverse complement.
AAAAGATTTTAGAACTTTCTTATGCTGAAAATTATGAGAATTAAAATCTCTCTTCCCTCATCTGTTTTTTCTTGCTTGAATGTGAATTATGGCAGAACAAGTTTTATTATACAGTAGTACATTGCATCATGATTTAGTGCTGGAGCATTAAATATTACTATTCTATATAATTTTCATTTAGCAATTGTTCTTGCTCTTCAGTTGCCTTCCATGCTGGTCCTCTGTTTATCTGTGTGCATAAGTGGTTCATTTCATATTGCACAGACAGGTAATACTAAATTTCATAATAATTGGAGTGTGTGTGTCTGCGTGTGTGCCCAAACACAGAATCAACAACAGAAATTATGTGTGTTGTCTAAAACTAATCTATTTATTGAGCAGATGTTGGGAGGGAGAATAGTGGTCTTTCTTCAGAGTGGCACTTGGATTGTGACTCCAATATAGTCCTACTTTGCAAAGCCTTGGTAGAATTTTATTGATTTGATATGTTCATTGCAAATGAAAGTTCCAAATGCATATAGAAATTATCATAACAAGCACCAGTGTCTGTTCCTATTTGAAAATGATGCGGTTTTGAATTATCTTAGCCATGTATAACATTTTAGTGAAGTAAAAAAATTTCATTATGTGAGTTTTGGAAGCCAGCTTATTCTGTTCTCCCCTTCTTCCCAAGCTCTTTAGAAGAAACACCTTCCCTCCATTTGCCTTGGGTCTTATTTGGCTGAATGTGTAGATTCTTTCTAAGCCACACAGTCTGATATCACGTTTGGTCTTTGGATGGTCAGCATTGCCCGTGCTGCACCAGGGTCTGCAGGAGGACAGGCTGCTTTAGCCATGTGGTCTTGGGGCTCTGACTGATCATATATTTTGATTTCTTAAGTGCATTAAATCTATACCAAAAAAACCTTGAAGTATATCTATCAGAAGATGACAGGTGTGTATTTTTCCCCTCCTTAAAAGTTCACTGGCTGCTATTAGTGCTCTGAAAGGTGCTTTGCAGTCTGTTTGGCCTGTGACTTGTGCAAGTACCATTACTCTAAAAGCATGAGTTAGGAAACATCTAAATACATACATTTATAATATAAAAGCATAGATTATAAGTGTCCAAGTCCCTATAATCATTCACTGTGTCTCCTTAGTGTCATTCTTTTTGGGAAAGGAGATTTGAGTCCTCCTCAAGTCGCTGAACTTCTTTGCATTGAATCATTTATATGAGTGTGTGCACAGATGCATGAAGACAGCAGTTTCCAGCAATGTGACATCAGAGTTTTGGTTTGGAGTTGCATGTGCAACTTTTTTTCTTAAAACCTGTGGGGAATCTTTAGGGTTTGGATGGTTTAGAAAAGTCTATCAAAATGCAGAGGAAAAAAATGAGAAAAGACGTGGATGGTAAGCAGAATTCAGTGCTTAAATTAGCAGCTCAGTCTATGTAATAACCATAGGGCAAAAAGTCATACAGCAAGGGACCCCCACAACTGAGAAGTGACACAGCATACTGGATGGAGAAAAAGAAATAATTTGAACTTTGTTAAGGTATTCAATATGCTAATATTGGGTAAATCTTTAAAAGAAAATGATACTGATTGAAAAGAAATTATATGAAGAAGCTCTGTATTACCCCAGTGCTATCAACTGAAGCCAATGACTAGCCTGAATTTTCTTATTTTTTCCACTTTTTGGGGGGGTTTCTTTGTTTTTTTTTTTTTTTTTTGGTTGGTTGGTTGGTTTGGGGGGGTTTTTTGTTTTGTTTTTGGGGTTTTGGGGCGTTTTGTGGGTTTTTTTGTTTTATTTTTTATCATCCCCATTACTCCTCTACTGCAGCATGGCCAAGGTGCTCTCTTTTCCTAAGTCTATATGCTTAAATGCTCTGCACCGTCTTCCTACAATCTTTTCAAACAGCTCACACTTGGAAGCTGAACACAGGGCAGAAGTTAAGGGGGGAAAAATAAATATGGTGAGGGTCGAAGCTTTTCTTGAAATCTTTCTCTGAACACTAAGCAAATGAGTAAGAAACAAAGCCACAGAAATTCTGTCTGTAATGGGAGTCACATGTGATCAGATATGGCTAGGCAGGCTAGCATGCTCCTTTAGACATTTTTTTCTCACTTTCTAACAGCCTGGAAGTGGAATCTGTCTTTCAACCAGAAACCTGTGCTAGAAGTGATCTTTTAAAAGCAATGTCATCAGCAGGAAGAACCCACGACAGATTAGTTATTGGGGCAAAAGAAGTGACTGAATGCGGCTTTTAGGAGTTCCACTTTGAAAAGAAGTGAAAGTTAAGGAGAGGAAGTGCCAAAAAAGCAAAGTTTTTCTTCTTGCCTTCCATTATAGCTGCAATTTCATCCTATTTTAAGAGTTTTCCCCTTTCTGGCTTGTCAGCATCTGTATTCAGTCACTACTTGACAACACAATTTTATTCAGTAAGAATAAATATGCTATAATTAGCTGAAATATGAGTCTCATAATGACAGTTATAGAGGTGTTTTATTTGTTAAGACTTTGTGCCCAGAGGAAAAAAATTACATAATATGCCAAGAAGGCTTAAAATCTAAAATCTAAATGTATCAATCTGATTATTTAACCATGATTAGGGTATTTTGACTTAGTTCCAGTATCCTTTGACAGTTCAGGTGTGTGCAGCACGAGCCAAGGATGAAGATGTGTTTAAACATGGTTTTTATTGCTGGCATTCTGAAGAGATGTTTGACAGAGATCTGTTTGCATATGATTCCCTCATGGAATCCCATGTTTGCAACTGTATTATTTTGCCCTGCTACTAGATGCTTTTACCTGGAGCAATGCTCCTAATACAGTAGAAACCAGCTGACAATCATGCTTGAGGAAAGAGACCCCTTGATGTATTTTATTGCTTGATGTAATGTACCTGGAATGATACAAATTCTATAAGAAACTTTCCTTTCCAAAGTTCTTTAGTTTATTTTAAAGCATTTAAATGGTCTTATTCACAGTGTTGTGATCAAGACTTCTCTTAAAAACTGTTGCAGAGTTTTGGTTTTTGGTTTGGAGTTTTTTGATTTTCCTTCTGTTCTGACCAGTTGTCTCTCCTCTCTTGAAAACACATCCACAGCTTTCGTTCCACAAAGATTCCTTACAGCATCATTTTTTATGCGTGTTAATACATGGATCGTAATTGCATATGCATGACCTACATATAGACTTGGAATAAAGAATCAGAAAATAAATTACTAATCCCGTAATGGTTGTAGATTTTACAAGTATATATTGTCCTATTAATGATTATAGTATCAAATACAAAGGGAGTAATTGCAAATTAAACCCCAGAGCAAGACAGGAATGAGCCTCACCTTGCAAAAGGGAGTGAATTAGAGGATCTGCTGATTTTTTCCACTTGGGCTGAAATCCTCCCTTTGCTAGGACATCAGTTCTCCTGCAGGAAACATCCCTTTTCCACATCTCTGAGTCTCACATGTTTTGCAACACTCCAATCTACTCTGTAATTAAGAGCTTCTCATTTTAATTTAGTTTTGTCTTCTGGGGAGGTTCTTGAAAATAATAACTTCTATTCAACACAAATTTTCCCAAGTCTTCTTTATACTTATGCTGTGTATGCAGCAGGTGAGCAGTGATCATTTTTATTGCCAGAGAGTAGAAGAATACCCCAAAGACAGACTGAGTAGCTATCACTGTGATCATGCATCAGGTGTTTAATCGTTGTAGGTTGTAGGACATTCTGGAGTAATAACTTCATTAGAAAAGTAAAATTTAATTTTAGTTTCACCACTTTTGTATTATTTTATTACTCTTTTTCTAGTGCACTAATCTGAGTTTTAAGAAAATCAGTTCAAAATGTCTTGGGAATCATTTACAGTTTCATAATGCTTTGGTTCTGCCTAGGAAAAAACAAACGTAACTTTCAGATAAACATAAAAGCTCCAGCTGTTTTCCCCCAGAACTTTTATTTCCATAATAATTGCCTTTGGAGATAATTTTACAAGAAGAAGCATATAATACGTGGAAATATGGAATAGGTTTACAATAATTTTATTACTGTAAATACAAAGACTGGTTTTCATTCCTCAGTAACTGCTCCAGAGGTCTTGTATGTTAGAGAAAAAAAAAAAGAAAAGTTCTAGGAAGCAGCCCAGCTTCCCAGTGCCAGCTTGGTCATCTTGGGGACCATTTCTGGAAGCCAATTTGGTTTTTTTCAGAGTTTTCTGGACTATTAATTTAATGAAAGGCCTAATCTGATTTCTTACTTTTCCCTGAGCATCTTTTCAGGAGCTTGATGGCTACGTCTGTGAACAGGAACTCCAGGAATATTGGTAGTGCCTGCCTCCTCTTGGGCTTAGTGCTTTGACTTAGTGGTAGAGCATTTACATAGCTCTGCCCCTCACTGGGAATATCTTGTCTCTCCTTGGCAGAGCAGACATCTTTGCAACCTGCATCATATGAATTTTGGCTGCCTAGATTGTGAGTTTGCATTGGCTAAAACCAGAGGGTTCTGGTGTTTTTTGAAGGTGTCTGTATCGTGCTGTGTGACTGGGATGAACTGCTGGATCTTCCTAGCCAAAACAGCCTACCCTGTGATGTTAGTGTTGGTGGATAAATATGCAGACTCGATCTATTGATACCTCTTTACAAGTTGCCATGGGAATGTTGAAGGGAATATTGAGCTTGTTATCCTCACTTTGCGTTTCTTTGAGTAGCCCCTGGTCCAGCTGTAATCTGTCCAGTTAGCCAGAGATCTGGCTGCTCCAAGGGGGTTGTGCTCTCTGCTGGGTTCTGCCCAATTTCTCACACCTGTGCAGTGGAATGAAAGAGCCTGCACTAACAACATCATGGGAGAAGAGCACTGCACTATCAAATGATGCTCCTGGCTTTGCAGCACATGGGAAAATAAATGCTGTTTAAGACTAAAAGTGAAGAAGTTGAGTAATGTTATGTGGAAGATTTCTTTTATGTGTGGCCCTGTGAGTGACATGCAATTTCTGTGCGGCTGCACTTCTCTTGGATGAAAGGATTTGTATAACTCACAGAGTCAATCCTTACATTTAACAAAGCTGGTTCCCATATCTTTTATGATTCACGTCTCTCACTTCAAAACATCTGTCTTTCCATCTCAATAAAAAGGTGATTCCTTAAAATAATTTTGCCAGTCACCCTGCCTGCTTTCTTGCCATTTTCCTTCCTGCTTGAAATCCCACTAATTTGGTTTCTTCCAACACCAGTGGCTTCCTAATCTTTTGCTTTTGCAATGAATGACCCTTCCATCTTCTGGTTTCCCACTCATCCTTCTCCAAAGCATCTCTGTTAGCTAGTTTTTGATTCATGAGTTGTGTGGAGGTGATGCAAATGGAAATAAGAGGAAATCACCTTCAGGTAGTGATGGATTTCCATGTTGCAACTTAATATATTTAGATTTACATAGTACCTGGTTGTACTTCTAAAAAGCTGGCTTTAGACATGGTCCTAAGTGGAGTATGTGAAATCTCCTCAGAAATGGCATCTCAAATTTTCAGCTCTGACTTGTTAAGTTTCTGATCAGCAGAATAATAACTATTATTTAATGCACCCCCTCCCATCCTGAGTATTTCTTTCATCCAAATGGTGTTGTTTTATCATCTCACTCAGTATTCCCTGCAAGTCCGTGATGACGTAAGAGTTATACCAGAAGCCCATGAGAAATGGGGCTGAAATGTGAGGAGGATGCCTGTGTGCTGGTGAAGGGCTCATCCTGCAGCCCAGACTGCTGAGCTGTGGCAGCATCTGTCTGCAGGATTGTGCAAGGACTTGTCCCCAGAGGTGCCTCTTCCTTTCCCTCCATATACGGGGTCCATAGGTGGCTGGCCTGCACCAGATCCCTGGTTTTGAGGTGGCAAGGCTGGGTGCCTGTCCCCAGAACTGTGTCTGTGCAGAAGCTGTGTGCTGGAGCAGGGACTGATGCCAGACTTTTCCCAGATCACATCCCAGCCATGGAGCCATGGGAGCAGGGCTGCTCAGGGTGCCCTGCTTGGGGGGCCAGGGGCAGGAAGAGTGTGTTCTCACAGAGAGATTTTACATTCAGCTTCCTCCATGGATACAAAATGCAGTCTTTCCAAAGCAAGCTGTGTCAGGGCTGCATTTCATAACCACCATGGGAAAATCATTACAGGGGATGAAAAGGCAGAATTATTGATTGAGTAGCATGGAGGGCAAAGTATAACCTCTCTTTTGCTCATAGAAATACTGTGATTTTTTTCTCTTTTCGAGTAACTTAGGTGCATCTTAAAACAGCTGATCAGGAATTTTTCCTTAGGAAAACTTTAAAACTCAATTGTTTACAGGTATATTCACATATTAAAACAACTAGCAATTACAACTGTATATTTTGTAAGTTTTCACACCCAAAGATAGAAATAGTTTATTAATACTGAAGACTAAACAGGTTTTTTTATTTTCCTCTTCTGGTTCCCATGCATTACACCTGTTTTTCACAAGGACAGCTTTTTATTTCAGTCAGTGGAGCTAACAATGCACAGCAAAGGACATTGTTAGAATTCATTGCATTTTAAAACGATGCACGACATGCTGACAGTTGTAATTCATTCTTTGGCACCAAACCCTGACACTTCTATTCCTGTAAGAAAGGGTACTATTTTTCTGGTTTTAGGAGGAAGATTACTGGAAGCATTCTGAATGAGAAACGTAGAAGGGGAAAAGAAGGTGGTCAGTTTTCTGACCATACTGAAAAAGTCCTTTGTGGAACTGTTTGGGTTTTTTAATGTTTTAAACAACAGTTGTGCTGGGGTTGGTCTTGGCTGGGTATTTACCTTTTGTAACTCAAAGAAAATGGATAAAATAAGCACAAAAATCACAGATACAGTCAAGAAACTGCCACAGGGCCAAAGTCTTCAAGTACAAAGCTGAGCAGTTCAGATGTGACAGACAATTTATTTCTGTTACTGCACAAACTTTATTCCCTTTAAGAGTCTTAACCTATGTGTTCCTCTTTCTGCAGCTGTCAGCTTTGCTCACAGCTTGTCTGTATGAGAGGGTTGCACAGGTGTCTGAGATCCCAAACTGCAGCTCCTTCAGTGATGACATCTTTTTCTCATTGGTGTGTATAACTTCAGCAGCAGATTACCTAGAGAGAGGCACATTAGGTACATCTGTACACCTACAGCCAGAGCAAACCACCTCTGAAGAGAGGCTAGAAATCTGTCTGTGCATGCAGGCCCCTGAGATCATAACTAAAATAAAGAAACCCAAAAGGATCAGTAGTGATGACACAAAACATAAAATAACAACAAAAAAGCCAAACTAATCCTTTATACAACACCTAAACATGCAAGGGGACTGTTTAATTGAGAGAGTTGTCACTGCTGTGACAGTCTATCAAGGATACTGCATTCAGGATTTTGTTATAAATCACTCTCAGTAAGAAAGATAACCTCTGGTTTAACTGTATTTAGTGTGTTTATTCTAAAATGTGGTGCAAAATGGCTGATGTTTGACTGATGATGTTTTGTTTGTTTGATTGAATAATTCCTTGTAGTAGTAGGTAGCCACTGGCCGTGCTCTTTTACTGTATTCTCGCTAGCCAGTGATTTATAATGGCTGAAAAAATATACTGATTTAGATTCTGCTTCATATTGTACTTTGGTACCACTTTAGCTTTTGATTTAGTTGAAGTCTTTGGGGATATTCCAAAAATAATTCTCTAAGTCTTATCCTTCATTATCCTGTATTTAGCCTGTGTTTCAGGACATACAAAATCCTGACTGTATGTGCATTTTTGCGCCAGTTACTGACCGCTTCTCAGCAACCTAATTACCTGTCTGATAGACACTACAGCCCACCAGTGCTGCAGTGTTTTGGCTAATTAAAATGTGCTTTTAGTTACAGTGTTTGCAGCAAATCTCTGAGGCATTCAATTACTGGCCTGTATCATGTGCTTTTGGAAGAGCAGAATCTGTTTAACTTGCATAACAGTTTTTTAGGATAACTTATGGAGGATCCTTTAACAAAGGCATTTCACATGGCTTGCTTAATCTGAAGTGTAAACTGATGTTTCCCAGTGCAAAGATGTCTTAGTGCTGAGGAGGTCTTTCACCAGGTCCCCAGTTACCCTGCCAAGCCCAGCAGGATCACTGGGATGAATAAACAGCTTAAGAAAGGAAAGGATTAGCCCCATTAACCTCAACAGCAAGGTTTTCAAGCTCTGATGCTACAAGTGCTGGGTCAGGCAGGCATCTCACCCTGCTGCAGCCACAGACTGCTCCATCACTGTTGCCAGTCCCCACAGTGCATGGCAATGCTTCTGCAGTTTCTGTAATGGGGAAAAGCCAGCAAGGATTAATTTGTTTTCTTAGATGTGACTGCCCTCTTTGGGCTTCAGAAGTAATTTCCAAGTAGCCAGTGCTACTCCCATGCACTCCCTGGGCTCCACTCCATTGCTAGCATCTCTCCAGAATGCTGCAGACAGGTCATGTCCCAGACCAAACCACCAGGCTCTCTTCCAGGCTGGCTTTAGCCCAGGCTGGTTCACAGTCCAGAGAGAGAGCTGCAGGGAGTGCAGGCAGGCAGCTTTCTGCAAGTGTAACCCAGTCCCAGCAGGCAGGGAGGTGGTAAGCAGGGTAAGGAACGGCAGCCCTCAAGATTTGTTTCTCCCACAGCATTCTCCTGGAGAAATTGGCTGCTCATGGCTTGGACTGGTTCGCTGTTCACTTGGTAAAAAGCCATCTGGATGACTGGACCCAGTGAGTGGTGGTGAATGGCAGCTGGTCACTACTGCTGCTCCCCAGGGCTCGGCATTGGGGCCACACCTGGAATCCTGTGTCCACTTCTGGGCCCCTCACTACAAGGACGTTGAGCGTGTCCAGAGAAGGGCAGTAGAGCTGGTGTATGGAGTGCATGTCCTGTGAAGAGTGGCTGAGGGAGCTGGGGTTGCTTAGCCTGGGGAGAAGGAGGCTCAGGGGTGACCTTACTGCTCTGTAAAACTGCCTGAAATGAGGCTGTAGCCAGGTGCACGTCACTTCTCCCAAGTTGCAAGTGACAGGATGAGAGGAAGTGGCCTCAAGTTGTGTCAGGGGAGGTTTAGATTGGATATTAGGAAAAAATTTCTTAATGAAAGGGTGGTCAGGGGTTGGAACAGGCTGCCCATGGAAACAGGGGAGTCACCATGCCTGAAAGCATTCAATAGACATGTGGATGTGGCACTTGGGGACATGGTTTAGTGGCAGACTTGGCAGTGCTGGGTTAACGTATGGACTCAATGATCCTAGAGATCTTTTCCAACATAAACAATTCTGTGATTCTTTGCTATCTCAGGCATCTGACATGGTTTTTCTCCATACATTCAGTTCCGATGTTTCTAATTTCCTAATCATCTGGGTTGTGACAGATCTGCAAGAAAGCTGAGCCTAAAATCGATGCACAGCTTGCTGGCTTCTAAGTGTCTATGTAATTTTCTGTGAGATACCCACAATGTTCAGCTCATGTCTAATTGGTGCCATTTCTGGGTGGAATACAATGTCCCTTTACAAGTCACAGGGCCTTTGAAAACCATTTTAAGTACCCTATTTGAGTTTTTCTGTATTTTCTCTAATAAAGGGAGTTGTTTGATGCTGTTTATTTTTATGGCAGTCAAGCCTCATATTAAATTGGGCCCTTTTATGCTTCAAGGCTTTCTATTTGGCTCATGTGGTATTGGATTGTGTAGTGTTCGATGCTCCTTTGCTTCTTTGTATTCAGTACAGAAAAAGCAGATATGTGAAATGCAGCTCACTGGATACACCTGAAAATCTAAGGAGACAGCGGCAGTGGCAGGTTGCAGGCTGTTCCCTTCCTGCAAGCCATTTCTATCCATGCAGAACTGTGCAGCCCTTTCTGGCGTTGTTGGTGGTTTCGGTAGAATTTGGCATTGTCATTTCAGGGATGCTAACATCACCACCAAGCGCAAGGTGATGGGAGAATCAGAGCTGGGAAGAAGCAGTGGTGGAAAGGATCAGTCCAGTAGCTGTGGTGGCATTGTTTCATGTTCTGTGGGTCTTTCTGGCCACTACTCCAATTTCTAGGACTGGAGCCAGAATAAAACACTCATTAATAGTGCTGTCACACAAGATAAATGAAAAAGTAAAACAATGGAACATGGTTGTAAACAGGGCTTACGAGTCTCATCAGCAGAACATTAAAACCCAACTCTTAAGTACATTAGAGGTGGTTTATGTTCTGGATTAAAGCACATGCACACACAGAGGCACACGTAGGCTACAGCAAGTGCCATAGCTTTGATACCCACTTTGTCACAGCAATGCCACTGATGACATGGTCACCCTTTTTAGTTACAGAAGAGCTTCCTTGGGCTCTCTTCTGTCTGTCCACTCACAGCAGACACTGCTATACATATCCTTCTAAATTAGATGGCAAAATGTTGATTGTTTCTTCCAATCTGTCAGCCCCCTATGCATCTAAAAAAATATGGCCCGAACAGACGGAAGAGTTTTATTATTCTTAAAATCACCAAAGTTCCATCTAGAATGAAAAATATTATGCTTTCATGGAAGGTTGCATATTGCACCCACTGCTTTTTTGTTACTTCCCATAGCAGCTAGGAAATATCACAAAATGGATGAATGCTTTTATTTTGCTTTTCCTTATCATGTGTATATACACACACATTTATTGGAAGTCTGTTAGGATATCTGCCATGGTTCTCTGGCTGCCAGTATCTTAAAGCATTGATAAACTATGGAAATAGTACATGGTTTTTCAGGGTCTCAAATTGCTTTTAAAATTGGATCTACCTGAATCCTTCTTCTGTAATTGAAAATTGAAAGTGGACTTGGTTCAGTTGTGTCCAGAAGTACTGAGGCAAGTAAAAGTTTGGGATAGACTGGGAGAAATCAGAACCATGACAGCAGCAGGGGTGATGAACTTATTTTTGTGAGAGAATGAGAGTCTGCTGTAATCCTGGCCACAGACTCCTTTTGCCAGCTGTTCTTCATGCTTTATCTTCTGAGCTGACATTTCACAGGAGATAGATGTATTACATATATACACACAGCCACGTGAGAGGGAAGCAAAATCGAGTCAGGATGATACAGACCCTTTAGAAGAGATTAGAGATTGGCAGGACACAAAGTAGGTACTGATACCATCTCTGCAGAAAGTGATTAGATTTGAGAGGGACAAGGAGATAATGCCTATATCTCAAAACTCTTTCTGTTGTGGTGCTACATGGCACAGCAGCCTTATTTTAGTGTCTCATCATGCCACATTAGAATGTTTCAAAAACCTATCTCAAATATCTAAGCAGATGAGAAGGGACTTTGTGTCCCTGTGCACTGGGAAGCTGGCACAGCCAACATCTGCCCATGGTTTGGTCCTTGGCTGTCCTAGCTCCCCAGTGTAACTTCCAAAATGTCCTTGGCTTTGTATTGTGGAATCCCAGGTCATCTGCAGCAGTAGACAGCTTGAAATGAAGGCAGGTAGCTTGGCTACAATTTCCAGCTCAGTGTTTCATTAGTCTCCCTGGCATCTGCAATGGAGGAAGTCTCGAAACATCAGAAAGAAGAAAGATCTGAGAGATGGGAGGGAAGGCTTTGCTTTCCCCAGCATGTTCCTGAAATTACTGAGCAACAGAAACACTTGCTGTACATGGGAGACTGTCAAGTAGCATTTCTGGACAGAGAAACTTTTATGTAGCACAGGCAGTGACAGATTTTACTTGAGTGCAGTGATACTTTTTTTCTATAAGATTGCTGTCTCATGTAAAAGTCGTAAATGTAATGAAAACATCAGCTCAACTTTTTCATCAGTGGTCACAACGGAAAAGTGAATGTCAGGAAGTAGGAGGAAAATAGGAAGCAAAATGGAGAATATCACTCTGCTACTTTACAGGAGAGGTTAATCATAAAGTAATGTTTTAACTCCATCCATTAACTCCACTAACTCAGCAAGGAGGAGCCATTTACCAAATTTCTTATTCAGACAGAACTGGAAGTTGATTATGTATGCTTGCTCTGTCACTGTATACCTCCCTGTGTATCTCCTTCTGGCTGCTGCTGGTGCAGGTCAATCTCTTACCTCACCCAGCACAGCTCCTTCTTGTATATTGTCGTGGTTCTCAACACTTCCAGGGCAAAGTGGAAATCTGTCTTTCCACGTTGTAACTGTTGGAACTGTCTCCATGAAAAATGAAAAAAAGTGTAAATAAAGCCAGGGGGATAAGCTAAATATTGGGGCTATGTAGTTTACAAAGTGCTCTAATACCACATGAATGATACCACAATGAATGATTCCAGTGATGAATGCCAGAAAACTGTCAGGGTAGATGGGACTGCTGTCAGGTGCCTTGGAAGTGGCCTATTTGACTGCTGCAAGGAGCTATTAGAGGGGCAGCTGTGAGGAAGTTTAGTACAAACTAGAGCCCAAAGCAGTCTTACATCAAAGTATTGAATTACAGAGGTTGTCACTGTAGTTTTAATTGGGAAAAATCTGCTGTGACTTATTCTCCAGGCAAGCACGTTAACTTGCAGTTGAACAGATTTCTTTGTCTATGATTTGGTTTAACACATGATGAAAACAGTTGATGAAATTGTGATTTACCAAATTGCTGTATCTCATACTTTTTTAACTGATTAGAACATGTGCCCATACAAAAGCAAGGGCAAGAGGAAGAGGAAACAGGAACAGCTCCATGACATACAGCTGTGGTTTTGTGGAAGGGGGGGAGGAGGAGTTTCAGAGAGGCACTTCTGAGGTTGTCAAGGTTACAGGTTCTTCTGTAGGTGAGTGGCTTGGGCATTCTCTATTGAGAATTGGCATCAGCTGTTTCCTTCCGAGATAACAAAATTTGCATTTTAATTAGATTGTTGCCTTTGTCAACACTGAAGCATAGCATATAAGTTGTTGGAAACTTCCCGCAGGACCAGGGTAAATATTAAAAAAAAAAAAAAAAAACCAACAGCCATGTTTATCCCATTAATATTTTGAAATTTTTTTAGTTTTTTAAGTGTTTCTAAGAGGAAGATCTCTTTATAATTGCTCAGTGAATTGACCACTCGATCTGCCTTCCTAGTTCTTTAGACCCCGGTAAAAATGTTGCTTTTGGAAGCTAGGATTCAGTGTTTTGGATGTGGGGAAGCCAAGAGCTGTGTGCCAGTCTGGTGCTCAGTGTGAGAACCGAAGATTTGCACTGAACTTGCTGCTCTGAGACATCGCTGCAATGGCAGCAACTGTGCCTTAACCCTGGGAAAGAAATCTGTGCTGATACCAGCATGGCATGGCTCTAGTGGAGCCTGACTGCACCAGTTTTATACTTTAGGAAAACAAACAGTGTCGTCGTAGATTTCGAGCTGCACTCAGAATTGATACAATATGTCATAATGAATTTTCTGCCAGGTTTAAGAGTGATACAGCAAGATCTGCATCTGCAGGGGAGAAGTGCAGCACCACTGACTGCCCTAGAGCTGTAGAAGTGTACACAGTTGGGGATGGGGCCGGGAGGTTTATACTGCAGAGCAAACAAGCCAGTGCTGCACTGAGCCAGTACCTGGTGCTGAAGTTGGGCAGAGTAGTGGTGTTGCCAAGAAGGAAAGCAGGCAACCTCCTTTGTAGACCAAGGAGAGCAAATTCACTGCTCCTGCAGCAGCAGCATCTAGTGAGAGAGGCCACCGCTGCTGTGGGGCTGAAACAGCCATGATTCACTTGGAAATGCTTTTCATGTGCTAAGTCACGTCATTTTGCAAACTTGAAAATTCAAAAATGGCTCACCATTTGAAAATCTTGCTATATCAATATAAACTGCCCAGTTTAAAGTAAAGCAGTAGTTTCAGCAAATGCCTTGCCTTTGAGGCAGCTTGTCCACTCTGAATGTGGAGGAAACACATTTCTGCCTCCCTCTTCTGAGGGAGACTGAGGAAATGGCACTCAATGGCTTTCAGAACCAGGCTTTGTGTGCCTGCTGTGCTTCCTGGCCTTCCCACTGTCTGTTCAAAATCATCAATTCCTCAGTTTCCCTTCTATCCTTTTAGACTGGCAGAGAATCATTAGCAGCTTCATCATCACTGTCCCTCCAACTGGACTTGATGATCCTTGTGGGTCTCTTCCAGCTGAGAGTATTCTGTGACTGTGTGACAGGCAGGGGCCAGGGCAGGGCTGCTGGAGGCACAGGGGAGCCAGAGCAGCCCTTCACCAAGAGTCCCACTAGTGCTGTTCCCATCACTGCAGGCTGGTCTCATCAGTCCAGCCTTGTAAGTGTGAGTTCTTTGTCTGCTCCTTGGAAGAAGAGGAAAGGGACAAGCCTTCCTTGCTTGGTGGGAAGGGAGGCACAGGACACCAAGAGCCAGGACAAGCTCATACAGCTTCAAAATCGAATGAGGGTTTGGGGTGAAGTTCAGAGCTATTTTCCCTAGAAGTCTGAGGGTTAGGAGAAATAATAAAGGAGAGTTGTGGAATTATTTTCCCGTGTTTGGACACTATATTGCACTGACATTTATGTGCATGATGTTGCAGTAATCCAGTCAGTTCAGCCTTTTCATTGATGACCTTTTCTGTAACATTACCCACAGTGTGTGCATGATATTGCAGAGAAAAAGGTGAGGGCAAGGATGCCACTTGACTGTTGTCAGCTTCAGTACGATATAAGATTTGCAGTTACCGTAATGATGGGTGCAAATGCAGAACCAGAAAATGGGCAATTTTCTAAGGAAAAGTTCCATGCTACTAAAACAGCAATTGTTGCTGCCATTTATTTTTTTTCAGGTCCCTTTCCCAGGTAGATGGTTATTGCTTTTCTGTGGATTTACCAAAGCAATGACTTTCCTCCGTATCAAATAGTTTAACAGTTGAAGTCTAACTTGTTGAATCTTTACATTAAATATTTTTCTGAGGTAAAAAGTACTCATCACACATGACATTAAGGTGTTGCTAATTGTGACTGGAGGCATTTATATGCTGAATCCGAGTGAATTATATTAAGTGTGTTGCACCCTTTTTACTTCATTCCCTGATTGGTTTTTATAACCAAGTATAACCTATAACATTTGCTTTTCCAGAATGAAATAAATCCTGTACAGGGGATTGACATCACTTCTGTTCCTCCTGTGTCTTTCAAATAGTGTTTAAATTTCAAGTGTTCTTGCAGGTTTCATACAAATTTTCTGTGGAAAGTAGATTCTGCTTTTAATATTTTAACTCTTTATATTATATGGCTTTGTAAATCCATGCGGCTGTTAGAGTCCAGCATGGAAAACATCCAGGTATCTTTACCTAATGTGCAGGTGAACTCATCTTGGGATAAAACTTTATTAGGTGCAAGAAGAATATGTATTTCACTGAAAAAGAACTATACAGATCAGCCTTCAAATATTTTAAACAAAGTTCCACTGAGGACAGCATAGTGAACTCTGTCTTATCTTGGTTGAAACCCAGGGCACCTCCCAGTGTGCAGTGGGGACTCAGGAGCATTGCTTCCACCCCAAAAGTCCTCCTTCCAGTGTTTCCAGCTCAGTAATACTTTTCATGGACAGATGGAGGGACTGAAAACACGGAAGTATCACAGTAACATTAGGACAGAAACATCGGTGATTTTACATGAGATTTGCTCTATTTTGCTGCACATTCTGTATCCAAATGGGCAGGAAGTCACCCAAAATTGTGGAAGAAGCCACATGTTGAAGATAATTGTCAAATCAGTTCCAAAACTGGAATAGGCTGCCCAGGGAAGTGGTGGAATCACTATCCCTGGAAGTGCTGAAAAAGTATGTGGATGTGGCCCATGGGGAAATGGTTTAATGGTGAACACGGTGGTGCTGGGTTAACAGTTAGACTCAATGGCCTTAGAGGTCTTTTCCAACCTTAATGATTCTACAGTGTGTGATTCTATGAAAACAAAGTATGGGCTTAAATATTCAGTGCATTAAGGGGTAGCACTTGGGGAAGCAAATTTCTGCAAGTCTTGCAGTTCTCTTCTAGAGATAACTCTTCAGTGAGGAAAGGCTTTCTTTACGGCAAATTTGGCATCTAATTCTCAGGCTGTTGTCTGCATACAAAGGCATAACCTGTTTCAAAGACATAACTTTTAAAACTGATTTCTGAACTATTTGGTTTGTGCTTTAAAATGTGCAGCCCAGGAGGTGGGCTGCATTTCGGCAGAAGAAGCAGTCATGCTCTTTGGTGCTGGTCTTGGAGCAAACCCTTAGCAATGGAAGACTGAGCCTATCTGGGAAAAATTTACTTGTATGGCAAACAGGCAGGCAGTCAACAAGGGCTTTGTGCATCCATAGCCTTTAAGAATTTCAGCAGTATCAGTGTGTCCTGGCCCCTACTACAAATCCTGTCCTGATGACAGTGGTGCCAAAGTGCTGTGGAGTGGCCAGGCTGTGCCTGAGCAGCTGCTGTTTGTGCTCATTAAATGGAAGGGCCGAGTTCCTCTGGGGGCATAACAGCAGACAGATACATGGTTGGAGGGTTTAATGCTGCTCTGCAAGTGCATGTGGATTTTCAAGGCAGAAACAGACTTCTTTTTTGGCAGAAATATAGATAATAGAGCCCTCAAAGCCTTCTGATTTTTGAAAGAACCAGAGTGGTCTTCTGAGTGTTGTGCTGGTGGGTTTTTCTCCTCTTTCATCCTTGGAAATGAAGTTATTTCGGTGTACTATGAAAAGGGGCATTTGTAGACTTACTGACTTACATAAAATGGAGTATTTCATTTTATACATGAAAAGTGTCCTCATTCAGAAGAGGCTAAAGCTATTCCACTCTGCTGAAAAAGACTATTTCCTCGTGAAAGGGAAAATAAACTAATGTGATACTATGGTTACTACAGAAACTAAAATGCTTGTTTCCAGTGGGAAAAAAGTAATAAAATGTGTAAGTGGTTCTCTAGTAGTTTACAGCAGGACTATTGAATTGTCAACAGCTGTCATTTTCTCTAGCTTCAGTCTGTGTTCATTTGCACCATCAGTGTGTGCCCAGGTCTCTGTTACAGTTGCAGGTTGCAAAAGGTTTTATTGCACCTTCCCATGGGGAGGGCAGGGACAATCTGTACCAGAACATCCAGCTGCTTTGGGGGGCAGGGTCCTTGCATTCTTTGCTGCTTTTGTGCCTTGTACACAATGCCCGTGTTTGTTCAGTGGGCCCAGCGTTGCCCGCTTTGTGGTGGGTTTTCCATGCCCAGGTCTAGGATTATGCTAGGCTGGATTGCAGTGTGCTGTGGGTGTCACATAATGAACTCTCTCCTTCTTTTAGGCCCGAACTGCTTTGCAGAAACCCTTGTCATTCCAGCAGGCCGGGAGGTGAAAACTGATGAATGCACTATATGTCACTGTACTTACGAAGAAGGCACTTGGAGGATTGAACGGCAAGCGATGTGCACTAGACATGAATGCAAGCAAATATAGGAAATCTACAAATCTACAGACTTTTCGTGGTTTTTATAAAATATCCCACAGCAGAGAGCGCCCGAGATGACCCAGGGAAATCCGAATGAGAAGATTCCGGCAAGGAGCAAAGAATAGAACACTGATATTTTGTTTTTCAAAGTAATATAATACTGCAAAGCAAAGAAGTGCATATATTTAAAAAGTTTGGACATAAAAATACCTGTCTTAAATGTGTTATTTTCACAGTGAGTACACTAAAATACACTATAAAATATTCTATGTATTTCTATAATACCATTATAGAGCTTAAAAATAAATGTTTTCTATAGACAATACAGATTAAAGTATCATTGCCTCTCCTCTTGTATACATATGCCACAGCTAAAACATTACATTTCTGTTCCAGTTTCACTATATGAGGGTTTTCTTGTGTGTTTTTTTGGTTCTGTTTTGGATTTGGGGTGGTTTTTTTGCTTATTTTGATAGGCAAGAGATACCACATGACGAAACTTTGACATTCTCAGTTTTGGAAAAAAGACGAGTAGAATTTGCTTTCAGAGAACATGTGTTCATTTATGAACATAAATTTGCTATAATGAAGAGGTGGGTCAGCTCCATATTTTAGTTTTACTTGTGCTCCTGTCTTCTGCTCCACAGCCAAGACAACTTAGAGGAGTGTTATGAAACTGGTCTCTCATAGCTGCTGCTACAGATATTTATTTTTGGTATATTAGCTATAGATTTATATTTTTAGATTCTTAGTAGTCATTTCAGACATAAATTTATCAGAGGGAAAAATATGTCTCTGACATAATATGGCATCACCAAGCTGGTGGAAGTTATGGTACATAACCACAGAGCATCATGAATGTGATGCATAATGGATATGGAGAAGTACAGCTTGGAAGGGCTACAGCAGCCAAACAAGCCTTCAGTGGCTCCACATTGCCAAACTGTGGGTAGGAGAGCTGGTTAGTAGGGGCACCATTCCCAAGACCCTGCTTCTTCCTCCTTGTTTGAACGTGGCTCAACACTTTGTTTGACAGTGTGTACAGGGTCTGTGACACTCTATTAGAGTGAAAAGTTTAAAACTGCATCTTTGAATCCATCAGAGGATTTCTAGTGCATAATCTGACCCTGACTACATGTGAGGTGAATCACATCTCCCTGTTTCAGCCATCAACAGCCTTTATATAAATTCATGTCAGTTTTAGTTTAGTTTATCACCAAATCCAACAATACATCAGCTTTGAATACCTGTTAGGGCAGTGGCTCAAGAAATATGGATTTGCTTTTAAGCTTTTGCTGGAGGGAATATTTCATGAATCAATATCTGAAACCAAAAGACTGTTGCTTAAATTCCCACTTACTCTTTGGTAATTTCTCCGATGGTGTAACCTGGTTATCAGCTTTACATCCATACAAACTTAACTCTTTCTGCTGCTTCTGAACACTAAGGGACTTTGGCCATTGACTTCAGTGGATCCCAGTTATCACCTTATGTCCTTATTTTCAGCATATTTCCATCAGTGTGAGTTATTTGGGAGAAAAGGACGTATGTTTTGTCTAAAACTTGCGATAAAGAATACCAATCCATTTCATAAGAATCCGTAGTTATATGGCAGAAAGCTCACTCCTAAGTCAGTCAGACCCATGCCTCATGGCTACGTGGGCTTCTGCTTACTGAAATCAAGTGTCTGCACAGCTCCCTGAGAGTGCCATGAGTGCCAGTGGTCTTCCATGCATGACTTTTCAGACAAGTGGAAGTACCCATGCAGGAAGCAGCCATGAAACTTGAGCACAGAAGGTGAACTTGCAACTCAGTGTGGGATTGCCTCTCCGGGTGGGCTGCTTGGTGTCTCTAAGAGACACACACGTTTTCAGTGAATGGTGAGGAACTCACCGTTTGTGCCTTTCAATGTATGGCCATAATGAGTCAGTTTCTGGAAATCTCACCTCAGACTAGTCGCGCTTTGCTTCTCCCTCACTGAAGCCTCTTGTTAAGCCTTATACCATTTCCTAGGCGAATTTCTGTTCTCTTAGGCAGTTCTCTTTGTTGAAGTAGTGAATACAAAGTTAAAGGGTTAGCTTCTAGTGTAGCTTTTATAAGTATTTTCTATTGCACATTTTTTTCAGAAATATTTTTCTGTCTTTCAGTCCTAGTACCAACGTATTAATGTCATTTTTACTGTGGTAATAGGATGGTCCTTTCAATTACACGTGAAATTTCCCAGGCATGTTCATCTTGACCTTAAGCACTGTGGGTGGTTTCTTAAAGAGATTATATTTTGAGATTTGGTTTTTTTGAGAAGCAAACTTCAGGTGTTTTTAGATTTTTTTTTTCTTTTTATGGAGTGATGTAGAAGTTACACTGAGTTTTTGACCTTCTTTATGCTTAGGTCACCGGCCACATCCAGCTTTGTCCTGTAGTATTAGCACATGAGAGCTCTTAGGTTATCCCTGAGATGGGGAAATGGGCAGATGTCACCAGTCTTGCCCAGTTTGTACACAGTGTGCTGTGGGATAACCCCAGTAGGGAGCTAAGTACCACACAGCCACTCGCTTCCCAACTACCCGTGCAAGTGGAACAGGGGAAAAGAAAGTAAGAGTAAAAGCAAGAGAAGTCATGGGTCAAGGTGAAAAGAATTCAATGAAGAGAGAAGAGAAAAAAAGAAAGAAAAAACAAAGGAAGTGCGTCAATGGCCATCACTCACCACCTCCCATGGGTAGGCCAGTGGACAGCCAGTTCCCAAGTAAAAGAGAGCCATCTTTACCTCAGCCTCGTTCCTCTCCATTTTACTGCTGAGCAGAGCACTATATGGCATAGAACATTTCTCTGGTTACTTAGTTCAGGTCACCTGCTGGTTGTGAGCCCTGCCAAGCTCTTATGTGCCCCCATTCTACTCGAAGGGGATGAGTGAAGAGCAGAGAAGACCTTGGCACTGTGTACACCCTATTCAGCAATAGCCAGAACACTCATGTGTTTCAGCACTGCTTTGGGCACAAGTCTGAACCACAGCACACTACTGCCTATTATGGAGATTAACTCCATCCCAGCCCACAGTGATTCCACCAGCAACTCCACACAGGCACGGAGGCAAACACACTAAAAGACCCCAAAAGCCAGACTCCAGCCAGTGACTGCACCAAGCAGCATGTGGGCCTTTGGCAGCAGAGCTGGGGTGCTGAGGTTTGCAGCCTGATGCGTAATGTCACTTCACACAGACAGGCTTGAAACTTCCTTCTTACTGGAGTCCGTAATGAAAATGAGGAAACTAAAATATTTAAAGTTAGCCATTGTGGAATGCACTTGGGAACCATTTGCCTTTAAACTAATTTAAACTCAAAGCGATGAAAAACAACCACAGAACTGCTGTGTGGCCACATGTACTAATCTAAATGTTACGCTTTGGTTATGTAATATACCTGTTCATATGTAACCTTAAAAAATAAGGCAAAAGCCATCTGCATCATTTCCAGTGAACCGAACTCCAGAGAATATTGTCTTCCCTGCTGAAGCCTAGATACTCAGCTGGTTTTTGCTTCAGTGCAAACAGGATTATTCATCCTGCTCATGAGGAGTCCTTCAGCTTTGCAGGTGGGTTGTGTCTATTAAAGCTGTATTTCCAGACACACTGATAGCTCATGAATAATTTTGTATTTGAAGGTCTGTTGCTTGGATAATGAATATTCTTCTCAGATGTTCTCATGTAGCTGCATTGGCATGAATATGAGATTTCTGCTTCTGCTTCACTTGCTTCTGCTTATTTCCCAGTTGCAATCAAAACTATCCGTTTCTATAGGAGTGCATTATACATGAATTTGTCTTCCAACCTGGGTAAGCAGGTGCCTGAAGAGATTACATTTTAGATGGTTTCAGGTAATTATAAAATTGCACAGTTAGTGTGCAGTAGAATTCTCTATACTACTCATTTAAGCCACAAAAGTGGAGCAGCTGTTATTCACTTAAATATTATGCAAGATTTAAAAAGGAAAAGGGGAAAAAGAAGAAATATGAGAGACAGGTGAGCTGAGCATTACAATAGGAATGTTCAAAAAAGGAGAAACATAGATTTTCACAGAATATTATAAGAAAAGTAAATGAACTGAGCATTACAATAGGAATGTTCAAAAAAAGAAAAACATAGATTTTCACAGAATATGATAAGAAAAGTAAATGAGAAATATATTTGGGCACAAATTGAAATACAGGAAACTCTAGTTGGTGATGGAAAAAAAAATCATACATGAAAGGTGAATGAATATTGGAGGATGTTGCCCAGAGATGTTTTGAAGTCTTCGTCTTTGAGGATGGCCAAATTCCAACTGGACACAGCCCTTAATAGCTTGCTGTAGCTGAACTTGCATTCAACAAGGTGTTGGACAGGATGACCTCCAGAGGTGCAAAATTGAAAGCCAGGTTCAAATCACATTGAATTAAAGTCTTTAATACAAATAAGAAAGAATTAGATATGATGACTTTGGAAAATACCTCTTCTATTCCCATATGGGGAACTGTACTGTCATGCTAAAGTATTTGATGTGACTTTTGATAGTAACTTTAATACCTAAATTGTGATAGCTCCGTGATACATAGGAGGCTTTTAAAGGCACACATTATTTAAGAATCTAATGCAATCCAATTAAATGCTGCATTTATTCCCCTTATCAGGCAATGAGTTTTCTTCACAGCCTGTGTTAACATGGGCTTTCTCTCTGCAAAAATACTACCTCCTGCTGTGTTAAAAAGCAAACTCAAACTGTGGAGACAGCATTGAACTTAATATCACAGACTATTTTCTGCCTATCCAAGAATACAAAATTTCCATCCCTTTTTGGTTAAGGTAAGTACTGCTTCAGAAAGTACATGACTTGTTCAATTTTGAGATGACTGCCACTCCTTCCCAAAATCCTCTTTCCTTTGAAAATATATTTAGGATTAACCACACTGAAAATGAAAATTTTCCATCTCTTGAAATGTCACATTAAACAACTTCCATTGCAAACACAAAAATAAGCACAGCCTAGTAGTTGTTTGTTTATTTATTAATTTCATATGCCTTTAAAAGAAAGGCAGGAAAACTCCAAACTAATGTGTCACTTATTAGTTACAGAGAAGTGGAAATGATATGGAATATTAAATTATCAGTAATAGGAAAAACTCTTTTCTTGGCTAACTCAACATAAACCCAAGAGTATTTCCGAAACCTGGGTTAGTACTGTTAACTGAGATCAGGATTTCTTCCACAGGTAGAAAGAATTAAGCCTCTGTACTTGACTACAGTCAGTGAATAAGAGGGAACATTCACAAATCCTGGTGTAAAGTGCCTTTGTTCATAGTATGCATTATTAAAGACAAACATTTATAATAATATACTTTTTTCCAGTAACTCCTGAGAGGTGTGCAAACTTTGTGAAACAAAGTGGATTTCACCTGTCAGGAGGACCAAATCCCACTGTTTCTGTACTCTGCTGAAATCTGTAAATCCATGTATGGAGAAGAAATTCAGTATTCTGGTGTGTATAATACCCCAGGGAAAAATATATTAGCTTTGTTATTGTCCCTCAAAATATAGATGCAAATCTATAAATGCCTTTAATGGATAAAATCGTCGGACAACCAGAGGTTTCCATTTCTGATGTGGAGTAAGGCAAATTGTAAAAATGTCAAAATGTTGCTTAACCTGGCTGGGTATTTCCTTAAAAAGCTGCATCCCTTTCGGAGGGCAGTTCTCAAATTAGTTTGCTATCCCTGCCTTAGTAAGGTCCATGTGCTGTATTACTTGGTACAGGTTTTTTTAATAAAATCACAGTCTGTGTTTTCACAAAAGCAGTACTGCATATTATGCTGTCACATTAGCCACTGCTAATTCAAATGAATGTTAACTAATTTAGTGCTGTTGTGAGTGAGAAATCGTGGAGATAAACACAGACATGCAGTGCTTCAGCCTAACTAACAACCCAGTGGGCTGTTTAATTCTGGTTACCACAAGAGAATAAGGAATAGGTGGCCTTTAGTCATTCTAAGGGATGCAGTAAAAGGGAGTTCAATTTCTTAACAGCCAAACATTTTGTAAGCTTCTTTCTCAGCTCTTTACTTTCAAATGGCATTTCATACATGAACCATTTTATATATTCTGCTAGTTATGCTATTTGTGCTGATGTTTAAGCAGTTAACAGTGTAACTCTGCAGAATGCTAATAATGCCTGCTTTCCATTTCCTTCCAAGTGCCTTAGTTGCATAGGTTTTATACACAAAGCTTCATATATACTTAATTCAAACTGGAAAGGCAAATAATACAGTCTAGGTAGTTACTTTCAAATGTACTGTTTTCAGTTTGGTAACCTTCAAATCAAAATATCTTTGGATCTTGACAGGCTGTGTCTCGTTAACAAGATACTAGTGGGAATCTTATAGTGTAGTATCTTAAGATAATGCATCATATTGAGAAATTATTTCTTAGATGTAGGACAGTATTTCTTTTTAGTCCTTTTTTCAGAGTAGAATTTCTGAAGACACATATTTACCTCTGTGATCCATATTTGTTCTTGAAAAAAGCAAATACCTGAAAACCTCATTTTCCAGAGAGGACAAAGAGGTGAAAATGGTGTCATTGTTTCACCCCAGCCAGCAAGGCCTGTGCAGCCATTTGCCCATGCCCCACTAGCAGGATCGGGTAGAGAATCGGAAGAGTAAAAGCTAGAAAACATGTGGGTTGAGATAAAGACAATTTAGTAGGGAAAGCAAAAGCCACACACACAAGCAAAGCAAAACA
The DNA here is from genome assembly GCA_020086605.1 of Lanius collurio. NCBI lineage: Eukaryota > Metazoa > Chordata > Aves > Passeriformes > Laniidae > Lanius > Lanius collurio. The sequence goes on along the minus strand of JACBWW010000011.1, from coordinate 2,540,056 downwards.
AGGAATTAATTCACTCCTTCCCATGGTCAGGCAGGTGTTCAGCCACCTCCAGGACAGCAGGGCCCCATCACATATAATGGTGACTTGGGAAGACAAACACCATCACTCCAAATGTCCCCCCCCCTCCATGTCTTCCTTCTTCCCCCACTTTATATCTGACCATGATGTCACATGGTGTGGAACATCCCTTTGGTCATTTTGGGTCAGTTGTCCTGGCTGTGTCTCCTCCCACCCTCTCAAGCACTCCCAGGCTCCTCCCCAGCATGGCAGTATGAAAAGCAGAAAAGGTCTTGGCTCTGTGTAAACCCTGCTCAGCAACAACAAAAACATCTCTGTATTGTCAGCACTTCAGCACAAACCCAAAACACAGCCCCGTAACAGCCACTGTGAAGAAAATTAATTCTACCCCAGCTAAAACCAGCACAAATGACTTTCACATCTAGCTCATGGTTACACATGAACTAGATGGAAAAAAATGAAAAGAGTTAGGTGGAAAAAGATTACAAACTCTGTAATATTTATTAAAAACACAGCGATTTGCAAATACTAACCAAATAGGATTTTAAACAGGAGTCCACTCATGAATTCCAGCTTAAATAAGGCACTTGGTGAATGATGATGGCAACCACTTAGTAATTCTGAGCAGTCTTACAAAAGTAAAGAAGATGGATGTCAAGAAAACTATCATGGTGCATGACTCTTTTCTTCAGGTAAGACCAAAAGTCTCGTGCTCAACATGGTCTCTTAAAGATGGACAGATGACTGACCCAGGTGGAATGTCACATTCTTTGGGAAGAAGTTACCAGTTGGTCAGTAGTGATACTGTAATTAACCTTAAAAAAGAAAGTCTTAAGGATGTTTTTGCTGCGTGACTACATGGCATTGTTCGTGACCTTTCATGTACACTGTGAGCTGCTCACTCTAATCCTCTTAACCAAGGACTGAATGGGCAGGTAGCTGAAAACTACAGTACAGGCTCCTTATGTCAGCCTGTGTGGGGAGAACTGAGATCTGTCAGCAAAGGACTCAGTATGCCAAATACCTCTATTTTTGTATTCAAATAGCTTTGTGGTTCAAATACTTGTTTAATAATATTAGCCTAGCAGATATTCTAAAGACCTTAAAAATTAAGTAGTCCTAACTGGTATGACCTCAAAGATTTTACCAATATGATGATGTCATTATTTCTTAAAAACGTACTTATTCTATTTATGTAACCAAAACAAACTGTACACATTTAAAAAAATATTAATATTGCTACATTAACTTACATAAGACCTGTTGCAAGAGTGAAAAATCCTTAGTTGTTGGCACTTTCTTACTACATATGTCAAACCACTGTTGCACCAAAGACAGTGAATTCCATTACTGCATACAACTATGGCAAAAAAAAAAGGGAAAAAATGTGGAATTTAAGTGGCGTTTATAAATAATATTTACATTCAAAATGTTTAGAATGCATCTTTATTTGAAAAAGGAAATTTCTTCAGCATTCTATGTTGAAGATGAAAAAAATGTATATATTTTATACATAATCCATTTCTTACACTATACTTTCCATCACTTTTTACTGCATTTACATACAGGGGATATGTCCATCAATTACACTACAACATGGCCTATATGCAGTAAATTTTAAATATTGACATTACAGTCACTGCTGCACAAACCTCCAGCTGGATTTTCAGTTCTTGGTTTGGTTTATCTTTATTTGTTGAGATTGGCAGGATTCCCTGGATCCCCAGTGGCTGTCAGCAGATCACCAAGCATTTTTTGCCACTGTTATTGGTGGAAGGGTTTTCAGAGGTTATGAAATGTAGGAGAGAAGGAGTCCTCTGCAGGTGATGTGGCCTTGCCTTTTACTGTACATTAGTACAGGCAGACCAAGATGGCTTCATTGGAAAGAGAAAGCTCTACCAGTAACTAAAGGCGTTTTCCATCCTTCCTGTCTGGAAAATCCATCATCTTGTGCACCAGAGGAATAATTCTCTTTTTATTGAAGAGTATAGGCATATTTCTAGTCAATTCTTCAGAATTTTCAGTTTTTTTAATTGTAGGAGGGTAGACTTTTCTTGCAATGGTATAAAAACTCTATTTCTCAGAAGTGTCATCTGCTTGCTATCTAGCAGAAAGCATGAAAAACAGAAGGGAATCTGAAATAAGGACCAGTAGCATGTTTAGCCAGCTACTGGAAAGTTCCTCTAGCTGTTAAATTGCTTTAGTCTTTTCACTAATGGAAAACTCCTATTTCTCTATATTCGTGTTAAAAGTATAAAGATCTTAGCAAAATACTCCTTACAGCATATTTTACATACTTGCCACATAACACCTCACAAACCAAAATGGACACATCCTAATTTGTTCTCGTATCATGCAAACTAAAGAGTATTTTGTACTTTCTTTAGATTTTTAGGACTATTTCAATATTCTTTGGATAATGCTTTTCCTTTTGAACTTTCAAGTTACTGTTTCTGTAATATAAATAGTCCCCATACTGTGAGAAAGAGCTGAAGAAAACCAAATTAGAACTGACTATTCAGTATCTAGCCTACTAAAAATAACACAGAAATCAAGCTCTGCAGAATAAAAATATTTCATTAAGATACTACAGCATCTCATATCAAATTGTCTCTCCAGAGAAGGCCTAAGAAACATGACATTTTGTACTGTATTAATCTCACAGCTGCATATGATTAATATATATATATATATATAAAGCATACAAATTATAAAGTTTTGATGACATGAAAGTCACTCCATTGCTTATGTTAAGTAAAATTTAATGGTGGATCAAACACATATTGCCAAAATAATTAATCAACTTATTCTGAAAGAGCATGCTTTATTTAACATAAAACAGGATTTTAAAAGCAGAAAAGCATTAAAATTAATACAAAATTATATTAAATAAGTTCTGAGATGTTTTTGCTTATCAATTCTCTTTATTCAAGATTGCTTTAAAGAAGCAGAAGACTAAATGGACATACTAATCATCATTAACTCTATGTCTTTAAGGCGTTGCCTCTACAAAATTGCTCAGTAAAGGATTGGCCTGAGGCTTATCTAGTACCTGATAAGCAAAACTTTGATATATTTTACCACCTGTGTTCTCAGCCAGATTTCTCAGTAGACAGATGCAGCACACAATGGCTAATCAGGATAACATGTTTCACTAATTCAGAAAGAGATTTAGACTGGAAAATGGGAGTAGAAGTTGAGACAACAGCTCAATGTTTCCTGCTATGTTAAAAGAAAAGCAGAGGTGGAAAAACAAATCAGGGTAGTTTGATACTGAAGAGCATGAGAATGATGTGTGGAGGAGAAAATGAATGCAAGTTCAGATACAGAGATTCAGCTTGGCAGATAATGCAATAAGTGAAAGGGGTTTATGCTTAGTGCACAGATTGTGAGATGGCAGTGTGAAATAAATGATGCATTGCACAACAGAGCACTGCACAACAGCGTGCAGGAACAGTACTGGAACACCATGTGGAAAGAGATATTCTAAAAATAATAGAGGAAAGAACAGGTGTAACTGAACATCCAGCTATCTTGCTGTATTAAGAAGTAAAAATAGAGCAGGCTTGGTTATGAAACCTGCAGAGACTATGCATAAGTTTTTTAATTTTTCCATACTCTTGGGCCTACACCATAACCTCTTTCATTCATTCATATCTTTATCAAGACCTGGAGACTAGAAACAGATGCACTATTCAAAGTTTAATGTTATTTGGAAAGTCTGAGTGACATCTGTTTGCATGTTACAAAATAGAACTGGCCCACAGATGATAATAAGAGGTTTTCAACATGTCTGTGGTGATAACCTATGATGGGTAAGAAATGTACTATAAATTTTTCAGAAAAGGGAAAAAATAATCCAAGAAATCACAGACCAGCTTATCAGATGTATATAATATGTAAAAATTTCATAGATACTGAAAACCATGCAGATAAGTGTAAAGAAATACAATCGGATGTGTTTTTTGAATTAAATTAAACATGTAATTAATTTGAAAGCACCTGATATAGCAGCGCATGCAAATGTAATTAACTACAAAAGACAATATTTACAATGAAATTTAAAAAAAGAGTACTGAATCATCCTTAAAGGGAAATGGGAGTTGGAAAGAAACTGCTAAAGGGGTTATCAGGACATTTAGACAGACTTTACTGAATATTTCACTAACAAGATTATCAGAACAAATCCCAATGGACAATGCTGACAATAAAAGTGTGAGAAGCTGTGAATAAAGGCAATGTGGAAATAGGCAAGAAGAAACAGAAGAATGAGAGTGGCCTGTATATTTGCTTGGTTAAAGAGGACTGAGCACAGACAGTCACAATGGAAAGGGGAAGCGTGTGCTGTTACATCATTTGAGAAAGTGGTTCTTTGGAGCAAAAGAAAAGAACTAATGATGTAAAAGGCACTGGTAAAAGCTCATCTGAAATACCATGTTATATTCTGGTGAGCCCTTTTTAAGGATATTAAAATCAAACACAGCATGTAGGATACAGGTTTGCTTTCCAGTGGTGAGGATGTGCAGTACAGAGTGTTATTTCCTTGGGAGTCTGTGTAGCCTTCTGGGGTTGTTAAAGATTATGGAGGATACATCTCTCAGGTATAACTGAAACTCATATCTTGCCTTGAGGTAGAATGATAAGCAGAGGATGATAAGCAATGTGATTTGGATTCTGGGAAAGGAAATTCCCTGGTAAACCGGGAAAAAGAGTGTACTTTTGAGCATGCTGACACTCAAACTATGGGACATCCTCAACTATGGGAAGTAGGAATCAGTCAAGTTTCAGGACAGACAGCTTCAGGTTCTTGGGTTCTTCCCATGTGGAAGCTTGCCAAAGCCTCTGCCAAAGAGGTGTCTGTTGCAGTCCCCGCTGAGCAGGGCTCAGCTCCTTGAGTTGACACTGATGTAAGGCTGTGTAATATTTCTGTCTACTGCAGGAGGTAATGGAGCATGGAAGCTAAGAAAACAGTATTAGTTTTTACTACTTACATTAAAAAGCCACCAGAGCTAATGTGAAAGTTATGTTTTGAAGAAAAAAAGAAATACAAATTAGTTTAGTATCAAGTAAAATATTCTGAGGGAAAGGCCAAAACAAAACTGCAGTCCATGCAAAGCAAGTGATCCTAACAAAACCCTGCTTTTCTAAACTTGATTTTCAAATTTAGATTTATTTTGCAAATGTATAGAGTAATTATTTTACCTATTATTCTTACTATATTTAGATATGGAATGGAGCATTTGAGTTTGTAATTAGATGAAAGCGTTGCATTATGATGATCCCCTTTATCCATTTAAGAACAAAAATAATTGTCTTGTTTGTCTCACTCTAAAGGAGCCCTTGAAACCTACCTTGTCAGATTACAGATTTTATATCCTAATTACAAAAACACTATCATTGCTACTTAGAGGTCTGAACTCAATCTGATTTGTTTTAATTTGAATTGGACCATAGAAATTTAGGGTCCATCTTAAAATCTAAATCAACAGGATCTTATGAAAGTTCTAGCTAAGTACTAACCTGATCTGGTGCTTGTTACCTTGACAGACTTGTCCCAAAACAGTCTGGCATAATAATCTTATATGGTTAAATATCAAAGTACTGAGTTCAATCAGAGCAAAAAGCGTTGTAAGAGTATTGAATACTTCATATGATAAATGAATTTGCCTCTTAAGACAAGTATGGATGTATTAGAGCATTCATTCCATGGATATTTCCTGGATGCTCCTGGGACAGAAGCAATCAACTTATACCATTTGCAGAGTACCTTCAATGTGGTGTATTGCAGGGAATAAATCAGGACTTTCCCTTCTGACTTCATGCAGTTCCACAAAGAAAACACCTCCATACAGTTTTTTTGCCTAAATCGAAGCAAACAATGTTTTTTTGAGAATCTTTGAATTAAAGAGGTCAGAATACAAGAAAACACAAAAACATCTAAGTATGAGTTAGGATTAAGAGATAAAGGATGTACCACTGAATCTTTGAGCTGTTGCTAAATAGAAACAAGACAACTGATATTCTTGGACATGCTTGGTTTAATTTAGATAAACCTTGATCCATTAGTTCAATGTCTTTGAAAGTGTTCAGGATTATACAAATAGGACTTTCAAAGCTAATCTATGGCAACTTTGCCTACATTAGTCAGCTGCAGCCCACTATCAATAGACCTGCAGCTTTCCCATCTGCATAGATACTATTGTTTATGTCCACTTATATTGCAGAAATACTTTCCATCTTTATTAGCTGTTTCTGTTCAATAAAGAGAAAATGCCAAAAGCCTCCTGAACCCAAGTTGAAGGAAGGTGATGGTAATGATGATGATGATGATGATGATGATGATGATGATGCTAAGAAAGAATCAATCAAATATAACCACAGAAGACTAATGCCCTTACTCAGAAGGATTTGTACAAATACAATTCTAGATAGGAAAACATTAATTTCAATCAGAGCAGAACCTGCAGCACAGAATCACAGAAATGTTAGGATGCAAAGGAGCTCTGTTCTGTCGCATGTATTCCAACTCTCTAGCCAAAGGCAACGTTCATTTTTAAAAAAGCTTTATTTTCTTATTAATTTTGGACTACTTTTTATACACTGTTTTCCATTTGAATATTAAAAGTTTTAAATCATATCAGTTAAAGATGTGTCTTCTATCTGACTAAAATACATAGAATACATTAAAAAAATAGACCCATTAGCAATCTGACAAACACATTAAAAGGTGTCAATTCTTCATATCCAGACAGTGCTTTATTTGTATAAAGGTACTAGTTATACAGAGAGAAAGCTAAGAGGAAAAAGAAAAAAAAAGTCTTTATAATGTTTTCAAGGTTCAGTACACACACAAATTGGTAGAAACAAATTTATTCATGCTCTCTTAACTTGATCCCCTTGTATTGAATAGATTCACTTTGGTTAGGAGCTTTCCCTACAAATTTAGACTTTTTTCAGTGGAGGGGATGGAAGCTCTCAATGAGTACAATGTTATTTTGAACTCCCTCATCCCTCCATTGGAATCCAAAAGCACAACAGGTGTACAAAAGTATACCTCTCTCTTGGTATTCCCCTTTATCCTTTCCCCTCTAAATACCTTTGAATTAACAGTTAACCTGGTAAGCATGACTCTCTCTTCTGCCTCTTGAGTGTAACAGCCAAATGCCCTCCAGCAGCTAAAATTCTGCCCAATCAATAATAAAATCACTTTGAAGTGAAGGAAAAGCACTCCCATTGCAGAACAGCATGTTTGTTATTTATAAGATAGCACATGTTCAAATTTTCCTGGTTGTATTGTCACTTTTCATACTCTTTATATAGACAGATAGTGTGATCTGCCTTACCCATAATGGTAATACAATATTAGCAATTGTACCTGATAAAATTCTATGTCCACTAGGACTTTTCTATCGATTATTAATTTACTAAACAAAGTAAGTTTCATTTTTTTAGTGCTGTTATTCTTTATTGTGAGAGTAGCTTATTATATTAGGTGCCTCTTTATTCTTCCATCTACAGTACCTTGTTCAGTCTCTGAGATGCATCACAAGCACTTTGCTAACATAAGGTGATTTTTTGCTTCTGTCTAAAGAAGCAACTGTAACAAAACATAATCTGATTATAGAAGAACCAAGTTGATTAAATATTTCATTTTTTTATTTACTTGTTTAAGATTCTAGTCAGCTTTGATGCAAGTGTTTAGGAAATGTATCCCTCTAGTAGATATCACACATCTACACCTAATTTTCAGTATACTTAAATATTTCATGGGAACTGTCATTTATTTGCAAATTCTAATGGCAAAGAAATGTATAATTCTGGACTCTTCCCAGATTTATATAATCAGAATGGCTTTAACAAAATAAGCTACTCCCTCTGAACTTCCCTGCTGTTGTGGTTTTATGAGGATTCAGCTTTATAAAACAGTTGTACAGGAACCATAACAGTTCAAGCTCCTGGCTATTTCTGTTATGGACTCCACTTTTACCTCAAGAACAATCAGTCAGGTTAACATTTAGTGCTTTTAAAAACTTTCACTGCTCCAGCCTCCTCAACAAACATATCAGTTCTTGACCCTCCTGCAGTCATTGCATTTTCCCTGGAATGTCTCTGATACATGGGAACAAAGGGAGATTTCAAGTACAGACTGAAGAAGAAGCATAATTGCATTTTAGTAATCCATTTGCATGGGTCCACACTCCTTGTCAGCTAATTAGTACCAACATGTTGTGGTCAAGACTGGGGAATTACTAACTATGCTGCTGGACTTCTCTCCAGGACTGACATTAGAGTAAGCTGCCATATTAAGAATGAAATAAACTGTGAGCACTGTTAACTCTTTATATTACAAGCTGTACCTGCCTCTGTCGTGGAAGTTATTCTGAAACACCAGATGCTACACAGAAATCAAAAAGTGCTTTCTAAGACTTGAAGCTATTTAAGACCACATATTTTGCGACTGGCTCATATCAAAGTTTATGTTCATCTAAATCTCTCGCTGAAGAATTCCTCCTACTAACGTTCCAGTATTCTATAAAGCCTGCACATTGGCCAAATCTCATTTGTGTAGTCTCAATAACCTTACAATTAACCTTAAGTAACTACCTTTGCAAGGAAAGAGACTTTTCAGGTACGTCAGTGCTATTGACTACAAATACAGTTTTCAGAGAAACACAACTGGCTAAAGATTTTGTTGCTTTTATGAAAAAAAATGAAGCATAATTGGTACACTTTGTTCAGAAAGGGACCTTTTCAAATTACATATGTTGATACATAGTGACTAATCTAATACAACATAGGGAAACAATGGCCTTTTTAGAACTGAAATAATTAGAAACAGTAAGTCCAAGAAAATACTGCAGATATTCTTATGAACATTCAGCTCAACAATTATAAGTATCACCTCTTTGGGGTTTAGATATCTCTTTTATTAAAAAACCAATTCAAGAGAAGTGATTGTGTGTTGGGACTCTTTTATAAGTTCCTTCTGAACTCACAGTGTAAATGAGACTTTTTCTTCATGTGGCTTCAGTGTTCGGAATGAAGGTTTTAAGAACAAATCTCAGGTAAAAAAATCTCTTTTGGATTGACATGACACTGAGATTTCTGAATTCCACACTTAATGCCTTTAGTGAAAATCTGGTAATGAAAGTATTTTATACAAACAAATTCATGTTGAAGCAAAAATGTATTTTAACAGCTTTATCAAAGGAGAATGAGTAACTAAGACACTAAAGGGTCTTCATTTGTGTATAAACTCATTTGTATTCAAACACCTAAATACCTGGATATCAAATATTAAGTTTTACAACTGTTAAAATATACAATCACACTCAGTAAGAATCCTTAAATATCCTGTAATTTGGTGACATCTTCCTAAGTCACATAATCACTTGCTATAAATCAACCCAACTCAATGTTTCTGGCAACTCAATTTTACACAAGTCTCCTTTAGGCTCCTTTTGTTTTAAAGAAATGTAAAATTACAAAACCTCTCTCTTTGACTGTTGCCACTTAAAGAGGGAAAAGTGTTTAGGCTCATCTCATTCAACTTCATTTCTTGACAATCAGGCATCCAGCCTTATACTGTCATTTGGAAGCTGTTTATAAAGACCAAGGCACAGCCATGGAGTGATTTATACACTTATTGTGCATGGCTGGATGAAGGTTATCAGGGCAGTCAAAGAATGCCCTGTATTGCTTTCCTTCCTGTGATACTGTGCAACAAGGGGTATTAAAATGGTTCATGATATAAAATTAAAAATGTCTTGATCTATCCACAGCTATAAAAAGTTCTAAAGCTATTTGAAGTAATGTCAAATATGCACTTTTGAGCAGATCAACTGTCCATTTTCTATTGACATGAATTTCACATTCAATACTTGGAAGCACTTTTAAAGTTGAGAAACTTTATTATTAAAGCCTTACAATACTTTCTGCAGGTAAGCAATAAATACCGTTAAATATAAAAATTCCAATTGTGCTTTTAAAGCAAGGCAGATTTTTACCTGAAAATGTAAAATTCTGTATACCTCCTCTGCATTTTTATATGATGGCAAGTTGACTTGATTAATGGACACTCAGAAATGTCAGAAATTCCTCTCCTTAGGATCAGAAGCAATACTTCCTTAGAAGTACAACAGGAACTGTTGCAGGGGGCTGTTTGATACCAGGCTAAGAACTCATGGTAATTTTTAGAATGAGAATAAGCTGCAGGAAAAAGTGTGGCAGATAATGAGGAACATATATGAAATCAAAAGAAGAAAAGTATTTGCATATTTGAAAATAAAATTTCCAATTAAAATCCTTAGTGTATAAATGAAACTTATTTTGCACCCATACAGAATTCTAAGTGATAAAATAGCATATGCTGGGCCAGTTGGAAACACTAAAGAGATTTATACAATTCAACATTCTTATTTACATCCAGAAGTAAGTCTTACTCTTTCTTAGTGTATTTTTTTTAATAGCTTTTAAACTAACAGAAGATTACAGTAAGGGAATCAGGAATATGAACTCCAAGGTAAAGAAGCATACACAACACCCTTTAGTATGTGGCACAATATTTCATCTCACATATTTTGGCCAGTTATAGTACATATTTTTAAGCAACTCTCACAAAAGTATTTTCAAGGGTGTAAAAACTGAATCCTCTTCTCCAGGGATCACGAAGATGAACTACTAGATGAACAAATAGATGAACAGGAATTCCTTCTCTGCCAGCAGAAGCAAGTGGAAGAGTTTCTGTATAGGTAAGAAATTTATGGGTGGATCAGCTATTTCAAATTTACTGTGAAGCTACGTGCACACCTGAGCATCTTTTACAAGCAATCCAATGTACCATGTGCGTGTTTCTAGTTCTTTCATGATAACCACTATATTTATCCAAAGCTGAAGATCAACAGAGCACAGTGTTAAATAGAAATAGGAATAAAGAAATGAAGAAGAGGTGCCATGGTGTGGGTACAATCACAAAAATGGGAAGGGGTGTCAAGGAAGAAAGAAGGAATAGAAACCAAACCAGCTAAAAGGAAAAGCACAACTCCAAAAATATAGCACCAAATTAAGGCAGCTCATTAGAAACTCTATCTGAAATGTGCTGCTGCATATTTCGGATTTTTTTTGTGTATATGTAAACTGTAACTTTTCTGTCAAAACTGCTTCAAAGAAACCTTTTTCCTTCCTATTCTGTCAAGGAAGAGAGATGCTAAATGAATTATTCTCAATGAAGGCTACACTACCAAATTTTAAACTGTCAGAGGTTAACTTCAGCTATTGGGCTGTATGGCATTTCTAAATGAGCACTGGTATGCATTGTAAATTTGAGAACAGATGTAATTCCTGCTGAGGGCAATAGGAGCTCCCACCTGCATCTCCCCAAGAACAAAATGCCCTTTAAAGACGAAAAGAAGAGCTAGTTATTAATAAATAGTGTTGCCTTTACAATCTTTCACTTTGTCAAAGACTTTCTACCTGCTGACAGAAGAAAATATAATCAGAGCAGGAAAAAATAAGCTACAAGTATTACATCATCAAATTATATGTTCTTTAAAAACACAATCAAGATAATAATCAAGGCATTAACATGTCAAATAAATTCATATGGCTGTGCTAAAATTAATCTCCTAAAGAATAACTCAGTTTAAAATTATAGTACTTTAATGTGATTAGGGATTACTGCCTATTCAATTTATTACATTTAGAGGGTTTTTTGTTTTTTTTTTTTTTTTTTAGTTAAGAACTGTATCATAAGTTTCTCAGTTAGCCACTGAGCTTCACTTAAGGCTCTGTAAATGATATTAAATGGACTACCTGGTAGTAAATAATACTAAAAACTATTTCCCAGAGAAACAGAATGTTCTTATCTCTGCATATTAAATTCTAAATAAGCTTATTTGTTTAAAATTAGCAGGATATATTTTAAAAAGTAAAACTTCTTCAAGGCAACAGCACCACACTTACCTGGACTGATAACTCAAAATAAGCAAAATACTTTATTATGAGTGTTCTAACAGGTTTCACTACTGTTAGTTTATAAATAATAGGAAAAAAAATGCAGATTCCATTCAAAAAATTTCCCAGAAAAAAAGGACAAAGTGGGTAAACAATCTCTTTTTTTACCTCTATATAGTCAAACAGACTAACAGCCTTTCAATCTTCAGAACTACTTCATGAGCTAGCTGCTGGTGGAGTTAAACCTGCAGTAAATCTCAAAGTAAGCAAGACAGGAAGTTTATGTTAAGCAAGTACTGAGCAATGGACCTTCAAAAATTATATTTCTATGCCAAAATGAGAAATGTGTTTATTACTGTAAAATAATCCTCCTGCATGCGAAGATATGCATTGTTATGGCGGCCAAAGTCGTAACACAACTCCTTAGTTCAAGGCAGAGTGGAAGTAGGATCCTGCTTCAAAAGGACAGGTCCTGAGCACAGCTCTTAAACCGAGTTTTAAAGTGAAAGGGAAGCACTGCTCAAGGTCTGAGATGGGCACTGGCCATGAGCCAGTCATCCCACACATTCTGCATGTGGGTCACTTGATGATGCTTGATGGGTCCTTTTCTCAAAAGTCTTCACGCAGTAATGATAAAGGTATGGGTTTAATAATAATGATATGTAGCCTATCTTGCTGTCAAAAAAAGCCTTGGGAACCTCTGTGTTAGAGTCAGCTGTAGCAGAATTCAAAGTAAAATTCTCACTTTGATAAAGTATTTTGGGAAAATAATTTTTGTTTCCGTTTTCAGACCAAAAAGTCCCCAAGACTTTTAACATTCTAAATAATTCAAGCCTTTTATGTAGACAATGCAAGGTTATACAGTGTGGTGCAAAAGCAGCATTTTTTCAGACTGAAAAAAATCAGTGAAATATCTGTATTACACACATCTTAGGGCTTTTAGTTCAGACCAGTCCTGATCTGGTTTTACAGGCACAGCACATATTTCCTGAAGCAAACCTCTCCAATAAGCTTAATCCAAAATGAACCCAGTTTGTGCACTCAATAAACCAGACAATGATCAAAAATAAATGTGGTAAGAGGGTACAATCAAACAATTCACTTCAAAGTCACACTCCTATTCAAAATAACATGTTACTTACTGTAGACACATGCTGGTTTTCTTGATTTGTGGTTTGAAGATTTTGAGGAATAAAAAATAACACAATCCTACTTTGCAGGACAATATAGGACAACATCTGTCCACAAGAAACTATTTAAGCTTTTAATTAGTTTTGTTATATACATGACAGTATTAAAAAAAAAAAAGAAGTGCTAGTAAAAAGGAGCACTATTAAAAAGAAAATGTAATTTCTTTGACAAGAATGGTTTTGGATTCCATATTTGCCTCAGCTCTTACAATAATGGTGCACTGTCCTTCATTTTTTTGGATGATGAAAAGGTTTTTAGTCTATGAACTAGAGGTCATTTTCTCCTGTATGCTGCAATAACTAAAGATTAACATTGTCAGGAAAACTTCAGAGATTTGAGATCTGGAGTTCTGATCTTTGACAGATGCAACTGTCCTGTGTGAGCCAAAAGCAACAACACTGTTATGTGACTGAGGACTGAAACACCTTTAAGATGTATCAAGGACAGTTTTGCTATACTTATAACGTATGTTACTGAACTACAAAAATGACAAGAATCTACAAAAGACAAAGCTTGGAAATCCAGTGAAGGGTTCCCATCAGAAATTTTTTTCAACATACATTAGCAGCAGTGGAAAAGTAAAGTGCTCTTCTGATAAAGTCACTGACTTTATTATAGATTTTTTTATCCTAACTATAAGGGTGAATGCTTCATATAGCAGAAAAGATCAGAATTTCTACATGGGAACAATTAATTATTTTAATGGTGTGTCTGTGTGTAAGGAATCTCCTTTCGGATCATGTAATCGTGAGCCTGTTATATTGTTGGTTTCTAAAAAATAAAAAGTTCTATAAAAGGGACCAAACTTAAAATGCCTTGTTCCATAGGATTATCTAAATGAATGCTACCTACTCAGCTTAATTTGGGTTCACATACAGAGTTACTTTTAAAGCAAAATTTTTAAAGTGGCTAAGGTATCCACCCTTCCCTGAAATCTAACATTTTTTCCATTTTACTTCTCTGCAGCAGGTTCAGTAAGACAAGTGAGCAGGTTTGTGATCACATTATATATTATTCAACATTTTTAATGACAAGTTGACCATGAGTCAGCAGTGCCCTGGCAGCCAGGAGGGCCAACCCTGTCCTGGGGTGCATCAGGCACAGCATCACCAGCCGGGCAAGGGAGGGGATTGTCCCGCTCTGCTCTGCACTGGGGCAGCCTCACCTCCAGTGCTGGGGGCAGTTTTGGGTGCCACAGTATAAAAAAGGCATTAAACTATTGGAGAGTGTCCAAAGGAGGGCCATGACAACAGTGAAGGGCTTGGACGAGAAGTTGTATTTAGAATGGCTGAGGTCAGGTGTTCTGTTCAGCCTGGAGGAGATGGAGGGGAGACCTCATTGCAGTCACAATTTCCTTGTGAGGGGAAGAGGAGGGGCAGGCACTGATCTCTTCTCTGTGGTGACCAGTGACAGGACCTGAGGGAATGGCCTGAAGCCGAGCCAGGGGAGGTTTTGGTTGGGTGTTAGAGAATGGTTCTTCACCCAGAGGGTGTTTGGGCACTGGAACAGCTCCCCAGGGCAGTGGTCACAGCACCAGCCTGACAGAGTTCAAGAAGCATTTGGACATTGCCCTCAGGCACACGGTGTGACTCCTGGGGATGGTGCTGTGCAGGGCCAGAGTTGGACTTGATGATCCTGGTGGATCTCTTTTAGCTCAGCTTATTCTGTGATTCTGTGATTCTGTGAATATGTCTTTTTACACAGGATGCTTTTCACAAAAGCAAATTCAGAGGTTCCCTGGAGTCAGTGGAAATTGGCATGTTTTAAAACTGAAGTTTGTTTAAAGTAATGACAAGAGAGGAAGCTAGACCATTTTCCAGGCCCCTCTGGAATTAGAAGGATGCAAAGCAGAGATATTTCTGTGAGAACTATGTTACAGATTCTAAATCCCACTGAAAAAGTATGAAATTATGGATCAAGCAAGGTTTATGAATCCCTTAACTTTATATAATCATATTTAAAACTAATGTGCCTATATTTCAGTTTCTCTGTTTATTAAACTTAAAACCAACAGATTGATTCTTCTTCCAGTTCAATGTAAAAAATGAAGTTATCCCCATCCGTTCACCTCATCTCTTATTCGGACCAGTTTAACAGAAGATCAACTTCTGTATTTTGAAATTATACCGTAAGAACAAAATGAAATGACAGCAGAATCATGCCAATGGGATTTTCAGAAACAGGTTTTTCAGACATTTAGATACAGCTATCAGTCCAAACCATAAATTCAGATGAAACTACTGGGCATGCTCAAATTTAAATAAGTAACATATAAAGATGTCCAAATAGGGAAATTCAGGGATTAATTATTCATGCACAGAAACAAAAGCTAAGATCCATAATAGTTATATATGTACATATAAAATACATATGTGTGTGTGTATATGTACATGCATACTTATATAATAAACTTGAGTTCACTGAAAAGCTTCTTAGGAATAAAACATGCTCTGTTTTGTAGGACTCTGACAGTCTTATCAGGAAATAACTCATGTATCAGTTATAAAGAGAAAATGAATATATGGACAGGCACACCTACTAAAAGCTGTTTCACATTTCTTGTGAGTCTTTTTTCTTTCCTATCCACAGAAGCACTGATTGATACACCAAATAGAAAGTTTTAGAATATCTGGGGTTTAGCTTGTACTTGAGAGGCTGAGTGCAGGTATCTAATTTCTCAGTTGCTTTGTTTTACAGAATTCTAGGATGCTCTTTTTTCAGTCCTATGAAAGGACAGTCACAATTTTGCTACACACATATGCATATATCTTCTGCCCCCCTTCTATGCATCTATTAGAGGGCGGTGTGCCTGAAAAGCAGTCACTTTCCTGTAAATCCAAATTCCTATGTCCATTTTCACCCAACTAGAACAGGCTTATTCCAATGTTTACATTTAGAAATAAAAATTGAAACACTAAATTTTTATTTTTTTCTATTTGGCTGCTTAGAAGAACATCAAAAATTCTGGTTTATGCAGTAAAACTCTAAGATTCTGAACTTAAGAAGCAATTATTTTGAAGAGTTTTTTCCTCCATTCAAAGAATATTTTAAAAACCTCTTATTCTCAGCCAGCCCAACAGCTGCACAAGAATTTCAATTTCCTGATCTCAGTACAAAAGAGCCACTATGCCAACTGAAGAAAAATTACTTGCTAATTTTAAAGTTGTAGAGATTTTAAATTAAATTTTATACAGTTTTTAATTTTTCATTACTCTTGATGTGGACTGAACAATCTGTGAACAAAGCTGCTTGCTCAAAAGCAACTGGGTTTTAATGCTACCGAAAGTTCTTACTGCACTTTGTGGGCTTTTATTGTAGTCATGATATTTGAATGCATTTAGCTAGACAGACTTTTGGGGCACAAAACACCTTCTTAGGCTGTGTATGTGTCAAGAGAAAATGTGTCTGGAAGACAATCTGCTTCTTCTAACTCTGACAGTGCAGTGAAAGATAGGCTCTCTTCCTGAAGATTTTATGCTTAAACTATTGCATTTATTTATTTTAAAACATCACAAGAAGAGGTATTTTATTAGTCTTTCCTAAAACTTGATTCACAATTCAACGTTTCCATTTTTTCTTTCCTACAATCATACTGAAAAAGTATGAAATGATGTATCAAGCAAAGGTTATGAATCCTACTTTCCCACTCCTATGGAGATTTGCTATGACACATGTTAGAAGACTCAGTAACCACACAAAACCTCAGATATTTTACCACCTGCAGAGAATTACACCCATTCTAAAAGGAGACAAAGTGATCAAATTTTTCTTTTTACACAGCAAATATTTAATGAGCTGGAAACTTTAAACAGTTTTTTGTGTGTTTATATTTCTTTGAATAAAAAATAAAGTATCACAGCTCTAAAATAAGAAGTGTCTCAGTGGTATTTACCAAATTGTGGTGGCTGAAGCTGAAGTCCTTTGATTAACTCTTTTAATTTTTTTTTTCCCAAACCTATCTCATCCCTACACAAAGTTACATCAGGAAACCAAAAGTTTTCTTCTCTTACTGAAGTGGTTTTTGCCCTCCTGCTGCTGATTGCAGTACACCTGAAGTTGCCACAGAGCCAAGAATCCTTGCCTCCATGGGTTTTTTTTTGCTAGTGAACCAAGGCTGGCATAGCAACTTGGGATACTACTCAAGCAATCTGCCCTAAGGGATTTAACCCTGTCAACTGGAAGAAGTCTGAGATCTCCATGATTTTCTGTTCTACACAGATGAAACTGCAGTTTGAGTAAACAGAAGCCAGAGGAGTGAAATGGGCAATTTTTGTTAATTGTGAGCCAGAGGTTGTCTTCTGTCAGATCAGATTAGGTCAGTACTTAGACACATGGCAATACTCCAGGTACCGTGGCTGTGGTGCAGCACAGACTGGGCATCAGCAGATCTCAGTTACAGAGCAGGGCACTCAGACAGCCAGAATATATGCATCCAAAGGGAGATTAGCAGCTTGAAATACAACATTGCCCACAGCCTGAAATACAAACAAAACCACTTTGAGGCAAAGAATGCTAAAACTTCAGAGGGCAAAGTCCATTATCAGATTGAGAGCAAAAGCACAGGGCAGTGTTAGACAGAAATCACATAAATGAGAGATGCTCTACCATGAAGTTCAGCACACAGAGGCTTAAGAATGAAGAACCACTAAGATATAAAGGGTATTTCAGATTGTGTAGTAGGAAAATATCAGATCAAGGACAGAGTTCTGATAGACACTAGTACAGACTATGAGGAAAGCAAATAGGATAGGATTTGCCTTGTAAAAGGATGAATCGTTCACAGTCTAAATTGCAAAATTAATAAGAGTTTAAACACGCTTATAATTTAATCATAACTCTTGTTATTCTTTTTAAAATTGAAATGACATTAAATGGTAATTGAGCCATAGAAGGAAACAAATAAGCAGAACTTGGGTTCCCTGTTCAGACTTCAAAAGATACTGTTGATGAACCAGTCATTATCTCTAAGAACTCCTCATTAATTGAGAAAAATAATATATGTACAAGTAACCCAACATACTCCATGTAGAAACAATGATTCGGGATTTTCATGCTGTGCTAGCATAAACAGACAATGACATCATTAGAGGCCTCTTTCTGAAAAAGAGTTTGAATACGCTTAAGATCAGCAGGTACTTCCATCCCAGCTAATACTCAGATTTTTACAGCACCGTATAATGCAGAGAACAGCAAACTATATGTTTTCAATTGTACAGTACTATATTATGAAAATAAGGGCCATTAACAGGTTCCAGTTTTTAACCATAAAGCAGAAAATTATGAATTCTACATGTTAATGCATTTACCAAGTAATTTTCCATTACAGATCTTTAATACTTTTTCCTCAAAGTTTACTAACCAGCAGGTTAATTAGTAGTTTATTGGGGTAAAGTTTTATATGTTGCACCTGTTTCCTTCTTCACCTTCACCTTTTTTATTTCCTTGAGGTCTCCTTGCTCTCTCTTAGAGCAATAGGAAAAAACCCCTATGTATCCATAAGTAAAAAATTATTGTGTCATTATCATCATAACCTGGCAAGGTGGTAAATTTTATCATACCACTTTAAATTGCCATGACAGTTTTGTAAGCATGTATCATAAAATACAGAAGGGCATCTGATAGAAAACGAAGGTTGAAAAAAAATATGTGCAACCTTTTCTTCTTCTTTTCAAAATAACATCTTACTCTTTAATGAAAGTTCTTTGCTATTGTTCTTGTTTTTTCATATTTTCTCCATCATAAAAATGTTTACCTTAGATTAGATACTGTTCCAAAAAAGAACATTTATGTCAGGTATTTTAAAATTGCAGGATTTAAAAAGTGCTGGATTTTATTTAACCAAATTTTGGTGGGGAAAAAAGAAAAACACACCTCAAAATAAAAATGTTGCCCTGCATCTCAAAAGAGCACTGGACCCAAGCCTAGTACACTCACAATGGTCTGTCTCAGAGATAGTGAAAATATTCTTTCTTAATACTAAATTGTTTAGAAACAGAGTTGAGATAAAACATTTAAATCTTACCTCTTAACTTTCAAATTGCACTGAGCCATTCAAGTAGTAGTCGCATTTACAGGCATCAGAGTCAGAAGAGAGAAAAAATACCCTAATAGGATGAACCTTTATACCATTCAGAGCCATAATTGAACATTAAATAATGTTACAAACTACTAAAAGAAATCTTTAAAGTATTTCCCATAATTGTTTCACCTTTAGAGAAAAATTTAACTATCAGATTTTTCAGTAATTTTTTTGTTTAATGAGAAAATAGTGTGATAACTTTGTATTCTAAAGGTAGATACATGCAACTTAGGAAGCAACAGATCCTTTTTTTTTTTTTTTTTTTGTAGAATATAACATAAACTTTAAGCTACAGGTTCTGTGAACATAAGTTAGATGGAGTTGGAATACCAACAGTGGAAGAAAGCAACATTTTGAAGTAAACAGTCCTACAGACAGGTGGAAGATTACACAGAATGTTGTTATTGTTACTACAATCACAGAAAATAGTTATCTTGGTTTCATGAAAAATATGAGCAAGGATCCAAAGAAATGCAAAAAAACCCCTTAAAAATTCTGTGGGATGACTTGTTAAGCATGTCAGTCAGTACAGAATTAGTCAAAATGCTTAAAACCATTTAAAACCATTCAGCAACAAGGGATTTGATAAAGAAGGGCCTTTTCTTTTAAAAATACGTTTTACCAGATTTGTTGCTTTATACTTGAAGAAAAACAATGGAAATACAACACATTCCACTATTTTAAGCTGTTTTGTCTTGGTGCCACACTTAAAAACTCTTTGAGAGTTGAACTTGGAAGATAGAACAATGATATTAATACAACTACTTAATTTATAAGAAAAAACAATCAGCATACTCTAGGTTAAGCTACACTCTTTAATAATTCGGTTTTTTCAATAGGTATTCATTAATATCTGCTTAATATCTTTACAACTATGAGTCACTATGAACAAAGAACAATGCCAAAGGTCTGATATCGAAAAACACCCTTATTCTAAATAGCACTTAATTTTAGATTTAGTTTTAAATATAGTAATCTTTTACAAATATCTGTCACATTTTACATTAAGAGTGTTCATACTGGGAGAAATGGGATTAGGCACTGTCCAAAATGCAGATAAAATTTAGCTGCCTTTTTACAATATCCTATGTCAATCAATATATACATAAACTATCAATGAAGCAATGAACTTGGGTCCTGTCATTACTGTGACTTTCCTAATTTCTTCATTAAATGAAGTATAAGGTATTTTGTTTCTATTTCAGTTTGCATTTCTTGTAATTTAAATAGAAATTAAAAACATGTGTGTAAAGATTGCAAAGCTTTGCAAGACATTCAAGATTTCTGGAAGACAACTGAAGTCTCGTTCAGGTGGCATTCATGTCCAAGTCAGATCTGAGGTTCTCTGACAGACTTTTCAGAGGCACAGAACTGAAGCCAGCGGGAAAATGGGGACAACGTTTCACCTCTGAGCATTTTGTGTTCTTTGTCTCCACCTTCTGCTTGGAAAGAATGTGAGTTACAGGGAGTTAAGGCATTGGGAATTCATTTGAAGAAATCTAAGAAGGTAAATAACAGTGGAGGAGAAAGTCACAAATACAAGAGGCAACAACGAAATACTGAACATGTCATCAGTAGCAATTATTTTATGGAGACAGGCTAAATAATTATGTGGCACCAGATTGGTGCTTGTTGCTACCTCAGGTTCAGTAGGCAAAAACTAAAAGCAATAATAGTCACATGAACTGGTTATAGATTGAGATATTTGCTGGGGACAACAAGAAAGATGGTGTTGAGTCACAACTGGAGTTTGATTTATCTTGATTTAAGCAATTATTTAAGCAAATAATGGGTAATCATCAAGTCACCCCTTCTATTATAAGAATTGTAGTTGCACTTCTCTTCGGTGTTATGGAAAGCCCAAGCAAGGCAAATTCTCCAGCTCCAAGGACAATAAAATTGGGGTAAGTTAAAAGAACTGCCTGTACTTGTGATTTGAGAATTTCAGCAGAGTTATGCCACTGAAAATTCTTAGAAAGGAGGGAGAAATAAAACTTTGCTTGAGAAGGGGAAACAAAAAGAGATAGAAGATACTCTTAAGAGTATCTCACAGATGGTGGATTTCTGTGATTAACAGTTTAATTTACTTCACAATATTTTCTTGTTATGTACCACTTTCACAACTGTGTTTGAGGAGCAAAATTTTTCAAATACTTTATTTCCCCCAAAGACTTCCTGGAATAATTAGAGGATTTTTATTGAAAACTAAATTGGATTAAATTTTCTTCACTGTAATATTTAAGTCTTTTAGAACTCTGCTGCACTGACAGAAAGAAAATTTATTTTTCACTAAAATGCTGCTCCCAAAAGAATATGAATTGATTCCCCATTGACAAAAAACAGCATATGTTCTGATTTTAATAAAAGCATGGTAATTTCTAACAAATAACAAAGCCTACCTGAAAACCAGCTCATTTTAAAATTCCATCTGCCATTATATTCTGTCATGGTCCATAAATATTTTATGAACTGTCAAATTGATTTATGTATATCATAATTGAAAGGGAAAAACATAATCCACCAAAACCAAGTAAGTTAATGAAAGAAGAACTGAAAACAACTATATCAAAAAGAGAGTATTAAAAGTTCACCAGAAGGCAATGGAATAAATGTATCTAGAAATGTTAAGCACTGCAAACTGACAAGGTATGAGCAGATGTACATAACTTGTAGGGTTATGTAAGTACCCGGCTTAGGTACTACTTAATGGAAGAAGAAATATTTTTTTTTACAGTAACACCTTAAACCCGAAGATGGAGCTCTTGAACTGTATATTTTAAAAGAACTAGAAAAAGTGAAAGCAATACAGTTACCAAAGGAAGATACTGTAGAGCTTCTGGATTTACTTTCTTAATGTCTTCAATGGCATTGCATGCAAGATTGTGAGAAAGTTGGTTTAAATGCTCTTTCGTATGCATACACATTTCACTTGTAAAGCAGCCATTTCACTCGGCAAATCTTCCTGTCCACGTATGAATCCCAACTCTCAAACACTGCTATCCTCACTTTTGAGACTTTCAAAATTTTTTTAAAACTTTCTTTTAGATTTCGTACTGGAACTCCTTTGGAATTGAAATGGTAGTTCCTACAGCAGTGTCTAGTATAAATTATTTTCCCATTCCTCCTCTTTATTTAATGAGTACCTGTGACCAGGTTAAAGACACCCTTTCCATAGGAAAAAAAAATTTCAAGAAGTCAGTAAGTCCCACAGAAAGAGCCACAGAAAATAAAATACAAGAGAACTGTTTAAACCACATTTTAGTCATTAAAGATATTATACTGTCCCTTCTGTCTGAACCTGCACTTAACAAGCAGTAGGAAAAATCCTTGTTTCAGTACTTTCTGAGAAAAAAAATAATTAATTTCTGAATTAATTCCCTAATTAGATTTTTAATCAGCCAAATACAGGAGAAATACATAGGGTCTGATTCCTCCTTGGCTTGCACTTATTACAGGCATTATACAAAGAATAAAAAGAACAACAGTTCTTTTTGCAGAACACAAAGGAAGAAAAATAGTTTACATCCCTGTCAGACACATAGAAGTTGGGCACAATTCCCCCACCATGTCCAGGGTAGTTCAAACCTCCCAGTTTTATATGACCATGCCCCCAAAAGGTGCATTTGACATATAAAGTATCTGCTGTTTGGCGGTTCCTTGTGCAGCTTTAAAATCAGAATGAATTAATTCAACAGCTTTGCTACTAATTTGTGATGCAGAAACAGGACAAAAGAGCCTACAATGAGTTAAATTCAAGTGTAAAATGCTAACATCCTGTTCAATGCATTTCAAACCGACTTGGGCAGCAGTACAGGTACTACTTAAACACAGAGAAATTGAGCTCTTGTATTTCTAAGGGGTTCTGCATGTTGGGGAAGAGTCTGAATTCAAGATAAGAAATAGTAGGTGGATTGTACCCCCTTACAGAAAAACAAACTTTCCTGCTCCATCCTGAGGAGGAAGTTACAACAGCCTCAGGTAAAGAGGGGTCTCTTCCCAGTTCTTGTCCAAAGGAGGAATCAGGGTATATCAGACCAAATTAACATTTTTCCTGTGCCCATTGAGTTGAAAGGAAATGCCATTCACCCCCTTAAGGTTTCACATCAAGTACATTCTGCTATTCCATAAAATATTTTATTCTGGATCTTTTTGCCTTAAAATCAGCATTAGAGTTGTAAAATCAAGCATCTTCACTGTAATTTATCAGAAAATTAAATCTAGTCTGCATTGACAGGAAATAGTTTAGGATGAGCCTTAAATAATTAAACAGCCATTTTATTAATTAATAAAATGCTGCATTATTATAATGTTCAATTGGCATAGTTTCAATTAATTTATTTAGAAATGAAAAATCTATAAAGTGACAGAAAAAGATTTAAGTTATGGTAACTGCTAAAAGTTTTTTCAAAGTAATTACATTTTGAGATAGTTTTTGTAAAGAGATTTCTGTACCAAAAGATTATGTAAATAGCAATTCTAGTTAAACTTAGTTAAATTATTTTTCTCAATCATGCTAATTGTCAAGTGGTTTTCTAGATCCAAGTATTTTAATTATGTCTGGCATTTATAAACTGCCAATTCATGGTAAGTACTATGCAGAAATATTACCATTTCTATTACTTGTTTTGTTAAAGTCATACATTGGAAACAATTCCAGTTTCGAATCTGTGTCATTTAAGTGTAACACTTTAGACAAAAAGCCTGCAAAATATGAACTATATTATGTTTTGCAAGTGGATCTTTGTATTTTCTTTCTGACAATCACGCCACTCATGTGTTTCATAAATTCAAAAAGAAACTTTTCCTTATCATATAACATGCCAAGCTTAGAAATGTAATGTCTTTTCAGCAAGATGGAAACTTCTTTCAGATGGCTCAGAAAACTCAAATGTAATTAAGACACTTCAGGAAATATGCTCCACATTCCTCAAAAAGTTTAATTAATCAATCACTTAAGGTAAAATATATACGCTAAAACTGTCAAAGTTGGTAAATAAATAACAACAACAACAACCAAAAAAAAAAAAAAAACCACCAAAAAAAACCCAAAAACAACAAATTAACAAACCAAACAAACCAAAATTAAAGTCTCATCTTCTTTACATCAGTCTGAAACTGACATTATATTAATAACACTCCAGTGCAATAAAATTGAAGTGGGTTTTTTTGGAGCAGACAATGTCTATTATGCAAAGACAGAAGAAATACTCTGATTTTTTAGTGACTACGTGCTAAAATACTGCATATGGGTTTCCCTTTTTTCGTCAGAGAGAACTTTAAACTTCATCTTTGATCACAACCAGACCATAGAATAAATCCAGCATTTTTGTGCACTAATGTACAAATTAAATAACCTCACTTAATACTACCAGAAAGCGTAAGCAATTTACGATGTTCAAGTTTCAAAACCTCACTAGGGAGCAGACTGCTATCCACCCCCGGCATGAAGCTTCTTTGGCACATGGGAAGGAGAAACACCCCTCTCTCCAGCACCCACTGCTCGGTTTTTGGTTTTTGTTTTGTTTTGTTTCTTTTTTTTTTTTTTTTTTTGGGGGGGGGGAGGAAGTGTGTGGAAAGTCAAATTATATAATCCTTTCGTTTTCCTGCATCTATCTGCAGATTCACACGTGGAAAGGAAGTCTGATCCCACGGGGTGAGCGTGGATGGGTGCAGCACTGGCAGGTGTAACAGCAAACCTCCAGGGGGAATTCTCTCCCGTGCTATGGAACAGCATGACGCAGGCAGCAACCCAAAACTGCGGGGCTGCAGGGAGGGTGCTCCCGAGAAACCAGCGACAGGAGCAGAGGAGACGGCCTCAGGCGGCACCAGGGAAGGTTTAGGTTTGGATGTCAGGAAGAATGCCTTCAGTGAAGGGGCGGTCGGGCATTGGAACAGATTGCTTGGGCTGTCTGCAGGAGGGTGGAGAGGCGAAGGAGGCGACCGAGGAGGACGGGGAGGATGAGGAGGAGGAAGAAGAGGAGGAGGAGGAGGGGGCGGTGGGCAGACAGGCGGCTCCCTGCCCTGGAGCTGCGGAGGCGGAGGTGGCGCTGGGGCTTTCCCGGCCGCAGCGCCCAGTTCTGCGCTTGCATCGCTGGCGAAAGCAGGGAAGGGGGGAAGGCGAGAAGAGGCTTTCACATCCTCAAAGCCCGGGGAAACATCTGTTGCTGCTGCCGCCGCGGCGCCATCCGAGATCGTCCCTTGGCCAGGTTTAATCCCGATGCAGCCCCGCTCCAGGGGCAGCGCCTCTGAGGCAGCGGGGATTGCGGCAGCGCCCGGCCAGGGCCACGGGGAGCCGGCCTCCTGCTGGTCCCGAAACAAAGCAACCGAGGAAGTTCGGGCTGCGCAGCCAAAGAGCTCTGCTGGAGCAGACACTGTCGTGGGCATCCACAGTGCCGCTGCTCCGTTCTCACGGCGCTGCCACAAAAAAAAAAAAAAAAAAAAAAAAAGACAACTGGTGTCTGGAATCCGAGGGCATTTGTATGTTCCTGTGGCAATCGAGTGTTTAGAACCCGTAGTGGAGTAGAGAAGGGGTTTTTTTTGAAAGGTGGAGGGAGGAGGAAGAGGGGTGGGACATGAGGAGTTAGCTGGGAAGCAAATAAAGTCTGACGGAAAAAATATCACTTTATTGGAAGATTTGGGTTGCTGTTACTTTTCCAGAGAATCAAAGCAGCTGTTTATGTTAAAAGAATCAAGAAGGATGATCCACAGGAATCCTGAAGCAAAGTAAAAGGCAGAGGTAGCAGAGAGGACTAGCTTGGACACATGACCAACTGATCCATGTGCTTCTTTAAGCGGGGGTCGTTTCAGAATGTTGACAGTAGAAAAAAATCAGGCTTCCTTGGGAAATTCTCTTACCAGGATAAACTGGATAGAACCCTGTCAACAAAATCCAAGACAGTTTAAATTGGATTTCACTTTACAAAATGAATGCAACAAAACATGAGTCCTCCTTGTGATGTCTTCCATCCTGTGCCTTGCCTGGGTCCCATGTCTTTACCTCTCCTGTCATATCTTTCTAAAGCTTTCCAGGAGGAGGTAAGAAGGTATGCGGGAAAAAGTCAATCTGCACCACTGAATGTAATTTCTAGTGTTAAACTGATTATATTTGGTATGGAAATTACTGAGTGTCAGTAAACTTAGACACCAGTATGACATTTTAAAAGCTTGTTACTGGTAGGAGTCAAATTATGGAAGTTTCTTTTCGCTCAGGTGAAGGTACAGTTATGATAGAAAGCAGGCACAGGATGTATCAGACTGAATTCGGTTTTTTCAGTGTGCTGACTTAGCCTTGTAGTGCCTGTACTGCATATAAAACATGCTCAGCTGTCACTACAATTTGTTATGTGTGTCCACTTGAAGTGGTAGGCATGAACTAAGTTTCACATCAGGTAAAATTTCATTATGAGAATCTTCCCATCATTACCAAGCAACAGAAAAAATCTGAGCATTCAATTGCCCTCTTATTTTTGTACCATACTTGATAAGTCTTTTTTTTCAGGAAAGAATTCAGTAAATAAACCACCCAATGCACTTCTATGCACTGTTTTTTTCTGGAGAATGACCTCTAGTTATACTGTGATTTATTGACTGGAACTTCAGAATCCTCATAAAACAGAAGCAGGTTGCATCTTTTAAGTTTACTGCCACAAAAAGGACAACAGAAGAGAAAGACTGATGGACCTGAAGGGCAGACAAGTGCCTTTGAGAAATGTGCCTTGTCAGTTGAACCAGTTTACAACATGAGCACCAACAGTATCCAAGCCTGTTGAAGATGTGCATGCCTGTTTTGAGAGGTCTTGAGACCAATCACAGCTTTGTCAGCTTTGAAGAGAAAAACAGCACATATTTCCTTAAATACTATCTATTCATCCCTCCAGTAGGGGAAAATGACCCTTTATTTCCACACCAGGATGTTGTGCCTTTAATAGATCCCTGCTCAGGTTTTGTGAGTCCAGCAGCAGATGTTGAACAGCAGCCCAGTGTTGGAAGAGCTTCTGAATCTCTGGTGAACTACAGCGATAGGAAACCTCACCAGTGTCCCCATCACGGGAGAGAAAGTCCAGCCTGACCACAGGAGACCTCCTGGAGGAAACCAGCCAGGACAGAACGTGGAAGCCCAGGGTATGACTCAGAGGTAAAGCAAATTTTTTTTTTTAATCACCAAAGAAATTGGTGGTTCTTAACAAATAAATAAAATGAGTTTCTGAAATCCATTTCCCCAGTTCCTAAAGGAACAACCTTATAAAATATATTTGTCCTGGGTATTTGAACTGGATATAACAATTGCAGTAGAGTGGTTTTATGATTCATTGTCCCTGCTGTAGCTAAGAAATACCAGTCATAAAACTCCAATGAGAATTCTAATGCTAAAAAAAAACCCCAAAACAACTGTGAAGGTAATAAATGTTTTTTAAAAATTTATTTATGTAAATTGTGAAGTTATTTATCATAGTTCTAATAAACACCTGCTTTAATGCAAACCAAGAAACCCAAATCACTCCAAAGTCAGGAAATCTCCTGGATATTTCTGTGTACTTTAGTATTTCCTGACAAGTTGTGGTACAGCATATTTAGAGACCCATTCCAGTGTCTAGTTGATCAGAGAACAAAAGTTCTTCAAGACTGCCATCACATATTGGTCAAAGTACCATATTACCCTCTTATTTTATATCAGTGTCTTACACATAAATTTGAGTCTGATAATTTTGTAGTGATTGTAGCATTAAAATGGAAATTCACTCGTTAGAACATAAAATAAAATTGGCTTGATTGTTTCAAAATTTTCTGATAAAAATTATGCAAAGCAGAAATACCTGCCCAGGGCTTCTAAGGATAGACATAATTAGCAATAAGCAATACGTTTCATGTTAATTTCAGTGATTTTCATAGAGAAATGCTCATTACAGTTAGAACGAAGTTTTATGGTATCTCATGCTGCACGCTCATAGATGAGGGGAGACATTTCTCAGAACATGATAGAGAAACATAAATAAAGTCCTAGTTAAATTTTGTTATTAAGTAGTGCAGTTACTGCACAGCTAACAATATTTTATGCATGTTATTTTCACCAAAAAGTCTCTAAGAGCCATAAATTCTGGCAGTGGTTTTGGTTCCCAGTTTCTGTCTTCAAACTTTGCATTTTAAATCACTTTTTGCTTACTGCAGCCATGTAATAGAACCCTAAAGAACCCAAGAAACCACAAGGGATAAAAAATAGACTAATAGACTACATATTTTTCAATTTTTTTCTTGCCCATACCATGTAATTTTCACTCTTATTTCTCATTTACTGTGTTCTTCATTTGCATATGAAAATTACACCCCAGACATCAGTCAGAACTGTTCAGCTGTTTTTTTCTGCAAGCCTCTGGAAAAGTGAAGGGGAAAGAAGATTTGAGATAAGCAATTCTATCTGCCCATTAATTTTTCCAATGCAAGGAAAAGGAGGCAGAGACTGAGATACTCTGGCACATAGAGACACACCTGAAAAGACAGACAAAATCTGAAACTGAATGCCATCGAGTCAGGAGTCTGGGTTACAGTCAAGAAAGTGGTCTGAAATGGACAGTAGTTCCAAGAAGCAGATAGAAACTGTCTGATGGCTTTCTGGTGTTAGTTTGTTGGGGAAAGTTCTCTGTTAGTCTGAAATGCTGACTCCACTGAAGTTGTCAGGGAAAGTCAAACTGAACTCAGGGACAAACCTTGAAACAGATACAGTTCAGCATAAATTTCTTAAGGACATGGTGTAAGTGTTCTTCTAAACCTAGAATGCATTTACAAGTTTTCTTGTGATGCTGAGATATTAACTACAAATGTGTAAATATCAATTTAAAAAGGAGATGAGTTTTTAGGTACTATTTTTAGTGAGACTACATAAACAAATTCTGGATTTTAGATGTATGATTCAGAGCCCAACCACCAGCCCCCAGGCATGTGATGTAGGTTGCTAACCTTTCTAGATACTAGTCCCAAGACATTCCACAGCTGAGTTGTTTGGGGAAGCTGTGCTGAAAGAAAGATCAGTCAGGCATTTTGCTAGCAAATTCTACAGTCACTTTCTCCACTGTGTCTGGGATGAATGTAAAAAAAAAGAGACAGAAGCAGCCTTTGAGACGGATGAGCTGTGGTATATAAAAATCTGCAGCAGACAGGAGCTCCTCTATTGTGAGAAGATATAGCACCATGGCTGTGGCAGTCCACAGCTTTGAACTTCTCTAGCAGTCCTTTGTATCTGCTGAGCGAAGCAAACTCAGTGAAGCTCTGAAATAGCAAAGCAGATGTGAGGAGCTGATAATGGAAGTCGTTCTAAGACTGGAGAATCAGAGCCTGCCAGAGACAGGGTGACAGCTGAGGAGCTGTTCTCCATGTATTCTCAGTCCATATAGGGGAGGTGCTCTGTGCTAGAAGACGAGGCCTTGAGAATGTTTGCTTGTGGAGTCCCCTTCTCTCCCTTATATGACAACAGAATTTTCTACCGTTTTCTCTGTGGTCTCAAGTTTTCTTTGCAGTGGTTAGGAGGAGGACAACCTCAGAATTTGACCATACAGATGTATTTGTACTGGGGATCTGGTGATGAAGTCTCCCTGTCCAGTTTGTAAATATTATTCTATTTGTAAGCCTTAACACAGAGTTTATGGGGATTGCAGAACAAACCAGGTTGTCTGTGACAAGTCTGATAAGGAACAGAGATAACTTCTTGCCCCTGCTGGGAGCTAATACATCAATAGACACATTTTTCTCCAAAGCTGGAAAATGGGGAATACTATAGAGTTTACTTATAGACTTCTTGTAACCATTTTTAAAATAAATAGGTAGTTAACTCATGCTAGTACTAGATTTTTCGATTTCTCCAAAAGCCCACCTAGTCTAGTATTTCATCCAAGACAGTGGATGTTAATAAAGTCATCATCCTTCTTCCAAATATTTTCCTATTTCATCCAAGACAGTGGACAGTTAATAAAGTCATCATCCTTCTTCCAAATATTTTCCTATCATATCATGATTTATTGATCAGGGATTCATGTCCAGGAGACGGTGTGTTTCGAGTTAATAATCATGGATTTACGGATTTGCCTTCATGAGTATATACATTTGCTCTTTGAGCACATCATTTGCATTCCAACTCTCTATTTCCAGCTAATTTGTGAATATATTAGGCAAAAATGTCCTAGGCCCAAATGGGTTATCTGAAGGTCTCACTACCAGTGATCTCTATCCACCTGGAAATCTGATAACTTATCCCTTCCTTCAGTCTCTGATCTTCTAATCAATTATTTATCCATGTGAAGATCTTCTCTTTCTTCTGCTGTTTCTTTAAGAGGGTCAGTTGAAGAACTTTATGCAGAATTTTCTGAAATAATTGTGGTCAGGTTATATTGATTTCCCTGTGGCCTTTGTACAGGAAGAATTCCTCACCCAGTGGTTCCTCTGCTGAAGCAACAAGCATTTTCTCCAGAGTAATCACTACTCTGGAGAAGTAAACATCCAGGAGTAATGCAGTATTAAGCAGCACACTGAGTGAGAGGTATATCAAGGTAGGATTCCAGTCTCTTCTACATTTCAAATAGTGATAGAAAATTACCGTAGGCAGTACTTATGAAATAAACAGAAGCAGCCCAACTAAAATTAATAAAGAAATAAAATTTATTATGCGGTCGAAAGATCGGTCACAAAAACCACGATTGAGAAAAACAGTTCCGAGCCCGGGATCGGAGCTGGGTGAAACAGTGAGCCTGACCTCTACTGCATCAGACCTCCCTGATTCATGCTAGCTGTCTGGTTTGGGTTATTTTTGTATGATTTTTGGGGAGTGTCCAAACCCAGTCCATTCTTCTCTCTCTTTAACATATTCATGAAGGCTCTTCTTTCATGGTGCAGGACTGGACAAGGGGTTTTCTGGATGCGATGAATTGCCCAGCTCTGATGATGAAATTGTCCATCTTCGATTCCCAGAACCCACAATGTAGTTCCCAGAACCTATAATGCTTTCAGAAGATAGTGATCAAGTCATCATGTCAGGGCATAGTGTCAATGTTCCTGTGATAAGATCCAGCTCCCCTTGGGTGGACTCCTCTCTGTTGATTACTTTTTGTAGAAAGAATTTCCTTTGCAACTTCTCCAGTGTTGTGAAATTCTTCCTCAGCCAGGCTGTTTGGGGGGTTTGAAACTCTTGCTCTTTATATTTTTATTTTAGTTCATATTTATATCTAATAGCACGAATTACAGACTTCATTTATAACACTTAGGTACTTAGTGAGTTAAAACTTTTTACCTGCCTGTAGAAAGAGAAAGAAGAAAGTTTAATCAGAGGCAACAACACATAAAGTAAAACGAAAAAAAAGTGCAACTTGAACAACAACAAATGAACTATTTAAGGACATTCAGACCTTGAAAAATTAGAGGGCGGAACAATCACCAGCCATATGAGTTCAACAAGGGGAAGTAATGGATTCTGCACTCTGGTTGTACAGACAGCCTGGGGAATGAGATGCTGGAGAGCAGTGCATTGGAAAGGGACCTGGGGGTCCTGGTTGATGGCAAGGTGAATCTGAGTCAGCAGTGCCCTGGCAGCCAGGAGGGCCAACCCTGTCCTGGGGGCATCAGGCACAGCATGGCCAGCCGGGCAAGGGAGGGGATTGTCCTGCTCTGTTCTGCACTGGAGCGGCCTCACCTCCAGTGCTGGGGGCTGTTTTGGGTGCCACAGTATAAAAAAGACATTAAACTATTAGGGAGAATCCAAAGGAAGGCAATGAGGATGGTGAATGGCCTTGAGGGGAAGCTGTATGAGGAGTGGC
Source organism: Lanius collurio (assembly GCA_020086605.1). Classification (NCBI taxonomy): domain Eukaryota; kingdom Metazoa; phylum Chordata; class Aves; order Passeriformes; family Laniidae; genus Lanius; species Lanius collurio. The sequence goes on along the minus strand of JACBWW010000011.1, from coordinate 2,508,022 downwards.
TGAGGTCACTTGGTCTGTTCAGCCTGGAGGAGACTGAGGGGAGATCTCATCACAGTCTACAAGTTCCTTGTGAGGGGAAGAGGAGGAGCAGGCACTGATCTCTTCTCTGTGCTGCCCAGCAACAGAACCTGAGGGAATGGCCTGAAGCCGAGTCAGGGGAGGTTTAGTCTGGATGTTAGAGAAAGGTTCTTCACCCAGAGGGTGGTCGGGCACTGGAACAGCTCCCCAGGGCAGTGGTCACAGCACCAGCCTGACAGAGTTAAAGAAGTGTTTGGACAATGCCCTCAGGCACACGGTGTGACTCCTGGGGATGGTGCTGTGCAGGGCCAGAGTTGGACTTGATGATCCTTGTGGGTCCCTTCCAACTCAGAATATTCTGAAAAAATGGCCTGAAAAAATATCTGTGCTATTAAATACCCATAAAACAATGATATGTGAAATACCAATCTGCCTAATAAGCTAATAGGTTATCTGGAAATAATGTAAAAAAATCTTGAAATAATGCCTTTAAGGCTGAGTGCCATTGAACAAAACAACGATGGTTTCACTAAGGGTTAGATTATTCCTCATCCCTACAGTTATGTATTACACTTTGCATTTGCTTTTCACTTGTCCCATAGCAGACTAAGCCTTTGTTTATTCAACAACTTAGATTTTTTTCCGTTGCTTATTTTCCCATGCATGTCCTCTTCAATACAAACTGGTGGGGTTTATGCTTAGTTACAAATAGTTTTCAGGGGGTCATTAGTAGCCTTTTCTTTCAAAAGACTAAAAGAGAGACAAGAAGTAATGGTAATAGGTTATATTTATCTTCCACATACTAAGAGAAATAGAATAAATAACCAAGGAATCAGGTGAAGGCATCTGGAAGAGTTATCTGAAATTCTTTTTTTGGCATCATCTGTTGCCAACATTAACTAAAATTAAGTCAGTTTACTTGTAATTATTAACTGTAATAATTATTATTTTTCATAAACTAAAATTCAGTCCTGCAATTGGTTTTGATTGCTGCATGAAAAAACTATTAAGTGAGATTAGTTAGCCAATGTTTCCTACAAGGAGCATGTAATTATGATTTTAGGTTGTTGGAGGCTTCTGGGACAAATTTCAAACAGGATCTTTTACCTCTCCACAGAGATCTGGTGATTTGTAAATTTCAGGTTTTGTGAATACTGGAGTTGTCTGAACATTTCCTTTATGAAGTCTTTGGACAGTTAAATATTTCAAAATACTAAATTTGACAGCATTCTATAACTAGAGAAGTTAAGATATTCAGTTAATACATATATGAAGAATACGTTCTGCACACTTCTCCTGTGAGAGAGTTAAATATAAAAAGCAGAACAGAAGAAACCTGTAAAGGGAATGACTGTCACAATTCCGTACATCTGATGTTTGCCTTAAGACATTACACTTATGAAAACACTGTGGTAATCATACCCATGAACAAACTCAAGGGTTTTTTTGCTGTCTGTCCAAAACAATCACTTCTGCATTGGTGTCTTTTATTTACTCTGTATTTCACCTCTTCAAATCTATCTCAGAGTGGAGCATTTTAGATGAGTCCAGTAAAGGGCCATAGAAGTGTTAAAAGGAGTCAAATAAGAGCCAAGTTGAGACAAGGAAAGAAAAGCTTGTCAAAGTATGATAGAAAAATAAGAACATGTCTCCTTTCCAGACCATGAGCCAGAAGGTTTGCTCAGGCAAACTCAGCCAGTAGGTGAGTTACTGGGCACAGTCAGGCATACAGCGGGAGAGACAGGTACCTCAGCAGGGTGGAAGAAAAGCAAGATAGATAGATAGATAGATGGATAGATAGATGGATAGATAAAAAGTGCTATCATAGTTTCTTGAATGATGGTCTTTCAAAGGAATATACAGTTGTGGACCATGAGAGTTGCTTGCTGGGGCAAACCAAGAGAGAAACTCTGACCTGATGTTAAATTTTCCTGAGTTCTCAAGAACTGAATTAAATAAGTGTTGCAAGAAGGGAAGTAGTTAATTTTTAAATAGACTTGCTTATGTTGTCCTATGAAATTTACTGAAGTCCTATTATCAGAAGAGATTAAAAGATAACATTCTACCTGCTGAGCTGGTTCATTTACCATGTATGACAAACTAATCATTTGCCATGGTCTTTTACCAGATTCAAATGAGCACTGCATTATTTCAAGAGTGAAACTTTGACTTGTCACCACCTGTCTTTTGGGACCTCATAAATATTCTATTAGAATGTTCTGTCTGGCAAAAAAAAAAGAAAGAAAATTATTGATCCCTTTTGTCTTTAACAGTGTAAGCCAAATCTCTCAAACCTGTCATATCCCTTTGTACATGTAAGTACAATGTCCCTGGATTGTTTAAATTTTCTGCATTTTTGATTAAGCCCAAGCAGTCTCTCTCTCATTTTCTGAAACAAGAATTGTAGCTGAACTATGGTATCTAATGTTAAGACATTTTCTGGTGCCAAAGGAGAGTGTATGCTGAGTCTCCTTTGCTTGTGGGTGTCTCCAACTTTTTACCCGTAAACTAGAAATCAGAATCTATTATGTCCTCTTTGTAAGAATATCCCAGTCTGATCATAAGTATAGCCAAAAGCACGATACATGACACATTTCTATCTTATTTCCTTTATTTCCCAAGCCTCCTCTCTGCACATATGTATTGGAGCTGTCATTTGCTATGTGCTGCAAGTTCAGCAGTTGGCTGTTTTCATCTTGGGACATGCCAAGCACAGAGGGCCATTCATCTCTGTGTTTTGCTCTTGTGAACCATTTTAATAAATAACTAGAACTTTGGAGCATGCAGTGTACAGTTCAGCTGCCTCCACCAGCTGTCTTATGAATAATGTACATATCTTTGATTTACTTTCTATCTGCTGTGTTGGTACAGTAAATTTTGAAGACAGTACCAGTGTAAACTTAGTCCCACTTAACCATGTGCTAACTTCAAAGCCTCACTACACTACACTACAAAGCACTGCACAGTTTCACTTATTAGCATGATTTTGGTACTGCCTCTTGAGTTCTTGTTATTCGGGAAAGGGGAAAAAACAGTTAAAAATCTGATCTTAGATAAAAAGAATGGAAACATGTTTATTTTCAAACTATACCATACTTTCATTCTTCAAATGATTCCTGTTCTTTAGTATTAATGAACAGGTCTGATGCATGTTTGATGGGGTAGTATTACTTGAAAATTTCCATGTCAAAAGTATGTGATTGTTAACTTTAGTCACTAGATGGCCTTTGAGTGTGCATTCAAAAGCTTCCTGAATGCTATTAGGAACACTATACTTTTAGCTAGATCATGAACTTTGAAATTTGAAGGTTTTCACTTTAAGCATTTCCTAAACCTGTCCTTAGTAGCTTGAGCTGATATTAAGTGTTTATTTGCAAATTTTGAGAAAGGAAAATGGTAAAAGTAAGAGATTAATAGTAAGAATTAAAATAATAAAACAAAAGAGGAAAGTGATTTTTCTGTTTACTTAAAGCAGAATTTCTCTTTGCATCAGCCTTTCTTGTGTGTCCTTGGAATGGTCTTGCTCAGTTCACATTTGTGAGGAAACTACAGAAAGGATATTTCACTAGGTAAAGCAGAGGGTCAGAAGCTGTAGAAATATTGCCCTCTCTGTTCTAAAGAAAAGACACGATGTTGGGCCTTACTCACATCAAAGTATGTGCTAAACATTCCTGGTTGTTGGGAGCTGCCTTGTGAGTAGCTGGAATTTCTGAGCTACAACTTAGATCTGTTAATTTTTGTTTCTTGCTTCTGTTCTAGGGTGAGTGTATATCCTTTTGCAGTGCATCACATGCTGTCACATGTATGGGGAACAGCACTTCATTCTTCACACAGCAGCAGGTTCACAGGCAAAGTCAGGTGCTAATAAGGATTGTAAGGTCATCACATTTGACTCATATTACTGCAACTGATCCTATTAATGACAAGCTTTTATGACATAATGCACCATTCTGATTGTTTTATTCCACCTTCTGCATAAGTCATCTGGTTTCTCAGAGCCTGCATCTAACTTTTCTGCTTGAATAATAACATAAAGTATTATAAAATGGTTGTTGAGAAATTAATGTGCTTTCAAAATACGGCACATACAGAATACAACATAGTGCTGAACAGTGATATCTGAGTTGCAGTGAAATTAGAGTTGTTAACCCTTAGTTCTGCTAGGTTGTACTGCTGTTATGGTGGAGCTTCGAAGAAGAGAAGCAGATGTGTGCACTCTGCTGCCGGCAGACATCCTATGTGGGGCTACTTGCATCACATGGAGGATTTATAAGTTTGAGAAACTGCTTCTGTACTGCCTTCTCTGGAATGCTGAATCTCATTTTTTGGGTATCAGGGAGTGAGGCTATGGATTTCATTGATTTCTGGCAACAAGGAGATCAAGATCTCTGAGATTTAAAAGATTCTTACATCTCAAAGTTCAAAAACTCAGTTGCAGAAAACCTCAATTCCATTTGGAAAATTTTCTTAAGTTTTTCTCACTTATTCTCTGTCCATGACTGTCAGGCATCAAGATTGCTATGATTTTGAGAAGAAGAAAGAAGAAAGTCAGAAGGCGTAAAACCCTGACTCTAATTTGTTTTTCTCACTTTGTGTGTTTGACAGTAGTTTTGGAAAGATCTGTAAAGGTATAATGGCCGTTAAACTCCCACCAAAATCCTTGAAAAGTCAGATATATACTTAGGATTGAGAAGTCTAAATATGATTTGTAACTATAAAGTGTAAAATTCTCTTTGTAAATAGTGACTTTCACTCTCATGGAGTAGCAGCTGCACTTCCTGCCTGTAGCACTTGGGCAACAGCATCAGTGCCCAGGCATTACTCTGGAGTGAGACACTGTTCTTCCCCAAACCATGCAAGAAAGTGGTTACCATTCAAATTATTAGCAAAGCTGAAAGTAACTAAGAGTCATCTGTCATGTAGCTGCAGAGACAAACAGGAAGAGTGGTGAACCTGGGCATGTTTTGTATGCTAGCCTTGCACCCACCCTCTCTTCCTTTTGGCAGAACAGGAAACCATCTTCTGTTTTTCTTCTTTTTTCTTCAGGAATTAGAAAAAGATAAAAGTCTTGACCTGTGCTATAGCTGAGCCTACAAGCCCCTAATATAAGATCAGCATTGTGAAGAACTGTTGTGCATGTAGATAATATTCTGAAGTCCTTACCATGCAATTTGGAAGTTTTACAGATGTAAATCCAGGTGCAGCATGATAAGGTCATTCACCAAATTCCCACTGGGAATCTGTAGGAATGAAATTTCATATATCCTGAGCCCAAGAATGTGCTATTTTTTAAACTGAACTCTTGTCTTTAAAACAGTGCTGTACTCAAACTTGGTTTCATATAATATTAATTAGGAGAAAGTGATGGTCACAGTTGTTAAAAATTAGGCTGAAAGGCAAATGAAAAATTAGGTATCTTAGTCATGTATTATGTTTTTCTCAGGGGTTCAGACATGGAATATGTATAGGAGCCTTCAGCACATGTAAAATCTGTGTCATAAATGTTGTGATTCACCTTGAAGTGTTACATTTACAAATATGAATTTATTAATAACTATGTTTGTAATCTGGTGGCAGTCTAGGATGATCATTGAGGATTGCCCAAAGACAGCTATGGATGTGCTATTTGGGTCAGATTCTTCATCTTTGCACTTGACCAAAAATCCTGGATCATAGTTCTGTTCTTCTCATTCTCTTCCAGGCTTTCATTAAAACCTGTCTTTGGAGAAAGTCATGAATAGCATAGTCTCTTGAGGTCTGTTGCAGCCCTGGAATGTAGGATTGTTCCTAATATCGATAGTTTGTATGTGAACTCCTGAATTTGCTTCAGAATGAACTTGTTGCTCTCTTTCATCCCCAGATATGTTTCAATCTATGCCTAAAAGCTGGAATCTTCTACCATTTCTTTGTCAAGGGTAGCACAGAAATAATTTTTTTTAGAAAGTGCTAGTCAAAAAATTAGGAAGCTGTTGTGAAAGAGCACTCTGAAAATCTCTCTCTGATGCACTCGTCTTTCACCAACAGATCTTATAAATTTTTTTATAAAACTTATTATCTCAATGTACAGTTCAGTGCTTCACTGAATGGACGACATTGTCAGAACACATATGGTGTAGACCTGAATCTTTTCTTTTTATACCACTAATGAATGAGGTTCCAAGTTGAATGTATTGATGCTATTTTGTATTTTCAATGTATGTTGCTTGTGTGATTTTTTTTAGATATATTGGATAACAATTGCCCAGTGGCTCTAATGGCTTTTGTGGTATTTTGAAATGTACCAGGTTTTTGTGAGTATTTTCTTTTTCTTCAGTTTTGTTTTCCTACTTTCTCTACTTGTCTGCCAACTGTAAACTCTCTTGTATTTGCATTCTTGTTTTTCAAACCCACAAAGTGTAAATTCCATTGGAATCAGTGAGTTAAAGGGGTCTGCTTAGCAAGATTTCCTGAACAGAGATAGGATTGAGAATCTGTTCACATATTTTGCAGAACTGAGACCTCTGGGATTTCTTTTACAGGACTTTAAACTCTGAATTGGTTGTGTCTGTTTTCCTTGCTTATTTTTTCTTTGTTTTTTTTAGTGGTTTGATTATTAATTATTTCCTTGTAATATTCATTTATTTCTGGAAGATGAAGACAGCATTTGGCTTTATATGTCACATAACTACCCATATATTAGGTAGGTAAGCAAGAGTGCTAACGAGTATATTTTGTGCAGCCAGCCAGGCTTTCAAAAATAGCTCAGCAACCACATATGAAAACCAGAATTCTGAAAGAGCTCACATTCTGGGTGCACGTTGATCACTAAGCTCCTGCGAAAATCTGACCACGAACACCACAATCTGATCTCCTGTGTCTAACTGCTGCTCCAAGTCAAATATGTACCAAGAAAGAGGAGGACAGTCCAAATTCTGGAAAAACATTGTGTTTTCATCTCCCTTGCTAAGTTACACAGGAGAGGAAACTTTGCAGCAGAGCTACAGTGACTTCCAGGAAGGCTCAGACTGATAAATGCTCTGGGCACTTTTGAGAGGTTCCGTGTTATTAAAAAGTGAAAATATGTAATAACTCAAATCATTGTTTCTTGTTATTAACAACTACTTTGAAAAATTGTCTTTCTTATTCAGAAGTGCATTTTGAACTCAACAATTTTGAAAACTGTAGATAAAAGACTTTTACTGCAACATATGAATTTCCAACATAATCATCCTCTGTTCTTTTTTTCTTAAAAATCTTTATTTTCATATTTTATTTTGTATAATTCTACTTCACCCATGGCCACCTATTTTTTTCTGTTGTTGACTTCTTTCCCAATCAGCACTGAAACAAGGTTATGCTCTATGTGGTATTTTAGATTCTGCAGGTGTTTTAGGTGTCAATGGAAAAAAAAGCCTCCTACGCTGGTGATGGGGATTTCCTCTGTAGCCTTCATGGGCAGGGCTCTGGTCTGATAGGCACAAATAACTTCTCCCTGGTGTTGTTAGAGCTGGCTTACTACACCTTTAGTGAGCTGGCAGAACTTGGTGCAGTAATAGTAGCACATTTAGTGAATGCCAGAGTACGCAGCAACAGTTTATACCCATCCAGGTTCATTTCCTATGTCTGACTTGTACTTTTCTCTTTAGCCTGTCTTTCGTATTAGAGCAGAAAACCTTTCTAATTTCATTGGGGTGCTTATTGGAACCTGCCTCCTGACATTTGACAAAAGCAGTTAGGACAGTAATTATGTTTTCTTGTTCCACAATAAAAGCCTCTTCCTCAACAATTGAGTATAAAATCTGACAGTCATCAGCTTTTCAAAACTTGCTACTCGTTCCTCAGCATTCCTAGCGCACAGTAGAGGGCAGTGCTTACACAATGCATGTGCATTCTTGCAAAGTGTTAGATGCGTAGTAGCACTTTTGAAACAACAACTAATGCATTGCCAGAACACTGCTAAAATATGTTAAAATATTGGTTTTTGACAGATACAGACTGACAAGGCTGAAGCGACCTGTCCAAGGCCAGAGGGGTTTTGTGTGCGAGGAAGGCAACAGGATCTGATCAAAAGCACTCGACCAAAATGGGGAACATGCAGTTTCTAGGAAGACAAAGTCCTATCTGCTTCAAGTCCTGCAGTTCTTGCACAGAGCTATTTTCTGAAGCTACCTCTTTTCATGGTTTCTCAAGCATATTGAGCAAAATGCTACTATCACAGTATATCTGTAGTGACTTTGCATATTTCTTCAGTGTAGTCATTTTCCAACTGACTGTGTGCATGCATCCCTTGTAAATTCAAGTTAACAGAAACATCACAGGCCACAAATAGCTGGCAACAGGACCCTCTGCTGTCTTGAGCCCTGCACAGTCATTTCCATGGGCTGCCAAAGAGCTTTCTCACGAAGTATTCTTTCTTCAGAAACTGACAACTTGTCCACCATTTACGCCTGTTTAGTGATTCTCCAGTTTGACTCATTCATCGGGTTGTGGAGGGAAGCGTGTGTTGAAATATCCTACTTTGGCATTTTTCAAATGAGGTTTTATTACTGGCTTGAAATGCTTTATTGTGTCTGAAAAATATTACCTCATACTACAAAGGGGGACTGAAAAATTTAAAAGAAGAAAAAAATTGTTGTAAATGGTAGAAAAAAAATCTTCCAGTTTGACATGATTCAAAATATTTTGAGGAGTTGCCATTTTGATGGTTTTATCCTTTCAGGAATCTCGAATACATTTATAAGTATCCATTCCCTATCCTGCTTTGATGGCTGAGGGAGATGGATATGAAATGAAACTCGGAATGCTGTCGGTCCCATTCTCCGCTCTGCATAAAGCACTTTGTTTTATCTTTGTAAGTATTCTTAGGTATATTCTTTCCCAACACAAGGGAATGTATGCATGAATTTCCTGACATAGGATTGTTCCTGAGGCATTTTTACCACAGATTGTTCTGTTTGACAAATAGGATCATGGAGACAAATGGGATGTAGAAGGCCACAAATGTGTTACATGTCAGTCTTCTTGGAAGGAAATTTGAGGTGGAAGCCAGCTGTGAGCCTTATATACTGTGATTGAGATCTGAGAGGTCTATTTTCTAATTGCAATAACAAAAAGACCTAGATAATGACATCTTATGGTGATTTAGTTCTATTACATTTATACAGGAGTGTTTATAAGAAAGAGTAAAATCTTTGCTTGTAAGTGCAAGGTAAGAATCAACAAGGTAGCTTTCACTAGACAGAATTTTTGCACAAAGAACTTGGATGCCTCCATTGCTCAAGATGAAGTGCTAGATCCAACATTTTCAATAACTGCAGATTATTTAGGGGAATCTAGATTTCACTCCCATATAAACAGGTGATGTGGAATTTACATGGCAAACCTGGGCATCCAATGCCATGGAGGCACTCTAGACCATCCCTTCCAGCTGCTGCTTCTGAACAATATATTATAGGCATTATCTCAGGTACTTTAAAGCATCTCATATAGATATAAATATCAGTAGGAAGGGCGTCCTAAATTAAGTCCACACTGATCTTCCTGAACATTACCAGGAAATAAAAATCTACAAAGACATCGCAATATGGTGAGACTGCACTTCAAATCCGCTGTCCAGTTCTGGACTCCTCACTACACGAGGACATTGAGGTGCTGGAGCATGTCCAGAGAAGGGCAATGGAGCTGGTGAAGGGTCTGGAGCACCAGGTCTTATGAGAAGCAACTGAGGGAGCTGGAGTTGTTTAGCCTGGAGAAAACGAGGCTCAGGGGGAATCTACCCAAAACCCAGGTGGGGGTCAGTCTCTTCTCCCAGGTAACAAGCAATAGGAGAAGACAAAATGGCCACCCAGGGAAGTGGTGGAGTCACCATCCCTGGAGGCATTTGAAAGATGTGTAGACGTGGAACTTGTGGACATGGTTTAGAGGTGGACTTGGAAGTCCTAGGTTAACAGTGAACTCGATGATTCTTAGCGGTCCTTTCCAACCTCAGTGATTCTTTGATTCTATGGACATAACAAAGCAGATGCACTCAGAATCACTACAATTCACCTGAAAAATCTTAGTGCCTGCACAGATTAAACTGTCAACACTATATATTTGTTACTGTTGGGCCTAAGAGCTGCTAGGATGATAACAAGGAAGTGCATTAACAAGAAAGATGTCATGGTTACAGAAAGAAAGCTTGATGACGGCAGCATAACCACAGAGGAGTTTTGTGTGTTGCCCAGTGGTAGGCTGGCACTTAGTTTTTTTTCTTCTTCAGCATGGGTTAGCAGCTCATCAGAGAAAGCACACAAGAGCTAGATGGCATGATCCAAAAAATCCAAAAACACAAAGGGGTACTTTTTTAACCTCAGCTTCTTCTGCTTTATCGCCTACATAACCGCATCACAATTTTGCATCTTCTCTGCAGGTTCCCAGGAGAGCAGCTGCTTTACTGTAGTGTAACCTTGCTTACTTTCCTGGTACCTTTAGCTTCTCTCTGCTCACCCTCACCTCTCTTCTTTTTCAGATCCACTTCCATCCCACATATTATGAATGTAACAATTTCTGTCAATTGTTTCTAACAGACAGTCTAGAACAAATTTTCATCTTGGGCCTCCTCTCAGATTGACTTTTGGGTCATGTTTTCCCATTTATGATGCTTTTGTCTTTTCTTCTACTTTTGCAAGTTTTAAAGGTTAGAAGATTTTATCAGACTCCTCACAGTTGTAGAATTATTAAGCGATTTAACTTCAAATAGGCTTATAAAATGTTGCAAGCTAATATTATACTTCTTGTTGTCATCTACTTCTCTTTGTGATGTCTATACACTTCCAAGGAAATCACTTCCAAGGAATTTCCCTACTTGTGAGAGATGTGTCCTGGTATGTAGTTCATCACCAGGGTAATAAAACTGGTTCACAATTTTACTGAGTCTTCAAAGTGGCATCAGGTATATTTTCAGTTTTGGATGAATCCATGTGCTTACAGACACAACCACCCAATATCCACTGGTGGATCCTTGGTGGAATTTTGAGATACAGATGGAATTTTCTACAGAGTCACCTAATGTGCATATAACCTAACAATAGTCTACTTTGACATGAAAAAGCAAATTTGAATGCAAGCCATTTTGGCCAATTCTGAAAACACTTTCTATTACTGTAAAAGATTTTCAAGCCTACTTGTTGCCCCTGCACAGCTGCTGCCAAGACAAAGAGCAAATTTGTTCCTTGCACAGCCAACTACTTAGTGATTCTCTACAGGCAACAGCTTCCCAAGTGCTACTAAATCTTTGTACTGATTCTACAAAGCCATCTTCTCTGGAGAATCGTGGACTGGAGCGTGGCCCCGGGAGTGTAACTGTGGATGAACGTACAGGTAAGTGCAAGGTTATTCCAAACAAGAGAATTAGATGGTCCTTCTGCTAACTCTGGGTACAAGTGCTACAACATATATTACCAATGCTCCCATGGCAAATACAGTTGACTCAGAGTCTTGTGTTATAACTCTGGTAGGTAGATACAGCATTTTGTCATTACCTCTGTTATTCTGATGAGGAATTTCAGAGCCAAGTTTCCCACTACAAAAGTCAGAGATACACAAAGCCTATGATAAACTGCATGTCTGACATATGTCCATTTTTGCATCCTGTGCTGAACTTAGTTGTGGAGAAGGAGCTCATCAGCTGCATGATACTAGTAAATTTGTGCACTTAATAATTGAAGAAAATGTTTATTTTACACAGAGTACAGGGGAAACGAAGAGTACCCCAGAAATTACTTGAAAAGAGGCATTGTTATCAGTTATATGGTGTAAAGACCCACAAAGGGCTAACAGAGGCGAGGTGTATAATCCCAAATATTCAGCTGATTCAGTAGATGAAACAACTTGTTGTGAGCCTTTATTTCCATGTGTATGGGCAGTCTGGATGTATATGTATAATTCATATGTGTCTTATGTATAATTGTATAATTCAATGGTGTCCTACTTTGAGATTTCAATAGAGAACAATATTAATGATATTCTCTTAAAAACTTTCCAGAAAAAGGTACTGTATTAGGGGTTTATATTGTTTTATTTCTAATACTCGTGGATTATCTGAATTCATATTAATACCTATTTTTTTCTTTAATTTTGTCCATCTCTGCCTCATCTTGCAGCAACTGTAATCAAAATTTTCTTCGTGCTGCTTCAGATAAGTAGAGTTTTTTTACTCTATCTCTTTAAGGAACTCTGTTTTTCATTTTCACATTAAAACGACACTGGAATTAACAAAAGGCTTTAGTTTTCCAAGATGTGGCACATACTGTCTCAGTTCACTGGTGCACTCACACTAGAATTTAAGTCGGTGTGTCTAAGAAGTGTTGTTAATACTACACCTTAATATATTCTAGGGGAAATTTAGAGCATCTTAGAATAATTTGGGAAATCACTTATGTTTTAGCCCATGAGAAATTGCACCTGTTTGCTTAAAGTCTGTTATGTAAATTCTATATTTGAAGCTGGAAACTAAATATGAGCTAAATTTGTATTACATTTAAAAAAAATACTTCCTTGCTTTTTTTGTTCTATGCAAACTCTGTGACTTCATTTTTTCTTTGCGATTAAATGCTGCTTGGAATCATGAATATCATGCAGATACTAAATCTAAACAAATTGAAAAAAAAAAGTCTCCAAAGAGCTCACCTTTATGAAGTGTAACCAGAGATTTTGGCCCAAATCATCATCTAGATCATCATAAAGTTGTTTCCCTGACCATAAAGAAGCTATGACAGTTTATACATTTTAAGAACTTCTCATTTTATTATGTAGAGATTTTACCCTATCCATCTTTGATAAACCCTATCCATTCTAGAACTTACCTATAAGTCATATTTCAAGCCTATAGTCATTTAATTTACCCCTTTTCCACCCCCATCCACCTTTTAACTGTTTCCTTTAGCACTCCAAATATTCCTGGATACACTGGCAAGGTTCATTGGTTAGCAACTCACCCGACAAATTCTAATCTTCCATCAACAGCCCCATCAGTAATTGCAGGAATGCATGGGTAGGTATGAGTTATATTTCTCAGCTTGTTCAGAAAAATTACAGGGAAAATTGTAATTGCATTTATTTAGTTAAAGAATAATTAAATGTAAGACATGACATTCTATTGGCTTAAAAAATACCGAACAGTTGGGGTTGGATCCCACTACATCATTATCATGCTAATCTGAAGTCCTTTTGAGGTTTTAGAATTTTTCTGGAACATGGTAAGTTATGTGTCAGGGAGGTGACAAAGAGCAAATCTCTTTGTTTTTTTCAAAGAAGCCTATGAATGTCAAAGTTACCAATTCCCAAAAGAAAACGATGTGGCGTTTCTCAGTTGGTCTTGGCAGACTTATGAAACAGGTATTTGCTCTGAAAAATGTTTGTTAAAAATGGATGGGTTGACTTAAAAGGCAGTGAGAAGCAAAGTCATGCCATGCCACCACACTGATGCTGCCTGGGACCCTGCGACTGTGAAATCATCACAGCTCCCCATCACTGTCATGGCTGTCTCATGAAGTAAATTAGTCATCTTTTTCTCTCTTGCTCTTCCATACAAGGCTGGTTAAAACTATGGGCCAATATAAGTATTTAGATGTTTAATTTGTTGATTTCAAAAGACCTCGACACTTCAAAACTGCTGAAAAATCCTTTTCCTTTTGTTAGCATGAATATCTTCTGATGCTGGCAAAGGACTAACCTAGCCTTTCTCACAGTAGCTTCAAAACAGCTTAGCAACTATTTGTTTCTCCTCTCTCCTTTAGGATTTTGTGCTTTAGATTCTGCTTTCTTGTTATCTGTAATGATCTAGGATATGGTGACACTATCCCGAGTTTCCGTGTTTTCCTGAGAAATTTATCTTCTCATTAAACTTCTAATTGGCCTTAGGATTCTGTTCACAACACAACACATTCTTTTTTAGCACTGTCAGTGAAAGGTGTGCAGAAAAGGCTTGAGGACGTTTAAGGAGCTGCATGGCTTTTAAAGAATTCACCTTGTCAAGAGTTTCACCATTTTGATGAATGCCCTGACTTCCTTCTCTGGTGCCCTCCATCCAGTCACCTCTGCTCTTTTTCTCTTGTGGTTACACTTGGAAAATAGGCAGTCACCTGTAGTCGTGGGCTGCTGTTGACCAGGAATGGAAAGATGCAACAAAGTCCTGAATCTCCATAGTCTAATAAAGCTGAACTCAAAGCAGCCTGATGCAACACTAATATGCTTGGAAATGTCACAGACATATAAAAAAGACAAAGGCATCTTAGCAAAAATCATTGAGAGACTTTATTCAGGTACCAAAATTCAAGAGCAAAAATGACAGGTGCCACTGTGATATGGAGAAAACACATCAATTACTTCCTTTTACTTTACACAGATGTTACTGTGGGTGTAGTTCACAGTGGAGGAATTTTCTTCATTTTTAGTGGATTGCAAGAACAGGGTTCTAATTCTGTGTTAATAGATACTTTCCAGAACCAGGACAGAATCTCCTGACATTTTTGAAGAATAAACTAGAAAGCACAATCATATATAGAGATTGAAGAGCAGGTTTTGACATTCTTTTCCTGAGCTGTATGGTACGTTTCCTTGAGGAGGTAGTACCTCTGATAGCAAAATTATAATAGTTCCATGATCCTACTTGTGGAATAAGTTAGTGTTCACTGAGATACGATGGAAAGTTCTAGTCCTTCATGAAACTGCTACACAAAACTATGATGGATGCTGAGAATCTCCCCTCAACATTAGTTACTGATGCCCATTAAAGAGAGATGCTTAACATTTGATTCCTTCCCTTTATAAAATAAATTATAAAAATTCCCGCTGATTTCAGGGGTCACAGGTCAAGCTAGTCTATAGTGGAGAGGTGAAAAGAAGAGAAATTATTCCTGTAATTTGGAGTCAGATATTTGCCTCCATGTTCTTTTGATGTAGGACATGATTTCATCGTCACCATTTTTACAATAGTGGCCCCTTTTTTTGTCTCTGCTCATTCTCAAGCAGTGATTGTAATAATTTCTCAGAAAGTAGCAAGTGACTGCATGTGGTGGATGTTTTATAGCTGCTGCTTGCAGCATATGGTCAGTGTCCTGAAGACAACTACAGGTATCAAAGGGAGTTTCTTTTCTACTGTTAATCTGCTCTAATAAATATTCCTGTCCAAAGTATCAGCAATGTCAGATAGACCAGGCAGCATGCAACCACTTCTGCACTGTATTTCTATTGCATGATGCTCCCATAGGACATGCAGAAAAATCCTGTACACCAGTGCCAAGCATTCTGAAGTCAACAGGATTGTATAGGATATGAAACAGTAGAAATATGGGTTTTTTTAATCTTTGAGTATGAATAACGTTTTTATATGTCAAGCTTTATTGATACATTTTTACTGTATTTTTATTTCTAGGTAATCCGAAGGTGAAGACAGAAAATTACGTTTTAAGGCCCCCTAGAGAAATTAAATTCTGGCAGATTTGTTTAGCTTTTGCATAAGAAGGAATGTTTTATATGTTGTTTTGTCTTGTGTCCATTGCTACCCAGAAAATACATATCCAGGTTGCATGAAAACCTACTGATTTCATCAGCATTAATCTAAGATAGTGCTAGATTTAGTTTGATTATTGAAAGAAGAGTTTTACTCCTTATGCAAGTTGCTTTGAAGATTTCAAAAGGTATCTCTAGGTCAAAAAATATTTTTTATATGGGGTGTGAGTGAACATAAATCTCTGTGGTCAGTTCTGTGTCAACCATGAGAACTGAACATCTAAAGCAGATATGTGACAGTGCTAACAAAGTCTTTAGAAGGCTTGAAAGCCAAATCTCCAGCATGGCCTTCAGGCACCACAGGGCCTTATGTGCTTGAAAGCATTTGGCATGGTCATGGCAGTTCTGCACATGCACTGTGCAGGTTAGGCGTGAAACAGCTGTGTGTGTGTGTGTGTGTGTGTGTGTGTGTGTGTGTGTGCATGCTCAAGAAAGGATGAAGAAGCTCTTCAGGAAGATTTATCCCCACTGTTCGGCAGGGGGCTGATTCTAATGCCATGGAATATTGCAAATTGTTAATATTCTCTGTGGCCAAAGGAATAAGCATTTGTGAAGAAAGCAGTGAGAAGGGAAAAGAGAGAATGTTTAAGAGTATGAGAACATGTTTTAAAAGTATTTTTCCTGTCTTTGTGTGACTGCAGATTCATAGCAAAACATGGAAGTTGAGTTGTATAGTCACCAAGGACTTTTTTCTCAACTCCAATTGGTCCTCAGATTTCTTTCAAGGCAGAATAAAAACTACTACAATTTAGAAAATGTCAGTCCTTTTTATCTGGATAACTGAGAGCCTCTGTGACTGACAGTAAGGAGGAAGGAAATGTATGAAGATGTGCAGACACTTTAAATATGGAACAAAAATAAAATAATACAGAAGAAGATGTTTGTGGTAGTCCTTATTGCATTATTGTCGTATTTATGACTTACTAACACTGACAGTTAAAACCATATTAAGAACAAGAAGAGACATAATTCAAAGTCTTGAAACTTGCTGTCTGTACTAGATTACCTTGTTAAGTGAGGTTGGAAATGATGCTGTAGCTGTTCCATACATTGACAAAAACATTTTGTGTGCACAGACGCACAAATGTGGACACACATATGTGAATGCATTATCAACTAATCATTACAGGGCAGCAGCCCTTCTCAAGCTATTCTCATTGTGCCTTTCAAAGGTGGTTAAATGTCACAGAATGAGATTTTAACCTTTACCTCTACCGGCTTGGTGTGTGTAGTGAATAAAAGGAGCATGTTACATTCCCTGCTTTGGAGGCTAATTAAGACTGTGTGCCTTACACCCATGCTTAAATTATGTTATGCTTAATCTGAATAGGGAAAATCTAAACAGGGAAAATGGAAGACCTCTACTTAAGCATTTGTCTTGGTACTGTTTATTTCCTGGTGTTGGTGTAGACAATATGAGGAAGGAACATGCCAGAGAAAGAGAAGAACAAATGCAAATTTGTCAGTCAGGAAGTTCTACTGTGCTCCAGGGGCCAAAATAGTCCAAGTAGTTATTCTAATTTGGACAGCCTTGCAGATTCCTCAGAATTTTCTGTACTGAGGTCTCTGGTATTATCTGAATAATCTATATTCCTACTCTGTTACCTCTAATGTTTCCTTTTCTCCAGTATAGTCTTCTCCAGGCTTTTAAGGTATGTACATATGTCAAAATGTTTGTAAGAAGTAGCTTCTTCACAGCCACTTAAGGGCTTTCTGTGAAGGATTACAAAGTGCACCAATGGTGAAAGACCCTTTCAAGAGTAGACTGAAGACTTATTGGAAATATTGAAAGGAAGGGAAAATAAACCAGAGAGCCAAAAGGTACAAAATTCTCAGAAAGAACTAACATCCCTTAACAAAGGGATTAGATACTCAGCAACAATTATGGGAACTAAGCATCCAAATCCCTGACATTGCTGTGCAAATCTCAGTCCCAGAGGATGTACAAGCCCCTAGGGAAATGACAGCTAAGCAAGACTCTAGGGTATACCATTTCCCCTAATAAGACTGTAGCAGGTTGTTTATCCTGAAGCAGGGCAGAAAGATACCAGTTCTTGAAATATCTGACCTACACAGAAACTACTACACTTCTAGCTTTCAGTATTCTCTATGTCCACCAATCAGCAGTCCCAGATTTTTTAAGAGATGCTTTCATCCAATCACTTTCCCTATGTACATTAAATTTATACATATACATGTACAAAATGAAATCATATGTAGACATAAAGTTGCAACCTGCTTTTGGCTTTTCTTCTTGTATACTTGGAGCTACACATGTATACTAGCCAGTGAATATTTTAGATTAAAACACAGCGACTTTTGCAAATTTGGCTTATTATGTCCTATCAAACTACTATGTACCATGTAAAAATATTTGCAGATTTGTTACTGGTTACAAAGGCTATGTTGTTCTATGCTTGAGAAGGATTCCAATTAAATCTTTCAGAGCCCCAGCTGTGTAGTGCAAAGAGTGATGTGATATTAGGTACAAAGGTAGGAGCTCTCTTTGTGCAATTCCGTATCACTGCTATATCTTGAACAGAAGCCTAAATTCCATTCAAACTAGCAGATGAAAACAGATTACATTTTAAACCAGCAGTGGGCTGAGAACATTGACTGCAAAGACAGATGCCATTGCTCAAATAAGTTCAGATTGGTTGCTTTATGTATGAAAACATTTTACACATGGCATCATTAATGCACAGTAATCTAAGAATATGGGAGCTATATTTGAAATAGGTGGGTTCTCAGTGAGATAACTCAGCATAGTTTCCTCTGACTTTACAGATTGATTAAGAGCCAGAATCTCTGGCTCTAATGAGGAAAGATTCTGTCTTAGAAATCCCATAGATAAATCCAAATTGTGAAAAAAGTAAGGATGTTGTACACTTCTTCATGCTGATGGATCAATCTGACAACATTTATTAAGAAAAGAACAGATCTAAACAATGAGGAGGAAAAGTATTTTCAAAGTTGGTTCCTAGTTACTTTCTGTTTCTCTGAAACTTTGAATAAAGAGTAATATCTAGGATTTAAAGACCAAGTGCAAGGGAAATGCTTGTATCCAAATTATAAAGAAGTCCCTCATTTCACCTAAAATAAACTAAAACAACAATAATATTTTCGAACACTTATTTCCCATTAAGAAGTTCTTATGATTATAAAAAATCTATTTTTTTTCCTAAAATCAAAAGATAACATTCCCTGAAATCTCAAGGAAAGAAAATTTTCATGTAGAAGAACTTAAAAAAGTAGTAATTAAAAAATAAGTAAGTGACACACTTGATATAAGGTCTAGCCCAATTCTACTAGATGCAATAACATTGCTCTTGATAGTAAGGATGGAAGAGGATTCTTGCCATCATGTCCATCCTGTAACTAGTACTAGTTGATTTAATCTGAACGCATCTAGATTCATGTGATTCATGGTATGATGATCTGGTTACTGCTATTTCAAAATTTTCTGACTCTTCCCCACTACCCTAAAGAGAATTAACCCACGCCTCCTCCCCAGCCCCAAATATCCTTTCACTTGATGCAGTAGCATATGATATAAAGTATATGTTAGAAATTTTATGAAAGACAGTTGTTATTAAATAACCTGTTTTCCCTCAAGTGGAAACCAGTGAACAAATACTTTAGTTCATGAGCAACTTTTGCCTTCCATCTGTTAATTGCCTTGCTGAATAGCTGGTGTTAATCTGCATGCGGGGTTCATAAAGTAGTCAAATTTCCACTCACTAGCAATGATTTTTGGAACTGTTCCTTTGAGAGCAGATCCAAAAATCGACAGCTAGATGAACAGGAACAGAGTTGGCTTCCGGTGTGTAGTAAAACCACTGAAAAACAATGCTGCTATGAGAGAAATGGTTTCCTGGGTAGAATTTAGTTGGGTTTTCCTCCTACAGTTGTCTAAAGCCTTCTGAAAGTATAGTCTTCTAAAGCAGAGGATTTACACCATGCACAAGTCACTACATTTGCATCTTGTTTCAGAGAATTTCTCTTTAGAACCAGCAGGCTTTGGAAGTTAAATTAATTGAGGTAGTTTTGTGTAAAGTAGTTGTTAGTATAGTGACCATGCTTTTAATATGATCACTTTGATGTGCACAGAAAATAATCATGTCTTAAACTATTCTATTTCTTTCTAAATATCTCTAAATAGTATCTATATACTTTTGTATGCATAGCTACTAAACCCTTTCAAATACATTTATGTATTATGCTGAGTGGATTGATCATAAGGAAGAATTTTGATATGGAAAAATAGGTACAATAGTGCAATTATCATAACTCCCTCTAAAGTTCATATTTTTTAGACTAAATTCTTTTTCCTTTTGCTTCTTTCAGAAATACACATTTTTAAAAAATTGGTTTCCTTTGGTTTGTTTGTTATTTTATTCCTAATGCTTCTCATCTGCCATCTAGTAAAGGTCACAGAAATATTAAT
This sequence comes from Lanius collurio, assembly GCA_020086605.1. Taxonomy (NCBI): domain Eukaryota; kingdom Metazoa; phylum Chordata; class Aves; order Passeriformes; family Laniidae; genus Lanius; species Lanius collurio. Next base: position 2,488,026 of record JACBWW010000011.1, on the reverse strand, counting down.
GTACTTCCAAAGCAAAAGGACCAAAAAGCTTTGCTTTCAACGTAGCTTAGAGTATGGGGATGCAAATTGCAAAAAATCAGTGGCCTGTATCTTCTCACAGAATTATTTAGTAATGAATATACCGAGTGAAAGAGAAATGTCTGTTGGATAAACAGTACACATAAACAACTTCATGGTAGAAAAATAATATAAGAGGCAGTGGTGATCCTAGCCTGAAATCTTGAAAATGACTGGAGAAAATAAGGTGCTTATAGAAAAGTCAGAAACCAAATGCATTTGATAACTGGAAACTTTGGTTGTTTTACTGTAGATAGAAGCCTCTTTTATTTGATAAAGTGCAATTAAAACCAGAAAAATATCATAAACAAGTAGACAATTTGTGTTGATTTTAGAAATTGAGACATTAAGTACAATTTACTTAACCAAGTCTGGCAAAGCAGAGGAGAAAACAACTTTAATTAGGGTAATCCCCTTCAGTGGTGACTAGAATCTCCTTGTTTTGGGTCTCAGCATCTCTTAGCTCTTGCTGTCTTTTCTACTTCCCCAGCAATGTGGGACTCAAGAGGCCTGAATTACACTTTAGAACAGGACTCTTATATTTTCCCCAGTGTGCAGGAACACAAAGCAGCCCTTCAAAGTATGTATCAAGCCATCCCAGAGAAGATTACTCCCAAAACACTGACCTGAGTGCTGAGGCAGGATGGCTGCTTATCACCTCCTCCATGTCCATTTGCACATAGAACATATAATTGCTGGCTTTGCAGTAAGGATTGAGGACACCCTTTCTCGTGCAAATACCAGTGTGTGACATTTAATGGTGGTAAGTCAAGACTGTGCCTCATATCTTCTCTGAAAAACACCAGCTCTGAGACCAGCCTTAGGAAACAGTCTGTAAAGGCTGAGAAGGGAAATAAGTGCCCAAATCATCCTTCATTTACAAAATGTGATTTCCATTGGGTGCTTCTCAGAGAAACAGGAAGCAAGCCTAAGTGTAGTTGCTTATGGAACCAGACAAAACCATTGCAGCTGCTCTGTTCTAATCACTCAGGCTAGAAATGAGCATACATAGTAAGTTTATCACATATAAGCCCTAAAAATCAAAGGCCTTTAGGCATCCACTTTCCACTGACTGGTAGTTTTGCTGGCCTGCCAGGGCAATTTTGGAGCATCACTGATTCAGCAGCTGGTCACACTGGAATGTCATGAGATGTGCTCCTTCTGTTTATACTGCAAGCCTCTGACAGTATATATCCATATCTATCTTATTTATAGATAGAGATATCTGCTGCCATTAAAAAGATAGTAATTAGGTTCCATCTTTAGATAAAATGTATTGTATGGCTCCTTGTTGTCATCCTGCATGAAATAAATCTGTATGTATAAATTGCATGTACACTCATTACCTTAGGAATACCCCAGCATTCTCAGAACTTGAATAAACAATGAATGTCTCTCAGCTTATTGCTGGCTGTCAGTTTTAAAACAGCATACACCTTGCTGAATCCTGTAGTATAAACCTTCTCATTGATATTTATGGCCTCTAAAAACCCCATAGACCACTCCCTCGACATTGTTTAAGTTAGTTAACTGTTTAATTTCTGGTATGAAATCTAATGTGCAAATTTTGCAGTTATTCAATAAATACTGCAGTTTTTCAGTAAAGTAAAAATGCATTTATTAAATCAATGAATTTCCTTCAACAAGAACCCTTGATTGTTCAGTGAGTCCACTACTTTAAGTTAAAAAATTATTCTTAGACTTTCTCCTTAAAAACTGAACCAAGTTTCTTACAGAACCTCTATATTTTCAAAGAAAGAATGTCCAGTGTATTCTGCATGAAGTAAAAGTAAAGCTCTCAGCTGAAAACATTTCTTACAGCTTTCTGTCATGCTCAGTTCAGCCAGTCAATTCAGGATAAAAAACCTACTCAAGATTAGAAAAAGTCCTGTCCAGTTAACCAGGTACAGACCTAATTTCCAATTTACCTACGAGAACCTCTTGGTTCTCTTAACCTTTGTCTGCTACACACACACTCCTTTAGTATGGGATAAGAGAGCCTTGCTTTGTAAAAAAGTAAGACTATGAAAGAGGAAAAGGGATAGACAAAACCTAAGGGCTCCTACTATTATTTTTATTGAAATTAAAATGTGAGCTAATTTCTTTTCCTGCAGGCTCCAAGTTGCTCTTGCTATTTCTCTGTCTAATTCTACCACTAACCTGAAGAGCTATTACTGTAAAATCTCATAGAACTTCCTAGGCTCATTTACATTTTTTTTTCTGACAGCCTTGCATGAAACAATTAAATAATTTGGGTAAGCAGTCACCCCAATCAAAATATTTTCCAGTTAATTAACAGATCAGATATCAGTGAAAAAAGGCATATAATTGTATTAGCCACTACCAGCTTGAAAGAGTAAATATTCTAGTATGTACACATCTCAGATAATGACAAAGCCAGCAGGCTGTAGATCAAATTAATTTACACTTAAAATAATTAAAGAATAAAGGAGAAATGATTGAAATTACTGAAGATTTTGTAGAAGACAAGCCCCAACACAAATGCAAGTGATTAAAAAGAAAAGCTTTAATGACAATGTCCAATGACTTCAGTGCTATGTAAATCAGCCTGCAGCTTTTCAATGGCTAAAGATTCAGTGCATGGAAGGCAATATATGCCTAAACCAGAAATCAGATGACATTTAATTATTCAAATAAAAACCTGAAGTTAATTCTCCTCCCCACGATATGCATCAAGATGCACAACTTCCAGCACACCCTGAGGCTGCTCCTTTGGCTGGAAAGTTGCCTAGACACTGAGGCTGTGACCATACTGGTGATTCAAAATACATCAAGAGCCATTTGATGGCGCTTGGGTCAAGGATGGCAGATATCCATACTGTTGACAAGACTCCAAAACAAGGGTGCCATAGATAAGAAGAATTGATGGTCTCTCCCTATTTTGAAATTTATATCTGAAATATTTTTCAGTGTGTGAAGAAGAATGCTGTTTAGCACGAAGCAAAAATATGCTAAACACTAGGCTAAAAATCTAATGGTATAGGTGGTCCTGTTGTATAGCCAGGAACAGTCTCCAGTGGTGTTTAATTAGCTCATATAGACAAAATTACAGAAATTTTGCTCCAGAGCTTGCACAGTTACCTGATAATGTGCATACATAAGCTAGGTGAAGTTCCAGAAGTGAACAATGATAAAGAAACAGTTTCCCCAAGCAGCCTGTCCCCTGAGGATTTGGATATGTCCTTGAAAAGAAGAGATATGGCTAGGACTCAACAGGAATAAGATGGCCATAAATTTCAAAAAAGAATCATGGTATCATAAAAGAATGTAGTTTGGAGAGGAACTCTGGAGGTCATCTGCAAAGACTCCAAATTCGCAATGAGGCCAAAGGTGAAGACAAAGTATTTTGCTCAGGGCCTTGCCCAGCTGGATTGTGGAAATTCTCCAAGAATGGAGACTCCACAACCTGTCTGGGCAACATGTTCCAATGCTTCTCGACTCTACTTTTGTGTGCATTTTCCTCCTAGTGACTTTGTTACAGTTTGTGACCATTGCCTCCTGTCACTTGGCTTTGAAACATCTCATAGAAACATCTGGAGTTGTCTATTCTGTAACCTACTACACCCTCCCATCTGACTCCTTTCCTTCAGGGTAAAGTAACCCAGTTCCCAAGCCCTTAGATGATGTGATCCAGCCCCACAACCACCTCTGTGGCCCTCCTCTGGACACCCCTGTTTGTCAGTAGTAACCTCCTCTATCTCCAGGCATCTTATGGTTTATCCAGCCTAGCTGAATCCTTTAAGCCAGGAGACTAATGAACTTCCATACCACATAAAGGAGATGTGGGAAGCGGGAAGGAAAGAAGGGGAAGTAGCTTCCCAGGTACTTTTTGATTGGAAAGATTCTTGTAGATGGGTTTTTTTGTTTTTTTTTTTTTTTGGCTTGTAAAGACTATACTCCTAGTATAAATAGGGTTTTATACAGACATGGTAAATCTGCTAGTGCACTTATATATGTGTGTGTGTGTTTATGTAAAGATGTGTATGTGTGTATCTCCCATTGTCTGGGTTAAAGTGGCTACACACCAAGTGCTTCAGACAGCCCAGCTTCAGGTTTTCACCTGCACTTGCTGTTCCTGCCTCTCTTTAGGCACCCTTCCCCATATTCCCTCTGTTTAAATTAGGGATGTGGCTTTCCTTATGAGAGAAGGTAACCTCAAAATTTGACTTTGTGCTACCTTCAAGGTACTTAGGCTTTTTCTGTTTTGGCCCCAAGCAACGGCTTATTATAAGAGAATTTACTTACATACTTGTTTTTGCCCTACTCCAAAGCAATGTGGTACTTTACAACCCTAACCCTCCTTTCTCAGAGGCAGCTCTCTAGCATGGATGAGTTTTTTTATCCCAGACAGGATGTGAGTTGACTTGCAACAACTAACCTGCCTCCATATAACACTTGCTGGCAGAGTGCTGTGAATTGCTTTTATATCAACTACTTCTCACTCTAATTTACCTTTCAAGTGGGCTAATGAAACGCATTGCTGCAGTCCGTCTGTCTTTAAAAATAAAAACCCAACCCACTACCTCAATTCTGCAGTACAGAATAGTAGAGAAAAATAATCTAGTATGACAGACAGGCTCCCATCATATTTGTAAAACTTTCCTAGGAAGGAAATCCTGTCAATTTTCAAAAGTTCCTCATCTATCCAGACATTTCATTTAGACCTGTGTTTTTGTGTATAATAAATTGCTTCTAGTTGGCTGAAAATCATTTTTAGCTCTTATCTCTGTGATCGGTTACCCCTGCTGTTCTTTAATGGCCTTCACCTCATTATGCAACTAGTCATTAAAAGCTTAGTATCCAGTACAATGGTAGCTTATGTAAAGTGATCTATGAGAGCTTTATATAGGCTTACCAGCCGCAGCCTTAATTTTACTCATTCGTCTTAATTTTTTGTAATCATTTTTTGTAAAAAGGGTATAATGTCAGGCATGCTTCCCTGCTACTGACAGATCCAATCTAGCAGATAATTACCATAAGGAAATTGATGTTTTAGTGTGCAGGGGAGAATTTAATTTACTCAGACATCCTACAGTACAATGCATTCCAAAAGATATGAGGATTTAAGTTTTTAAGAAATTAAATTTCACTATTTAACATGATTACTTATGTTGAACATCATTAACTAGCTTTTTTTTTTTTAACTGTTTGATATAATTACAAGAACAGTTATTTGGTCTAAAATCCAAAGTCGTCTTTAAATAAGGGTTAAGGATCCATGAAGTACGAAAAGAAGGTTGCATTCTTTCTCTCTCCCTCTCCAACACCTGCCTTCCAGCAACAGCATTAAAAAATCTATAGAGATTAACTGGGCCAATGCACGAACTATAGAGCTTTTTCCAATGATGTTTTAATAGATACTTTGTTATCAGCCCATTCCACCTCAACTCCAGCAGTCAGGAAACTCTTTAGTCCTATTCACAAATACGAATTGCCTATAATGTTTCAAAATGATGGAACCATGAAAGATTTGTGGATATCCCAATTAAACAAGGTGATTAATTTGTGTTTAATTTGGGCCATATGATTATTTTAAGTGAAATCTTTGTGATTTAGATTTGGATTGATTTAAGTAACCTCTATAAAACTGTTTACCCTCCATGAGAAGGCATTACATCTAACATACAGCACATGTACTTTGCAAGCAGAACACACAAAGCACAATCAGGAAGGCCCAAAAGGCTGGATCTTTCAAAAAATTATATTTTTTAATCTTGGAAAGCCTTCTCATATGAAGTCCAGAAGGTTTGCTTGCTCACTAAACTTCCTTATTAGTAATACTTTAACCAGAGAATTAGAGCAATGGAATTTTATAAGCTTTCTCTTTTTTCTTATTTGTTTGCTTGAAGTTTTTCTAAATATTTTAAGACAACATTTCCATGTTTCATTTTGTCATGAGGTTTGTACAGTCAGAGAACAAAAAATACAAAACTGTCAAGAATGTGTTACAAATAGTTGTAAGATGCCAGATGTAAGATGTCGATAGAATTTGAATAGCATGTGTACAACTGTTGTACAAACAGAGCTAATGCTGATTTAAAATATTCTCTTATGACAAACTTTTCATTCCGGATTGAAGTGCCCTCTCCAAAGATGAGAAGCTCCTATCACATGATGTTGTAGGAATTATGCTGGTCAGAACCTTGACTGATACCCCGCTAGGGGCACAGTCAGGACAGGGGATCTTTGCTTCAGCCTGAAACTGGAGAAAATTCATGGTCTCCCAACCATCCATGGTCTGATGGCACGGTACAGAGGACTTCTGCTCAGAAAACATTTTTTCTTATTCTTTATTATTTAAATAAAAGACACTAAAGCCAAAGAAAGAATTACTTGAGTATGGATTGAGTAAGACCAAGTGTTGGTGCTTCAGATAATCTATCTGAAAATAACTTCTGTCTGTCTTTTCTTGAAACAGCTTTGTAAGAGGCATGATTTTTGTATTTGCAGAAGAGAAGCTAAGAAACTGCAAATAGAAGGAAGGAATTATGTGACTCAGTATTATTTCTAAAATTAAGTGTAAAACTGTGCCATTTTTAGTTACAACCAGAGATACGCGATGTAAAATGGAAAGAGCACTATGTCAGTAATGACATCAGTGCTAACTCCAAATTAGTTGTTTTTAAGAAGAACTGTTCTCATAAGAATGCCCCAAAATGCAGAGAAGAGACAGTCAATAACACCAGAAGCACAGCGGATGTGATGAATCTGAAGGGACTACACGTCACTGAAGTCAACATCTCTCCCAGGTCATGGCTTACCTGGGGGTGACAGAAAGGAAGTAAGAGGGAGCAGCAGTGGCTGTAGCAAACATTGCCTGCTGGCATGCTGTCTTGAGCAATTTTTCCAAGTGATTAGATCCACTTACAATGGAAAATTGTAATCAAGCTTCTGCTAGCAAAATCTTTCTACAGAAATTCTTAGGAAATTAAAACAGAAAAACAGTCGTTTAAAAGGAATTATTTCTCTTTCTGAAGCTTGCCAAAGATTCACTACCTTGTATAAAAATTCCTTGCTCTGAGAAAACAAAGAAAAATCTTGCCTGCTAGATATTTGCCTGAGCTTAGCTTGTCTGTGATTAAGGCAGGGCCTTGGCATCTGAGGAGACGAGCAGCTGGGGAAGCTACATTCATCATCTGTGCAAAAATAACAAGGACTTCCTCCCACAGGTGTTTGCAGTCTTTAAGATATCACAGTCCTAAAACTTTCAAAATAAGTAGAGGAAAAGTTATAAAATCCAATGAGCCCTCAGTCAGTGACCCTGACTGTACTTTCTGAACCATTGCCTACCTTAGACAGTCTAGACAGGAACTCGGCTGGTGTGTGACAGACATCCCAGCTGTGCCTTTGCCAGGCACTGCATTGCCTCCCCTCAAAAAACCAGATTCTCAGTAGGTACCTTGCAAACTTAGATATACAGTATCTGTATGGAGAACACACGCTTGTGCATAATCATGCACATTTTTATCATATGTATGTATGTATAAACATATATATAAAAGGATACATAGTGTCTAAAGTGTGTACTTTGTACACTGCATGTATACACAAGCATATAAACCCACACTTCAGCTGTTTATACTAAAGCATGCAGATACATGCATGTTGCTGTGAAGTCCAACCCAGTAGCCTTCGAGCATAGGCAATATTACTCTCTTTTACAAGACTCTTTTCGTAATGATTTTTTTACACCATCCCCAGAGCTGTGGAAAAAACAGAGAAATTTTTTGTACTCTGTTTTGGGGTGGGATTTTTTTGGTTTCTTTATACAGAGAAGTGTGTTTTCCTTTTCTCTTATTTTCATAAGTCAGTTTTACTTCATAATTCCAAAAAATTGTAGCTTCATGCAGAGGTCAGACATGGAAATTTTTACCCTGAAGGGTAAAATTTGCACGAGCAGTTTAGGTGGGTGACCGAGAAAAGTGGGTTAGAATGGAAATTATTGCACAACATTGACAGAGGCATGTAGGGGGATACCACTTCTGTCATAGAATAGTTTATTAATGAGAGCACGTAGCACTGTACGCTGTATCCTCTGGCATCTAACAAAAAACCTAACTTCCATTGAAACATCATCAGAGACAATTTTTTTTATTGGTAGGTTTTGTCTTTTTTCTTCCTTTACATTTGCTTTTGATTTTGTTTTTGTTTTTCTTAAAGAGTGAGCAGTTTGATGTCACTGTTTTCAGTCAGAGAAGGAAAGATGGCATCCCCTACTCCTCTGCAGAGCTGGGACCAGACCAGCAGGGATTTCCCTGGGAGACCTGAGCCTCACCTCTCTGCCTGAGGTCTTTGAAGAACTGAAGTGTTTAGAAGACACCAGGATATAGTTCACACAACAGCCCCACAGAATAAAAACATGTGGTACGGGATGCTCTTTGGCTAGAGCTGCACATGACTGAGTCTATCACTGCACACTGCAGGCAGCCATGAACATGTCCGAAGGGAGCACCATTTTGCATGGAAAATGGATTTTAAAGGCAGATTTGGAAAATACGAGAGAGTTGCCTCTCACTCAGGAGAGAAGGGCAGACAGAGTCTCATCTTGCTTCTTTATGAGGACACAGCAAATACACTGACTCTAGGACAAGCTCCTGGAAATGGCAGGCCTCCCTGCCTGTCCGCCATGCCATAGCCATACATCCCACCCCACAGGGCTGTGGCTCCTGGTGTCGTATTGGGACAAGCACACAGCGCTGACAGTGACATTTCTCCACCTCGGGGGCAGTACCCAAGCGGGCACTGCAGGGCTCTCCTGCTGTCCTGGGGGCAGCCATTTTGCAGCGCTAACAAACCCTGCACTGCTAATTCCTTTCCTCCCTCAGGGAGCTCCTGTGAAATGATGTCAGACCACTGACAGGTCTTTATGGGCTTTGCCCACTCCTGAACCCACAGGCCAGGGCTCTGCTGTAGGCACCCAGGCAGCCCCAGCTGCCAGCGGGCCCTCGGTGTCCTTGCCCTGAGGGGCAGCGTGTGAGCCCCGGCTGGTCTGGGCCGAGGTGCGCTGCCTCTGGAAAGCAGCAGGCTGGGGGCTCCGTCCCAAGCAGCACAGCTCTCCCAGCTGCCCAAAGGTATGTGCTTTATATTGGTTTGTTTTGGTGGGTTTTTTTTAAAGTATGGGGTTGTGGAAAGCTTGCTTGAAAATTTATATTAAATTAGTCTTTAAAAAAATTACCCCATAACAGTTTTTTCCTTAAGGCTTTCTCCGAGTTAAATTAATTTCAATTCTGGTTTTCTTGTCATTAAGTAAACAAGTTTGATTTAATAATTATGTTTTGTTATAACTGAGGATGTCTAATATAGTAGAGGGTGGGTTGAGTTTTTCTCTTTGGCCGTGAGCTCCGTGTGTTCCCTGGACTGTCCCAAGGCGGTCTTGACCACGAAGTGTCAGGCAGGGCCGCCATTTTCCAGAGCGGCAGCAGTCACTGGGCCTCACTCTGTGAATAATTACACACTCACTTAACTTCATCATGCTAGGAGTTTCTGTTAATTGCTTATCCCACTAAATATGCACATAAGCAGGCCTACCAAATGGCTATCTCTTTTCCAGATATTTTGACTTTTCTGGAGAGGAAGAAGTAAGGGAAAGGGGTGGCCTCAATGAGGCTGCAGAGTTGCCTGAGGAAAGGGAGCTTTCCCAAGTGCTGGTGAAGCTCAAGACTGGCACATATTGCTGCTTTCCTTCATGACATTAACACCACAGCCAGGCTGAAAAGCCTTTCCATGCCACACAGTTGCTCCAACAAAACCTGTTGAAGTGGAGTATTCATCAGGGCCCACATTTGACAAAGCCGTGAATCATAACTTACTTATCTGTAAATTCCTTACTCAAGGAAGAAGCAGTAAGGGATGATCAAGTTTGAAGGACAGGAAATGAGCATGCTGACAGTGTGGGAAAGAGTGCAACTGAAGTGGTGAACCTTGACAACTTTGAGAAAGAGGGAGATGTGGTTGGAAAATACAATGACTGGGGGAAGAAGTGGAGATGAGGGTAAAATGACTGGTGAAAGCAGGGGAAGGTAGAGGGAAGAAGTGTAGAGGTGAATGTGAGTTTAAGGGCAGACCACAAATATCACTTTGTCAAAGAGAAGGGGCAAGTGCCTGGGTGTGTAAACAGCTAGGAAAGGAGAGGTGTGTAGTCATATTATGTAAAAGTTTCTTTCTACTGAGGGCAAAGGCAAAATTCCCATGGCTTTATGAAGAGATGTTCTTGGTTTGTCAAAAAAATCCATGGAGAAATTTTATTGCTGCTGAATTCACTGATAACCTTTGATTGCAGAGTCAAGCAGATACTGAGCACCTGAAAATCTCACACATATTATCTAGAGATAGCTCTACTGAAAAATTTAAGAGTGTGTGTTGCCCATCACCCTCATTCCACAGACTGAAACAGTAAAGGAAGAAAAGGAAAACCCAACCTCACTAAGCTGTCTGAAATGCTATGAGGCAAAATACAGGAACTTGTTTGGAGTTTTGGTTTTTGCTTGTGCTTTGGGCATTAGCTTCACGAGGCAGAGGAAAAGGATATCATACACATAAGAACTAAAACTGGAAGAGAATACATCTGCTCCATTAACAACCACACTGTTTGGTGTCAACATCTGGAGTAACTTGCCTGCTTACGGTGTTCTGAACTCTGACAGCTGGAATGAGCTGTGGGTTGAGTACCACCTTGGTATTTCTAAGTATTCTTTTTCATGAAATTCTATAATGAACTGAGTAGTATTTTCTTTCAGATGTGTACCGCAGTTAGGAGCTGGAAAAATAAGTGTTCAGATAAACCATGTGACTAATGTATAACTTACTTGGGTGTAAGGTAGACTTGCAATGCCACGGCCTAAAGCCTGACCTCTTCTTCCAAAGACATGACTTTAAAATGATGACAAAAAAAACTTCCTCAAGAGGCTCCTCTCTTAATTTAACATTCTTACATCCTGTTAAATATTCTGATTTATTTGTGTTAGAATTTTATTTAATTGTGATGTGGCCAACCAGCAGAAAGGCTGTTCCTGACTTCTGCGGGCTTGGAACAGGCCCTTTTGCTGGCAGATAGATCACGTACTTGAACCATGTCTGCACTGAAAACAGAGCCAAAGGTGCAGTATCACGCTGTGATACCAATTGATAAAGACTGCCGAGCCTCTTTCTCACTAAAGTCACAGAATTTAGGCAGTGAAATCCCTGGAGCAGTCAGTCTGCTGCAAGCTGTGCAAGTAAGTAAAAAAGAATCAAACTAGTGGATTGGTAGCTAGATGCTAGAGAGTACATAGATAATTGCTTAGGACAGTTACTCCATTGAAAACTTTGTTATTTTTAAACTAACACTTGTAACCAAAAAAAGGAAAATATTTTTTAAAATTGCTGAAATCCTCTTTGCTTTTTATTTCTCCTACTACTTCCCTTTTATATGGCAATTCACTCACACATAGATTCACTTTCTTCCTCTTACAGCAGCAATTTAATGTACCAGTGATCTGTTCTTCTATGCCTTAATTTCAAAGAAATTTCCCGCAAGTGAAGAAATAAAAATGAATCATCATAGTCTTCAGTTTAAAGATATCTAAAAGTGCATGAAAATGTTTTTGTTGTGAAATCACGTGGATAGTTTAAGGCTTGATAAGAGAAGATCTAGTATATATATGTTTACACATTTAATATTTAGTAACCACTGAGATTCCTCTCCAGCTTGGAGACAGAGGCTCCAAGTTAGGGAGACATCTTTTGACCCACAAATATTTCCCTAACCCACTGAAAATAGAACATGGAATCAAGACAGCTTTAGACACAAATTGACATAGGTCTGATCAGCAAGGGACTTTCTCCAGGGAAGCATATTTGAGTTGAATATCTGGAGTTATTTCGAGAACTGTCTGGATGCAATCCTGTGAAATGTGCTGTAGGATGACCCTGCTTAAGGAGGGAGGTTGGACAGGATGACTCACTGTGGTCCTTTTCCCTTACCCATTCTGAGTCCTCTCAGATAAAGAAAACTTGCATTCTGAAGGAGCTCTGTAAGCATTGAGTTACAAGTGAGGTGGCACACCTAATGACAAGGTGCTTGTCTCAAATCCCCAGTCCACATTTCCTTAGTGTGTTCTTGGGGCTGGGGGAGAGGTTTCTCCTTGTAGGAAAAACTCCTGCTTTCCTAGCTGGGCCTGCATCTGCACTCCCCTCCTTGGCAGTTTTTGTGCACTCCAGACAGCCAGTGATTCTTGTGGGGTGCTGTGCTCTGCACATGCATGCATGGTGGAAGGATTTGAGTGTCCCAGTGAGAGCAGTGAGCTCTGCTCATAACAAGGGGAATGTGCCCGTGCCTTTGTTCCGCAAATGTAGCTTTCTGCCTGTACATCTCTGGTATTGAATAGCTTTGGTACACTGCTATTTTGGCTAGCTTGCCTCTTTGTGCCTTGGAATATCTTAAATCTTTTACAAATGGTTTAAAATCCCCACAGCTTGGGCAGTTCCACTTAAGCCAGTGCCAGCTGTTTGCTACTCACCAGAAGCAGAAGCAAAGAGCTGAAATATAGCTCAGACCCCAGCTATGTTCTCAGAAACATTTATTCCCTCTATCCCGAGGGACAGAGCGAAGTGTGACCAAGAGGGGAGCGCAGAGTAAGAGGAGGAGGCTTTGTGTCCAGTTGGTTTTGTCACAGAGAGGGGGAAAGGGGATGCCAGGGATGGTGCTGGGATAAACAACCAACCAGATCAGAGCCCGAGCTGCTTCAACATTAAACAAAGGAACATCTCAGAGTCACATGGCAGGGACCCGGCCAGGGGGGGGCAGGGGGGGCCCACCTCAATATATATCCTAATTCTTCATCTAGGGACAGAAGTACTTTCTGGTATCAGGTACTTTTTGGAGATCCTGATTCCTGCTACATGCTTTCAAGTGGGAACTAGACTGTGGATGTAGGATAAATGTCCCTGATAATGACTCATTCCAGTTTGGTACACAATGAAGAATAGCATGCAATTTTAAATATCAGTCATTTGTGTCTAGTAATGAGCATTTCTAGTTTCAAGATGACTATCATAAAGATTTCATTTTATTGCAAAGAGAATCCAAGAAATATAAAAGGACAAGAAAAAATATATTTAGTGATAACTCATTATGTTCATTTGCCTGTGAAAAAATTACATATTTATGCAAAGCACAGATGGGCCACCCAGCTTTACTGACCTAAACTGGCAGGGCTTTCCATAAAGGTGTTTGATAAGCACCTTGCCTTACGGATGGAGGAAGGGATCACATGGAGTCGAGTTTGCATCCCTGCATACCAGAGTGCCAAAGAAAGGCTGCAACTCAGCAGTTCCTGTCACATCAGAGGAGTTCTAGGTTGGATTGAATCCAGCATAGTAGCTGTGTTGTGCTGTCTGGTCAAAGAGAGGCCTTGGCCAGAGATGTTCTTTATAAAGAAGATTCTCCCTACCAGCAGAATCAGTCGAGCCCGGAGCAGACTGTATGGACTCTGTGCACAGCAGCTGGGGCGTGCTATGCATGATCACAGCTCCACTTCTGCCTTAATTCAGACAAGCTTGAGTACCCAGTGCCACTGTAACAAAGTCAGCAAAACATTGATCGCCGTGGGCTGTACCAATCTGCCTGGAGCCCCAGGGGCAGCCAGGGCAAGCCTGTGCTGGAATCTCTGCTGTTGTTGCAGCACTGCTGGGCTGAAGCTGTCTTGGCTAAGTCAGTCCATGCTAGACTTATGTCCATATGCAAATGCAAACACAACCTGTGAGTTTTTAGAGGGGCTCCATCCTACCAGGAATTCTGACAATGTCAGCTGCTGCTCCCATCCATACTCTCGCATGATCTAGTAAATACCCTTGCAAAATCTCAAGTATGCTGGAAACATTGCTATATCAGAAAGAAGTGTACTCTTCATGTTTTATTTTTTTATTATTTTCTTTAATATCTCAAGTCCAGTGTGGAAGAAATCTAAAATTTCTGTTTTATCTCTGAGATTTGGCTTTCTTCTTTGTCAGTGTGTTTTATTTTAGCAAATCATAGGAGTAGAGGCTCTTGATGATGAACTCATCCTTCCTAACTTTAAACATAAGTTTCTTCAAACTGCCTGTCTTTTTAAGAAAAACTCAGCATAAGTTCAGAGTGCATACAGAACAGTGCAATATTTTCTCTCTGGTGAAGAAGAGAGAATTAATGAGGAAAGGCATAGCTAAAAGGCTCACTGGAACTTTTATCGGAAACCTATCTAAATTTTAATAGCAAAAATCATTAAAAATTCTGCTACTTATTGAGAGTCTCACTACTTCCTTTTTTTTCAAACAGGCTGATATATCCACCATATTTTTCACATATACTTCCTATTCCAAACAGAAAAGAACATGGCACAGATTTCTTCTTGATAAGTGTGTGCACAGGCAAGTTCCTTAGCCTCTCCTTTCAGGGAAATCTCTGCCTTTGTTTAAAAGCACATATTCTCTGAGCAGATAGTAATTTACATTTTCGGGATGCCATCTGCGCTTTATCTTGTAATTCTAGGATGGGATGCAGTACACTTACATGTTTGTGTTAAACTTTCAAAACTTTAACTTACAAGAGAGTCAGGCTGTTCTGTCAGTGAAAATTTGATATTTTTCAGCCTACAGAAACTGATTCAATTGCATTTTATCCTAGGGATCTGTAATCAGTTTGATTTTCTTTGATCATGCAGATAAGTATTAATGATACACAGAAGTAGAACCAACAAAGAAATAGATTCATATCTATTCTCAGAGTATTTGATCTGAAACTGGCAGATTCAAACCTTGTGGACTTTTACTTCATCCATTGTTTCTTGGTGCTCTGTATTTATGCTAGAAGGGAGATGAGAAGCTCTGCCTCTGGACACTTACCTACCTCTTCAAAGAGCTGCGTACAGTAGTTACTCTCACAGCACATGATTTAGGGAGGAGTGAAGGGACAAAGAATGGAATCACATCAATTGAGAATTTGATTTATTTTATTGAACGAAGGATTCACTATTGTCATACATACATATACATTATATATATAAATATGTGTATATATATGTATACAAAAATGCAATTTCACAATATTTTAGACAATGCGTTCATTGGCTTTACTGCATTGAAAAAATGTGAGTTAATTCAAAGGTGTTTTCTGTTTATTTCAAAGAAATAATATTTCCCTCCTCTGTGTGTTTTAGCATTCACCCTTTCCATCACAGAGACGATTTTCAATGTTTTGATTCTTCTATTGCTAGCTCTTTCCTTAAAAAAAAATACCCTAGAGTATGTGAGAACTCTTACCGTAAAACAGAGCTTTCTGAGCAAGATCATATTCTAGAATTAGGCATGCCTATAGAATGAGTGTCTTTTAGCGGTCTGATGATCATTATTTTTGCAATGGAGGAAATTACTATATTCCTTACTCAAAACATTCCTACAAAGTCAAGCATGACTATCAACAGTACATTTATTCGTAAAAGAAGCCTACAAAATGTAGGTGTTCCTCTTACATCAGCTTATATCCTGTTGACAACTCAAATGACACTAGGCCCATTTATTAGTTTCTAGTGGTTTAACTGACAACTTTTGGTCTCATAAAATGTACTATAAATACTATCTGCATCACAGCCTTGCTGTTCAGTGGTACACCAAGTGTTCAGATGGCTGAGAATGCTGTTTCCCAATGGGAAATGTGGCATTTGGCAATCGTTTATTCTGATTTCCTTTGAGGATATGAAGGAAAGATTTTACCAAAGTAATCCCTGAGTAAAAAGCAAGCAACAAAATGATTAATACCAAAGCACTGGACTGTAGAATGAATGCTAAAAATGCAGACTTTATCACATCTTTAAAGTAGATAGAGTGATTGCATACTTTTACCTCTATAGGGAAATACATTTGTGCTTTCCACACATGTGGGAAAATTGCATGGGATTGATTTCCCAAGTTTGGAAAAGAGCCCTGGTGTTGAGAACAACTTCAAAGCCCCAGCTCTGAACTCACTTGGCAGCATGGATGTAGGAACCTCATTCTCCCAGTGAAGTCATCCCTGCCAGTGGTTACAACACAAAGAGGATTTGGCTCACAAAGGACAAATTGTGATATAATGAAGTCTCACCATAAGGTGAAAAAAGCTTGGATTTGTTTTCATCTGGAACAGGACACTTTATAGATGGAGAAAAAAAAACAGCCAAAGCACTTATTGCTCTTGGTTCTAGAACTATGCTGCCCCTATCTTGTCAGGAAAATCAGGGAAATGAAGAAAGATTGTGAAGTGCAGGTTTAGCCAATGTAGGATTAACACATTTCCCGAATTTTAATCTCATTTTTATAGTACCTAAGTTTACCATGTTCCTCATCTGCACTTGTCTTCCTTTATTGGCATCTTTCTCAAGAGCAAGACAGTTATGGGGCTGTGCTACTACACCACCTTAGGTAGCAGGTAAACTGGTTGGTGACTTTCAGCTAAAGTTGATGTGATGTAAGGATCACAGGATATATTAAGCTCCTACCAGCCATTTTAGGGAATTCATGCCTATACGTAGAAAACAGTCCAAACCAATGGCAGAGGGCAGGTGACCAGGCAACGTGTGCTTATGGCCAAGATCTGTCACCCAGAGGCAGCCACTGAGCACACTGCCTCTGTCTCAGCTAAGTGTGCAAGGGATGTGGGAAGAGAGCAAGAGGAGGGAAGAGTGTCAGACAGACACAAGGGAAGGTCAAGGTGGCATAGGAGGGGCTGGGTTTCATGGGACTAGAACTTTTGAAGAATGGGAAATTTAACTCCAGAAGAAATAATGCCTCATATTCAAAGATTTTTTTTTTTTAAATCTGTACTAAATACTGAGTTTCTTTTTCACAGTTTCTTTTTTTCCCTGCCCACACTCATTAACAAAGTCTGTGACAACATTTAGTTAGTAATTTGGGTGGGGTGTACCATTTACCTCTGGAAGATTTTAGCCATCACTTAGAAGAATATATTAAAACTCTCAAGAGAAGATGCAGATGCAATGCACTGAAACAGTTAAATGTTGATCTCAGAATAAGACATGAGACCACAACCCCTTTTTTTCAGTCTCAGAATAATAGCCTCCCTGCTGAAGCAAACAGAAAATGTGTTGCCTGTGCAGATAAGAGAACCTTAGAGTGTCTTTGAAACTGTGATTCAGCACACTTGAAGTTACTACAGTTTTACAAGAAGGTGCTGACTCATTTACTTAACTGCATGCAAAACAATCTAGAAGGGCCACTCTTTCTCTCCAGAAAAATTTAGACATTACTATCAGCAGTAATCACAGAATCACAGAATGGGTCAGGTTGGAATGGACCACAGTGGATCATCTGCTCTGGCCTCCCTGCCCTAGCAAGGTCATCCCAGAATACATGGCAGAGGATTGCCATCAATTGCAATCATGAGCAAAGGACGTCCAGAAACAGTTTTTGAGGAGGCAGATGATTCTACACTTGCCAAAGCTGATCAGCCCATGTCTATTTGTTATTATTGACAAATTTCAGGAACAAATCTGATCACTGGTCACAAGAGGGGTGCTTGTTCATCTCTGGTTCTAGAAACTTATTCTCTTGTGGTGGCATGAGGAAGGAAAGGGATTGATCAAATTTTGAATGTTGTTAAATGAACCAATAGAGACAGAAAGGAGTCAGAAACAGGTAAAAAGTTTTTCTTTCTGCTGTTTCATGCTTTATAAGGCAAACTGACAATTTAGGTCAATGACCAACTCTTTTTTTTTTTTTTTCTTCTTTAATTCTTCACAGCTGCAAAGAGATAAAGACTGCCCCTGCAGAGAAGTTGGGAAAAGTCTACAACAATTTACTTGGTAAGGTTTTTATTGTGAGGCTTTTTTAATCAAAAATAACATGCTAACTGAAAGTTAATTTCTTTCATAATTCCTAACAGTGAATGTACTAAAAATTTGAGAAATGCCAGTTAAGTAGTCATCAATACTTGGGTATCAATCTCGGTTGATGTGGCAGCCAACGCTGCTCTCTGACTTTGTCCGACAGAAGTGATACTGCCCATACAGCGTATGACACCCATAGTGCAAACCTCCAGTTGCTTCCACACATGTCCAAATTGACTCCACCTTCAGTAATGTGAGATGTCATAGGTAAAAATACTGCATTGAATGAACACACAATGTGCATAGAAGTTTTGAGCTGTGTTCAAGTTGAAAGGCAGTGCTAGGGAGTCCTCCATCACCTGTGCCTTGCTTCCTGATTTCACACCTCCTCACACATTAAATAACTTTTCAGTAATTTTGAAGCTCTCCTGTAGTCTCCATGTCTTTTACTGGGGAATTTACTGAAATGGATGCCAGAGCAGCACTGTAGCAAATACAGAGGTCAAACTTCCCAAATCTCTCAGACGGAAACAGATGGTGAAACTACCCCTTCTCCTTCTTCAAGAGTTAAATAATATTTACCTCAAAATCACTTCTCTTCTTGTAAGTTAAACCATGGCAGGGCAGGTATGGAAACCATGAGCAATGGTCAATTTGCAAATGTCACTCTCATTCTTCCTCTAGATCACACCCAGGAAAACTGTCTCCTCAGCAGACCCAGGCAATGGATTCAAAGTACTTCCTCTGCTACTCTCAGGGTAGGATCTAAACTTACATTTTCTGTATTCTTATTTTATTTATTCAATGTGTAAAATAAGCCTACTACTGCCATTTGTCCTTTTGTATAGGACTGGCTTTACTAAAAGCTGCTGACATAAAACTAATATGAATCCCACCATGGATTGGCAGGAATGAAGTGCATAGATGCTCAGGGGGATCTGGAATCTAGCAGTTTTAAGATGTGTCTGGGGATCAAGGGTTTGCTGGGAAGAAACAAAAGTATTGGTACTGTTAGTTTGGTGTTGAATGGAATGGATACCAGTAGCACATACATGCTGGATTTGTGTGCCCCAGTGCCTCTTGTGAATCTTTCCAAAGGTTTCCTCTGCTGCCCTGCCAAAGTTCCTCAAGTCACTCTAGCTGGGAGATCAGAAGCTAGGCCACTTTTTATGCTTTTTCTTACAGTTCCCTGAAGGGTTAATTACTATATAGTGATAATAACTCCTTGTTCTTTTTACAGGACTTTTCATCGATAGAGCCCAACATTAGTTTTACATTAGGGAAACTAAGGCAAAAAAGCAGATATTTGTCCTAACTCACACATATAGTGAGGCTTAACACTAAAGGCAACTTAGTTTTGTGTATTGACTTTTCTTTGCACATGCCCCCAAAGTCTGACTTTGGAACTCAAGAATTAAAATGAACCTGTACTGCACATTACTGAAGACTTGTACTCACTTGAAATGACAAGGACCACAAAATATTGCTTTAAAAAATATGTGCATTGAAACTGGAAGAAACTTGGACAACAAAATCATTGGAGCAGGATTTTAATCGGAAATAAAAAATGCATCCTTTCCCATGAGTGTGTGTAGGATATATAATTGTAGTATATCCTTATGAGACTATAGAGCTGCAGGATACTATACACAGTCCCCATCAGGAAATACACAAGCAGAGGACAGTCTCCATTGGAAATATTTCACTCTTGGATATTTGGTAATACAGATACAGCAGGGCAGCCAATCTCCTCTGCATTTGGTTTTCATGGGGTCTACAAGAAACAAGACAATGGGGAAGCATAGCCCTCCTCTCCATTCTCAGGAGAAACACAAAAATATTTATCTAGTATTAAATCTATATCATAGTGATTTAATATTTGGGATTTTATTTCAGGAGGGGAGTAAGACTGATTTGTAGGTACATCCATGTCCTCTTGAAGTAATTTATTTTGAAAAAACTTAATAAGTACTGATTTTAAAATCTGACCTGTAGCTAATTCCTCAGGTTTATGGTTATAATGGAGTTTATTGCATCATGCCCTTGGTCTTCTCTTCTTATGGCAAATTTACTTCTTTTATTTAGTTCTTTGCCCATCATGTAGCATTTCAGTATTATGCCTTTAAATATGTGAGTCTGTTGAGGTTCTTGCAGTACTTCTAATTCTGCTGGATGCCAGGAATTGCTCTGAACATCTGCTAAAGCCTGAGGTTTTTTAATTTATTTTTTTTCTTGTGTGTTTCTGCCTTGAAAATTGTTAGTTACAGCTACGTGGCTTCTGCACATTGTTTTTATCATTTAAAGGCCTAAAGATAGAGTGTATTTTCTCCTCTAGTGATCTGTTACCTGGCCTTTTCATTCTCTCATCCTTTGAAAAGCTTTGGCTTCTGCTTCCTCCTAAAGGTGCTTCCTCCCCACCTCTCTGGTCTATGATTTCCCTCTATGCCTTGCAGCATTCCATCCAGTGCAGGAGGTACTGAAACTGCTGTAGAAACAGGAAACAGGACAAGCTGATGCCAGCTCACCAGCTGTGGAGGATCCTCATGAGGAGGGGAATTCTCTGCGGGAAAAAATGAGAGTTGGAGCTCTTGTGGCTCCACCTGGGCTGCACAAGCTGAATTAGAGGATTGATGGAGAACTCAAGCAAATTTTATCTTGTTGGAGGAATATCTGTTTGAGGAATAATGTGGTAGTAATTCAGAATAGCACTTTGGCTGATGCCTCACTGTTGCTTTTTTTTTCTATCCCTACTGTTTCTCATGGTCTCTGTGTGGCACTTACACAAGCGAAAAATACGTGTTGTTTGCAAAGAGTTTCCAGAGCAAGAGTAAAGGGGGTGCTTGTTTCCTGGAGATTAACTTATAGTTGGTGTGACTCAACCCTGATAAGATCAGCTTATAAGAGGATAGCTGATCATGATTTCTGATTAGATTTTTTTTTTCTTTTTATTTCTTTAAAAGTTTATTTTTGACCCAGAGTGCTATTTTATAGCTTGCATTATTTCCCTAGAGAAGCCAGAATGCTATTGCAGTCAACAGTGGAAGGGTTGGATTTTAAAGGATGAGTCTTCATAACCTATGTATTAGCTCACCTTTGTCACAGAGCTCACTGAGGTGATGCTGCCAAGGTGCTTGTTCTCATACTCAGACTGTATCTGTGCTCCAGAGAAAATCTGTGCCTGAATGCCTCTGGTCTGCAGGACACTTTATAGGTTTTTGTTTTCAGGAAAAAGGGTGGAATTCAGAGGCAAAGGTGTAGTCTCAAGCTGCATAGGACCAGTGGTTGAGTACTCTCAGAATCCAAGCCTAAGGATGCTTATTCCTTGTGTCACCTCACTTAAGTCTGTGTGGATGAAGTAGGGGACTTAAAGGTGTGTGTGTAATGCAGAGAGCAAGTCTCTTAGATGGGAAAAGATCAAACTGCCAAGTTAGTGGAGAACTCTGCTTCAATGGGAACATTTTTGAGCTGAGAAACCCGCCACTTCCAAATCTACCACTGTTGCTGCATTAGTTAAGGGTGAGAAACTAACTCCATCCAGCACTGCCACATATGCATGGCAGGGTGCTGCTAACAGCCACTGAAGTCCGCTTTTTGACATCATATGCAGTACATGAGAAAGGCAGTTTAGGAGGGGTCTCTGTCAGCCAAGTCTGTTTCCAGTGCATCTGGACGATTTACAAAATGATAAAAGTCATTTTAGAGAAAGTAGTTTAAAAAAAAGAAAAAGCCCCATGGATTTTTGTTGTTGAATTATTAAGAATTATAATTATATGCAAATAGTTCTTGTCTGGTGAATATTTGGAGCATGGAGTAGGTGAGAGAGAATGGCTGAAAAAGGAAACACAAGACAGATGAAAAATTTCAAATTTTGAAGTCTGTTATTAAAAGCATTTTACTTTGTGGTGAGGGTTTATTGGCTGGTTGTTTTGGATTTTTTTTTGTTAGTTCCTCAGAAGGAAAACAGTTTCTCAGTAAAGTCTGAAGCTGAGTGGTACAATGAGAATTGGCGTTAGTTATATGACACTTATAGTAATTGATATTTAAGATCAACTTCAAATTTAGAGTAATATGTAGTTTTTGTTTTAACTGCCTTTTCCCTGTGGAGATACTAAAACATTGTGTCCATAGCTTAAAGACTATTCAGAGATGCATAAAGGCTCAAGTTTACAAGACATCCAGTAAATGAGGGTATATTCCAAAGTATTTATACCAAAACTATTGATGTTTAGGAAGAACAACTTTTTTGAGGCCAGTCTGAATGTGCTTCCTTCCAAGCAGGGTGCAATTCTCAATGTTCTCTTCTCCCACCTCCTGCCCACACAGATTGTGTGAGAAACGTTTCAGCACCTTACTATATATAGTCAAGGCTTCTTACTCTCCTGCTGAGGTCAGTGGGAGGTGCCAAAACCGAGATGGGGGAGGAAATGTGCCGTGTGGGAGTGAGCTGGTGCCTCCTGAACCTGGGAGGCACTGGGAAGAGATGGGTCAGCTTCGGCTGTCACATCCAGCAAATGTCTCAGTGGTGGTGCAAGGGAAAGAGATGGTGCAAAAATAAGTGGTGTTATTACTCGTGAAGAGGTGGAGTGGGGCTTTTTCTTTAAATGAGAAGCTCAAGCTGTCTGAATGAAGCTGAGTGGAAAGGTGGGACTGAAAGATGCCAGATAGAGGAAATTGTGAATATGTTTACAGATCTTGTTTGTGAGCTGGCAGAGCATGTACTGGGACAATCTCCAGGTTTGCGCAGAAATGATGTAGGAAGAGTCATGTATTCCAGTGATTTATGATAGGAAATTTCCTATGGCTGAAAACTTTGTCACTGCTGGATTTGTCTGTCTCTCGTAGTAGGTGTTATTGTTATAATCTATGTAGTTGACCAGACAATATTCCTTAACACTCAGAACTTTCCTCCCCTCAAATTGAAATCTGGAAATGGAGAAAGACACAAATTTCAAGTGACCTTTCTTTTTTTTTTTTTTTTTAACAGTTTAGCAGATTGGGTTTTGGTTTTGGGGAGTTTGGGGTATTTTTAAAAATGTTTGGGTTTCTTTAATTGGAAGTTTCTATCTGCACTAATGATTGACTCTTACTTGCACTGAGATCTAGCTTGTAGGGCTGAGTGCTCCACAAACAGGTGCAAAGAACGAGAGCCTGCTCCAAGCATCACTCAGCCTTGGAATCTCAGGGAAAAATCATCTATTTTGGGGGAAAATGAGTGGTGAGTTAATATTATTTTAGATAGGGAGTTTAAATTAAAGACATTAAGCAGAGAAAATGCAGGGGAAATCTCACACAGTTTTGAATGGGACCTGCAATTTATTCTCCCCTTAGATGATATATTAAGTCTGATGGCTAACCATGACCGCTGAACAAGGACTAGAGCAGCTACTATGTAACTTGGCATGTAGTTTTCAAAATTTTTTTTTTCTCAGGAAGAGATTCCTTCTGTGAGGAAGGAATGTTCATCATCTAATTTTACAATGGGAAAATGCTTTTGTTCACAGAAGTAGAGCTAAGTGAGGAATTGGACACAAATTTTCTTAGCTGAAAAACCTTCCTTTAGAATTCAAAGAACATTTGTGAGTCTGTATATGAATGAAACTCCACTGGGTTGGGCAGTACCCATTTCCAGCTCAAGGAATCTTATGCAGCTTTATGGTGTCAAATAAGCAAAGGTTTACATATCATTCATATTTCAGTCGAATACACATGACTTGTATATTTGTTGTGTAATTTTTTCTTTCAAACCCAATGAAATGAAAAAGGACCTGTATATTGGACAAAACACTATGTTTCAGAATTAGAAAGGAAAAAGTGGGGTAGAAAAGAGGAACTGTTTTATTAGCCTGCAACTTGCATTCTTTATTTGGCATCTATTTCATTATCTCCTATTTCCTGATGATAAAATAATGTCCTCTCTTTTCCTGTTACCCAAGAACTTTACAGAACATGTGTTGCATGCCTGTTGGCAATCATGGACAATTTGACATTCACAGCTTGATTTTACATGACTTGACATGTAAAATGTAAAGTTCTTTTTCAAAATACTCCCTCTCTCATCAGTGGAATACATCTCCCCCTTCTCGTTGCTGTGTTACACATTGAAGAGCAGCAAATATTTCCTGCAACAGGTGTGCATTTGGACTGAGCTACCATTCTTGCATATTACCTTTTGGAAGTCAGGGGTGCTCCTGGTGGTTTTGGGGGCATGAGGCAGTCCATGCCTTATTAGATGTTACAAGAAAAAAAACCTCTGTTTCAATTTCTTCCCAGGGTGGGTTTTGAAAAGCAGATTTAGAGGAGCTGTAAGGTCTTCTGTAATCATGGGGAGTGTCTCACTGCTTTGTAAGCAGTCTAAACATGTTCTTTATGTGAGACCAAGAGACAGGTTCCCTCGCTCATGTCAGGTGTATTTCCATATGTGAATATAAAGCCAAGCTGACATCGGCCTTAAACTTGCTGAGAAAGGTTCCTCTTCACCCTGGAGACTCAATTATTACCTTCTAAGTATGGTTCCTTCCCTGCCACACAGCATACAGCTCCCTGTGTACGGCAGCCATGGATCTTGGAAATGTCACCAGCTCTGAACTGCTCTGTCTCTCCTCTCTCACCTGGTGCTTGGTCACAGTGTCTATACCGGGCCCTCAGCAAGAGACAAAGATACATTTTCGCAAGACAATACTCCCACTCTCCTTTTCCACAGCCCTCTGTTCCTCTGCTGTGGAAACCTACCCTCCTCAGAGTGTGTGTCAACACTGCTGGCTTGGCTTGACCCAGCCTTACCCTGCATCTTAACCTTTTCGTTTCAAATGTGTGGGTAGTAGATGTTGGGATCCACATCACAGAGACTTCTTTACAGCTTTCTCTTTTTTTTTCCACCCACCTGATGGAATCATCACTTATGTGGTCAAGGGCAGGACCTCCAAAACTATTACACGAATCTATCCCTTCCCCATTTTTTGTTCAGTCACCCAGCAGACACTCAGTATCTCATCTTCCCATCTCAACTTGTCATCTTCTTTGAGGTAGGAGAGAAGACACCAGTAAGTACCTTACCAATGGGAACAATCAGTGACTTCTTTCCAATAATTAGTGCGTTCAGTTAAATGCAGGTCCACAGTCAATGTCAATATTTTCTGACTGATGAAAGTTTTCTGAGTTCTCTGATGCATTTTCTTGTCAGGTTTGACAGTTCATTCAGCAGGGACTCCAGTGCAGACTGTGAAGTGGTTAGATTTTCTTTGCCACTTCTACTCCTGCCTTATGTTCAAGCATTTTCCCCCCATTTTTCATTATTTGTTCCACAATTAATACACTGAATTGGGATTGTTGTGCATGTGTTCTTTGATGGCATCCATTTGCCCTATTACCAATGCTTCCTTTTTTGTCTGGACTGAACTAGTGGCTTTTAGGGCTTGTTGTGCAATTTCTTGACCCCTTAAAAGGAAATTGTCACCTGGATTTTCTGCAGAGTAAGGCTTTTTTCTTCTGTGACTTTATTTTAAGACAAGTCTTTTTGGTGCCTCCAACAATGCTGAGTAAGGATCCATGTGAATGCTCAGGTATCTGACAGGGGAACCTAGTCTGCTTTTTTAACTTTGGGTTTCAGGTTAAAATAACAAACCAAAAATCCTGACTGTCTCAGATGTCTTATTCTACAAGTAGTCACTGCTGTGGTCAAACACAGTAGCAGGATATCCTGTTTTTCAGGCACCAATCCTAGCAGCATTCACTGCAGAGCTGCTACATTGGTTATTTACTTCCAGTAGGCCTTGAGCTGCTGAAGACCACATTTTGTGTAAAAATGTTTTAAATAATTAATATGTGGATATTAGATATTACAATGCTGAGCAAAAGCTGATGTACCCATAGCCAGAGAAAAACTATATTTTTTCTGCAATGTATAGAGTATATATTAATCAGCAGCGGCTCCTGAATTGCTAGTATGTGGAAGTTAAATATGATTTCAGATATAGTATTCTACTAAATCCCCCAAATTCTCCCTCTTTTAAGTTACTTTCAGGGAGAAGCTGAGGACTTGCTAGGGTAAGTCCATATATTTGTTTTGCTTATGTATATATTAAGACATATCTTGTCCCTTATGTTTCTTATCAAAGGGAGTGGGTAGATCTGAGAAACACTTGTGTGGGAATGTGGAGAACGACTTAGGATCTTGATTGTTCTTCTGAACAGAATCCCAGGGAAAAAAAGTTATATTCCATAGATGACATTGTGTAACAATATCACATCACATGTCAGTTTAACTACCAAACCACTCTCTAAAGTGCCTTCCATAGCTAGTTTTTGAAACAGTTTTCCTGCCTTGTGATTGTAAAGTTTGTAGGATTCCGCTCATAATCTTACTGCATGTGACATTTGCAATGGTTCAAGGCATGAGGCCTTAACTGAGGGAGAATAATGTCAAGAGGGCATGGGTGATAGAAATGTCCCTCTAAGTACATCCAGCCCTTGCAACCAGAGCAGCTTTCATGTATGAATCCACTGTTGGTTCCTAAAGCAGTGAGTGTGAGTTTGGGATGATCTGGTCTAGGAGCAGAGACTGAATAACAAGAAATTTCTGCCCACTGGAGTTTTCTGTCTCATCTGGAACATCTAGTGCTTCAGTGGGTGGGAAATACTATGGCAATAAGGAGGAAGAGGAGAAGGTCTCTAGCTGACTACACTTTTCCCCATAAAAGTACACCAGCCTAGTACAATGATAAGAACAGAGGAGACCTGAATAAAAGAATGCCTCTTGTCCCTTTTGAACTATATAAGCATGGATCTTTGGCTAGGGCATCTATTGTATTGAACAGTGAGCAGCTGCTGCCGATACGCAGTTGAGAGCTGAAGTCTATTTAGAGAAATAATTGCCTAAGTTTCCAAGATGCTCCTGGAAATAGGATCTAAATTTCTTATTATAATCTTACCTGGAAAAATACAGTATGTTCTGAACAATAATTAAAATTCTTAAATGAAAAATTCTCAAAGAAAGCAGGTCAGTCTTCCAGGTTTGCAATGGCAAAAAAGTAGGAACAAACAATCCTCTTGTAAAAGGGAGAATATTATTTTTGTCCTGTTCTCTCATCGGAGTGAGAAATGGAACATCTGCGCTCATCCTCTCTAGAGTAGTGCTTGGGACTGTATTTTTCACTGGGAATATTTTTCCTTCGAAAGAAAAATATAAAAAGTTAAGAGAAAGAATCAGGATACTTTTTTTTTCCAACCCACCCCACACGACATGATGTAGAGTTCTGTATTGTCTACATTTCTCCAAATTAACTATTGCATTTCTGTAATTCTTTTTTAAGTTGTTTCTTCTTAAATTATTTTTAAGGGGTAGTGTTTCTCAAATGCACCTGAAATCCCACGAAGTTTTTAAAAGTGTGGGCAGCGAGCAGTTTCTTGCATCTTGCTGTTAAATCCCTGTGTTCTTTTCTTATGCTGATCATCTTCATAATACTTTTTCAGAAGGGCAGAACTGAGAGTGCACACAGTGAAGGAACACAGGTAGGACCCTAAATACACAAAAAAATTTTTCCTATGAGTATAACCTTAGAGTCACTTCCTAAACACTATCTACTGGGAATCAGGACATTGGTTAAGAGGTTACTAATTCTGAGAATTCATCTCCTGCATTTTACAGTTAAGAATTTCTTCCCTTTTTCTTGTAGTTCCCAATAAAACTTTTAACACTTGCCACCTCCTTTTTAAGTGTGGCAGCAGGACTAATAATCTTCTCTGAGATTCAGCTGAAAAACAAACTTTCCATACATGGCATCCGAGTTCTAAACCAAACGTAGATGCTATCATCTGTATATCAAATAAAAATAGATGGCATGGCATTTTAGGAATTTGCCTTCTACCTTTTGGTTTCCTTTTCCCCTTCCTATTCCTACTAGCCTAGATGGCTTAGAACTGAGAACTGCAGGATTAAACCTTCAGCAAAAAATTACTTATTTACAGAATTTTTATTTTGTTTGCACATCTGTTCTTTTACATCTCTTTTTTTAAATGAAAATTATACAGTGACTTCCCAACAACCCTCTCTTACTCTGTGTTCACTCAACTTTTTCCAAAAGTATGGATCACTTATTGGTTTCATGGTTCTCAGCTGAAATGAAGCCTTGTGTGGGATTTTTTTAAAAAACACTAGTTTTGATGAGTGAGATAATAAATGTTCAGCCTTTATCTCTTAATCCAGTGGCTGATGCCATGCAAAGATGTGAATATGAAGGAAGAGAGACAACTGGGCTTCTGCCTCACAAAGCATAATCGTTCCCTTTGCTGTTTATCACACCAAGAACCACAGTACCATCTTCCTCTGTGAGGAGCCTCCTGATGTGCTTGGTACCAGCTGAACTCTACTGCTGGCAAGTGGCTTTTGGGCACTCTTGTACCATCCACACTGAAAAAATAGCCTCCCGGTCCACTGCAACACATCTTGTTTCTGTGACACTGTTTTGGGGAAGGACAGTGACAATTCCTCTTTAGGAATACAATATCAATGGTGAGTGTCCACAAAGCTCACCTGTGTTATATCACAAAGCATAATTAAATAATTGGAAAAGAAAGGGAAACATAGAGAATAATTGATGGCACATTTCTATGGTCCATCCATTTGGTTTTTTTTTAAATAAAGAAATCTTTTTTTGTGGGGAAATCTATTTTCATGCCTTACCCGTTTTCCACCAATGTACACAGATAAGACCCATGGTTCACTCCCTGTTTTAAAAATGACTGGGGAAGCACCTCCTTTTGTGAGTGAAGTTAACCTTCCCAACAACTGAAGAAGTCCAAGCATAGATAGGATATTCCCACGGTACCCAGGCCTCCTTTGCCTGAAAGAGCTAAAAAAGAGAAATGTGCAGACAGCTGCATGTGTAGGTTGCACTGAACGGCAAAAATTAAAGGGAAACAGTGTCTTAAACTAGGGGCAGGAACATAATTTACCAGCACTCTGGTATCTGCCTAGGTTGAAAATATGTTCATTTACCAGGTGTTGGACCTGTTCTGTTTCCCACACCAGTTTTTCCTATCTAAGCCTGCTGGAGTGCATGGCAGGGGTGCCTGCAGAGATGACAAGTTACATCAGACAGCAGTGAGAAGTGTGGGTGATCAACATCTCATAAGTTTGAACCTTCTACCAAGACTTTAGTGACTGGAGTCAGAAAGCAGGGCAAAGCACTTTGCCACAGCCTGATTTGGAGTTCTCTCTGCTTTGAGCAATGCTGAAAGGAGGCAGAGAGCTATAAATCCACACTGTGCTTCACAAACCAGCAGCAAAATTGCATCAGTTTATTTGTGACTCAAGAAGGAAGACACAAGAGCAGTTAATGTATAAGCAAACTGATCTATAATTACCCCAAGAATGAGTTTGAAAGCATTTTTAGTGATATAAAAATGTAATAGCGGTATTACATAAGTGCAGCAACAATCATACATCTCTAAATGGTTGCAGACTGCCTCTTTTGACAGCTGTGGTAGAAAATGGATCACTGGATGGTCATGAAATGAATATTTTCCCTAATCAGAATGGAGAGGTTTATTACCCTTATAATTACTTGTTTAGCAGTCACTTATTAATTTTTTTTTAATCCATGAGTAATAAAATGGGCCTGTTTATTAAATAACATTTTAATTGGGAATCATTTTTAACATGTGCCAAGCTCTTAATGTTTTCTGCTATGCAATTACTTAGATAAATGCTTGTATTTCTGATAAGTCCATTGACTCCATAAGACAAACAAAGCCTTCCATGGTATACAGCTCCTATAACAGGCTCCAGACACCTTAGCTTCCTTCAAACAGCTAATTTTTAACATATTGCAATAGAATATTGCTTATTTACCTAAATCACTTTCACAGACTCCTGATAGATACTGTGTATTTACAGCTCATTTGAATTCAAATTTAATATTTTTGCTCCGCTAAATTTATTATTGACTGCACTGGGAAGCTTGCATTTAAACTTTTTTTTTTTTTAAATTTCACATTTTCATTAAAATACACCTCAGAGGCAATGTTGACAAATCGTTTTTCAAATGTCTGCATACTATTTGGCCATGCATAAAACTTGTTTAAAACAATATGAATGTTGATGTAATATTGAGTAAATATTTTTAGGGTTGATTTTGAAATAGTCATGATCATTCTGAGGAAACAAAAAAGTCTTTCTTTTGTCCCCAGAATAAAATCTGAACTTCAGGGCTGGGGGAAGTTATTTAGCTTTTTCTTTGCTTCTTTTTTTCAAAGTAGGATCAGCATAATCAGGATCCCTCCTCGTTTACATAGAGATATTAGTACAGTTTCTTATTTTGTCCTGAGACTGAAACCCTCACTCTGATGAAAAAGAGAGATGGCTGTGTTTTCACTAACACAGAACATGAGTGGATCAAAGGCCCTGTGTTTGTGCAAGTAAAGCCCTATTTGGCCTATTTGTAGTGCACTTAATTTTGCTATAGGTATTGGACTAATGAAATGTACATTCTGTTAATAGCATGGGACCTAAATTTCCGTGCCCAGTGCCAGCTGATTTTAGTGGGCGTTTGCAGATTTCTGCACACCAGCGTTTTCACTCTTACTCTGTAAATAGACATTTTCCAGATATCATATTTCATCCCTAACTTTTCTGTACAGGTTGGAGGTTAAAACTGGCCATAATATATAGCAATAAAAATTATCTAATGAGACTCAGTTTCAAACATGGGCTCATATTCAAGTTTTCTTTGTCATTTTCAGGACTGTGAACCTTGTGTCCCAGAGGTATTTGGAATACTAGCCTTTCAAAAGTCAGTGCAGTTTCCCCAGGAAAATTTAGCCAGTGGGAGGTATCCTTCTGCAAGGGAAGCCATGTATTCCCTGCTTTTAATGAAAACCTTTTCTTTGGGATTATTCTAGTGTATGGTAGTTACTATTTCTCAGTAAACACTGGATGCATAAATGCAGTTTAAACCTTGTTTTGAAGGAAGATTGGAGCAAACTAAGGGTTCAAGATGACTTAAATGAAAAACAGATTCTGTTCTGAAATTAACATTTCCATTCACTCACAGGAACAAGGGAAAAAAGGAAAAATAACCAACTGAATTTGACTGAGGACTGGTCTGCAGACCCAACTGATCGCTTGTCTGCATATCAGATACATGAAGCAATTTGCAAAAATTGAGGTGCTTTTTGTGCTCTAGATCCTTATTCCTGCAGCTTGTTTCTTGTCTCTTCTTTCTTGGGTTGGGTTCCAGCCAGTCTTAGGTGGTCAGTCTCACCATCTCTTGTGACTTTGCCCAAATCTTCTATGGTTATAGTTGTATACTGTATCATGTAGTAGAAGCAGTAAACAAAATTACCTTTGATTCTTACAAGAGGTTATCTTTCAACTGACAGAGCTTCCAAGTGAAGCCTTGTCTATATTGATATTTCTGTGTATTTTCTCCCAGTTTATCTCATGACAAACCAGTGTGGAATTGAATGCATATTTTTCATGTGAAATAGAAATGAGATTTGAGATCTACATGTGGATCCTGGGGCTTCTTTGGCATTTTTGGATATTCTCTCCAACCCAGAGATGTTCTAGCATTGAATGAAAAATGATGATTTGAGAAGTTCCCTAGACTGCTACCATTTAGAACAGATTTTATTGTCTCTGTGATGTGCTACCTAATTCCCAGGAATAAGAAAAACACCATCATATTGTCTCTGATACTGTCAGAGCCCTTTGGAAGCTTTCTAAGTTGACTTAGATGTTAATGAACCTTAGTTTCAGGGGAGAGATGTAGTGTCACTTGAGTGCAAAAGCCACAGACAGATCTGGGCAGTGTTGCTAAACTTTTGAAAACCAAATCCACCGAGATCATTGCATAAGGAGGGAAACATCTCAGCTCTGCTCATGGCTGTCTTATGGTCCTTTTCTTCATCCATTTCAGCTGAGAGACACAAACTGGTATTTGATAGTCACAGCCCTGAAATCAACTTTGATAGTTTAGTTTTACCTACAATGTCTGCTTTTTTTTTCCTGATAAAACACAACAAAAGCTCCTTCTCTTGCCCTACTTCCGGCTCTCCCCACACAGATTTTTATCTAATCATCCCTGTTACAGCTCTAGGAGGCCTAGGTTTAAGTGTCCCAAATGCCTATGGAGAGGAACCTGTATTTGTAGTAAGAGAACATGGTCATTTTACTGAACCACTGAGGTATTGGCCTTTTGGGGTAATGCTGTCTCTGTCTTGCCTATTAAATCCTAACAGATTTAATCAAATGAGGAAGAGGCTTGAAGGCAGGTCCCATAGCCAAGCACTTCTCCTGACTCCACAGGAATGCACAGGAGATGTAGGGATTCAACCAGCAGGGTGCACAAGTAAATCTGAGTTTGCTCAGGCAGAGGAGGGATGTCTGTGTGGATGCACAGTGTGTACATGGTCTCTAACTGCTGGCTTGGGAAAAAAACCAGGGCGCTGACTTCACTGGGGAAGCATAAACCAAGGGTCTGCCAGATTGTGGCGGGAGGTGAGCCTTGATTTGAGAGTCTGGATTGTTCTACTAAGTTACCTAAGCATATGACAGCAATATAAACATAAGTTTAAGACCTTTTGTGCATCAGCTTCCTTGACAGTTGGGTCTGAGGCTTGGACCCGGCCTGTGTCTGAGCTTCTTCCTCTCTGAAAAAGCCTCCTGATGTGAAGATTGCCTTATCATGACAGCCTCAACTCAGCTGAGTGCTCGGAGACATTCTTTAGACAAGATAAGTTTCCTTTTTGCAAAAAAAAAAAAAAAAAGAAAGAAAAATGAGGAACACTGGTGCACTAAGGATTAATAGAAGCTTTTCTTCTTAATCTGTTTTAAAGTGTAAGAGATTGCTACTGTGTCTAGCTGTTCTGGTTTCAAGGAGAGAGGCAAACAATGCTTGTCAAACTTGACTCTGAAAAGAAGCTAGCTTTTTCTGTGGTGGTACTCCTCAGTTTCCATTGCATTGGCTTGTCCTATTTTAAATTTGTAATGAAAGAAAAAATTCTAAAGCTGGTAATCATGTGCCTTCCTTGTATAAAAACACATCTTGTTTTTATCATCAGTAACCTGCACTACACAAGAGCTCTGACACATACATTTCAGGATAGATTAGGAATTGCCTGCTCCATTTGCATAACATTAAAATCACTGTCTAGATACACAAAATAAAATGAATACCTTCCTGATTCTCTAGTATGGGCTTGCATGAAAACGATTTTACTTTTTCTTTTTTTTTTTTTTTCATGAAAGCAACAGCCCCTCTCTTTATTTAGTAGATTGGAAGAGAAGGATTTGATAGCTGAGTGAGGGAACACCTATGTAATTCATTTTTCATGGATAGCATGCTTACTGCATTTAAAAAAAAATGGGGTAGGGAGCAGGGGGGAAGTGTTGCAAAAAAGCATATGGAGTATGTGACAGACTGGCACTATCTGAGTCCCCATCATTCCTTGCAGCTGCCAGAAGCCAACCGCTCATCTTTCCAAACCACAGGCTCATGCTGGTATGATATGATTTCCTCTATCTTGTGTTTTGTGTTTGTGCTTCAAGAAAAGCAACCCCCTCAAAACTCTACATTGTCAGTTAATCAAGATAGTATTGGCTTCTCTCATCCTACTGAAATGATTCTTGCAGTGCTGGGACAAGAACCTGGAGACTTCATCTTCTGTCCCAAGCAGTGTTCAACATCATTCAAGTTTTTCTTGATTGCCTTAAGCTTTATCCTTCTTCCGAATACTAAGTAACATCTTGACCAATTGAAAAAAGAAAGAGGAAGGGGACTTAATATAATTTGGTTTCATACTAGTATAAAATGTTTAATAGTTCACTTTCTTGAAAAGGTAATGTACATATTACAAGATAAAAAAATGCAAAATTAAGATTTTTTTTTGGTTACATTTATCACTACTGTTCCATATTGATGGCTTTTAAAATGCTGACTCTATGCCTATAAGTGTTGGAAATAATTGATGTCCTACCAAGAGAAGTAAGGCTACACTGGTGTTGAAAGTATTCATATTCACTGGGTTTTTTTATGATTGGAAATAACTTACAGTTTATTCTTCAAACAACCATCTTGTAGTCCACATGAAGCCTTTCCCACTATATTATAAGTTTCAGTCCTTCTATACTTATTAAAAACAGGCTGTTGTT
Organism: Lanius collurio; assembly: GCA_020086605.1. Taxonomy (NCBI): domain Eukaryota; kingdom Metazoa; phylum Chordata; class Aves; order Passeriformes; family Laniidae; genus Lanius; species Lanius collurio. The sequence goes on along the minus strand of JACBWW010000011.1, from coordinate 2,453,964 downwards.
TTTAAATTTAAGAAACCTTAATTCTGGTTTCCTCAAGGCCAGAGAATGAGAACTTCAAAAAAACAAAGGAAGTGGTAGATCAGGAGCTGTTCTCAGTGAGGGGGAGCATGGGTGAGAGAGCAAAGATTCTTGTTTGACAAAGAAATTGCTCAGTGGTGGAGAGAAGTTGCAAAGACCCACTGAATATCAGAGCTTACATTTTGATAGGCAATAAAGGTTATATGTCAGAAAGAACTCAAAGAAAACCCTAGACATATTTTTTTAAAGTTATGGAATGAATTGTGGATGAAGGTATCTAGGAAAAGATTTCATTTGGTTATAGGGGCAGGCAAACATAATGATCCCTGTATCCATATTCTGAATGAACATGACTGCAGCTTGTCATGATGAAAAAAAAATCATGAGAAAGAATATTGCAGTAATCAAGATACAAGGGGATGAGAACTCAGAGTTAGCTGTTAACAACTGTTGGATGTATAGAAATAGTTTTCAAGTGTTTGAAATAGTCTGAATGTGAAAACCATGAGAGAGTTATGAGTTAAGGATGGGGATTTGGGGTGAAAATATGAGAAATAGAGGCAGGATGTTGATTTTGCATACTATGATTCAGAAGGACTTAGTGGTCCGAACTCAAGGAAGGGACATGACATCTGTTTTGGCAATGTTGAGCTTGGGCTTAGAGAAATATTCTCAAAGACATGTTAGAGAAGGCTGAATTTTCAGTTTGAACAGAAGCTTACAGAAACCAGACAGCCTGTCAATATGGAATTGCTAGCTAAAATTTTAATTGGAAAAGCACTTTGCATCTTCCTATTTTGGAGGAGGAGTGTGAGATGAAGAGGTCTAGGACAGATCCTAGAAGTCTGCCCCAAAAAAAAACTTAAAGAACAAGAGGGACTTCCAAAGATCATAATGAAACTAGGAGGAGATGTTCCTAGTTTCAGCACTGGTTTTGTAGCCATCAAGACAAAGGGACATTATGTTGAAGAATGCAGACAGGGCAAGAAGGAAAAGAATAACAAGTTCTGGCTATGAAGCTGGCTGTAAAGTGATCATTAGAGATTTTGACCAGAACAGCTGGGGGTGGTGAGAAGAATACCACTATATTCTTGCTCATACAGATTATACTTCATAGGCATCTGGCTTGGCTTCTGTGTAAGACACAATATTGGGTTAGATGGTCCTCTGATCTGACCAAGTTCAGCTGTTCCCAATTTCAGTGGAGTAAAAGGTGCAGAAACTCGATTAGACACTCTTAGGGTGGAAATGGAATACAGGAAATCTTATCAGTGCTTGCAGACAGTACACTCAATGTGCTCAGATATGAAGGGGAAATGTAGGAGGTAACTTGCCCGGCAAGGGAAGTCGAGGATGGGAGAGCCTGCAGTAGAATTGGCATTGGAACAGGGGAGATGGATTAACACAAGTAATGAAGGGAGTAAGAATGGGTGTGAGGGAGATTGAGGGAAGATTTGGTGGACAAAGTTACTAGGGAACTGGAAGAATTAGAGGAAAATAATTGCAAAATTCCTGTGCCTGTGGGAGTGGTGAAGGGAAGTTGCAGGACATGAAGGGAGAAAAGTGGTCTATTGGGAGTGTAGAGGTCACACCAAGCCAGTTTACAATTGTTACACCTTTGCAAATTGTGAACAGAAGTAACATAGTGAAGTAAAACTGAAGTCATGTGATATTTAATTATTAATATAAGGATGAAATATGAGCATTGTTATGCACCCACAGCTTGCAGTGGTTTGGTCAAACAGCTGTACACAGAGGTGACCAAGTGCCCCAGTTGGCTCTGAATAGGTAAAGAAAGCACAATTCCCTTCGGTGTTTCAGATTTACTTTTGGGGATGCCCAATAGATCTCTCCTCCATTCACACTGGGGGCTGCTGGGGAGGTCCCTCTTCCTATGCTGCATCAGCAGCAGCCAATTTTCCCCCCCACTTGATCTCTACCTCCCTTGTCAGTGGGAGAATGAGTGTTTAGATCTCTTAGTTCTGAGCAGTGTCACACAGAGCTCAGAAATCCTGTGTATAAAATGGGTTGGCAAGTGCTGGAAGATGTGCATTATACTGAGCAATTTCTGGGAAAACGTATTTTTGGAGACTATTTCTCCCAAAATGGTCTAACTGAATTTTGGAAGCCCATGCCACCATACACTGGCCTTCCTCTTGGCAGTCTGAAAATTTCATCCTGGCCAAAATAGCAACCTTGTGGCAAACTAGTCCTAAAAATTTGCCACATAAGCAGTTAATTAAAACTACCTAAAATACATTGAGATCTCAACTCACCTGAGGAATACGAATGTCAGTATGTGGGCATATAAATGTATCTGATGAACTGGAAGATGTATTCACCTGGCAATACTGGAGATTGAAACTAGAGGTTCCTCCTCAAAAGCCAAACTCAGCAGACAGGTTCTCATTTTGCTTAACTATTTCTGCAGTAGGAGAGAAATGAGAACCCTAAATACAGTTCTTTAGAGGGTGCAAGTAGCATTTTATCATATTATTTTGTTATGCATTTATTCATAAGACAAATTAAAAGCTGTGCATGTTCATGATTTCTTTTATTTCTTTGCCCTCATTTAGTTAATAATCAGAAATTACTTTATTTTTGTAACACATTTCTATTCCTAAATTTTCCAAATATGACAATGCTTCTGATATTTCTTCATGTTCTCAGTTCTTCATGGATGGAAAGGTGTTGAGAAAATAACCATAAAGGGAGTTAGTTTTTCTACTTTTGTATATTTAAATAGCATTCTTAACTTTGTTTCCCTGTGAATTTTTCATTGAAATATTACCATTTTCAGTCTGAGATCTACAAGAAAAAAATCTCACTTACAGCTGACCAAACTAGCACTTTCATAGCTGGCTAGCTTGCCTTTTTGCCTTACTGAAGTGTGGAATCTAGCTATGTTTGGGAGTGGAGAGTTTTGATTTTATTCCTGTTTTTTTTAACTAATATTAATCTGTAGCAGCAACCACAAGAACAACAAACTCAAAAACAAGTTCCAGGATTCCCTGGAAAATTGTAGCTGTTGTTTAAACATAGAGACAGAGAAATATTCCAAGAAGTTAAAAATAACAAAAAGGCAGAGAAATTAATGCGGAATATTGACTGCTTCAGCTGAGTTCAGCAAGCACCATTGTTCTCTAACTAAAAAACTGGGTCATACGCGTGGATGTTTATTATACTGGCTCAGCAGATGTGAGTGATAGTATTTTTTGAACCTCATATGCAGCATTTTACATGTTCAGTCTGGCTTTTTTTTTTTAGAACCCTGAGCCCCTCAACTGTTGGAGCTAAACAAGAAAAATATTCTCAATTGCTCTACACCCACTTTTATCCAATTATGAGACAAACTTTTCCTTTATGTAAGAATAAGTACTTATTGATTTAAGAAGAAACAGGCATATTGATCCAAAGGAAAAATACACTGTACATGTTGATCAATATTTACCTTGCAGGACAAAACATCCTAGTATTCACTTCAAGGCATCAATATATACATATTACTGGATGTTTGTGTCATTAAGTCAGGTAACTGGGCTAGATTTCCATCTAACAGTATAAACTCTCTTAATGATTATTTTTCTAGTCAAATATTAGTCTCTAAAGGGAAGAAGGAGTTAGAGAACCAGAAAAAAGAATAATTGTTCACCTCCCTTGAGATAAATAATACTTTTCATTAAACTCAGCTGATGCTTATCAAGCGCCGCTAGACTGATTATATAATATAAGCAGTGAGGAAGATTCCAAATTCCTCCTAAAAGTATTTACCTGTACCAAGGTAAAATTGGAAACCTAAGCATAGATGTTTGAAGATATTTAGGTATTTAGCTTGTAATTAGTTTGATATAAATTAGCTTGTACAAAAAGGAGCTGTTTCCTTTTAATTTCCAAGGGTGGAACACATCTGAGTTCCCAGAATACCTTTAAAAATTCTGTGCTATCCAGGGCTCCTCTCTCTTTCAGCCTTGCTGCAGGCCAGGGGCTTCTTCTGTCTGGAATTCATTGACATAGAGCTAAGCATAAATTATACAAAGATAAACTAATTATAGTGTAATGGGGCAGTCATGGTACACATTTTTTTTCTCTGACATTTCTTTTCTATCCCATAATAGCTCTAACACTGGGTTAATCATTTTTATTTAAACGTTTTCTTTATGGCTAATTTCACCCTAATATCACCCATCTCCATCTTGAGTCTCCTGAGGCGCTCTCTATAAAGGACACACCCAGGGAAGGGACAGGCATTGGACAAAGAGAAGCTGTGACAGCTACACCCTTAGCATGCATTCTCAACAGGATCATCATAATAACAGTGTGTAGTACATGTTGCTTCAGACCAGAATAAATAAGGCGAGCCTACCTTCAAACAGCCTTTATTGTATCCTCATCTAAGGAATAGGCTTGAAAGCTGTGGATCCTTTCTGCATAGCTTTACTCAGGTGAGGCCCTTCCTAAACCTGCCTGTAGCTGAAATTCATGTTTAAATTCTTATCCCCTTGTGTCTCACCCTTGTCAGAGACAAATCTGCCCTCTCTTGTTCCTGTCCATTCAAAATGCTGGAAATATCATTGCCTGAGCACGTGGTTTGCAGAGTTTTATCTGCTCCAGGCTCTCTCTCCATCCTTGGTTTAATCTTATACTTACTTACTGTACTTCTGCTGGAAAGGTCTCGTATCCCTGACCACTCTCCCCAGACTGCTTGCTCTCTTTTCAAATCATCATTTTCTTCTTTCAGGGCTGGGAAGGATGTATCTGTATGTTCTATCCTGGCTAATTAATCTTCTCCCTTGAACCTGTTTTTAGCTGTGGGATAAGAGAAATTATACAAATAATACAAAACCTGATAGCAACTACAGTGACGCTGCACTTCAGTCCCGGCCTATTTGTTTGCCTGATAGGATCTCACCTCTTCCTTGAGTTCCCTGAGCTCTGTGTAGCTGTTGATTATCTGCCGTCTGATTAAATATAGGTCACAAATTGTTTGCACACTGCCACACGTGATGGGCTCCTAGACTCTGAGTGGCATCTGCTTGTTTTCAGGTAATGCAAAAAACAAAAATAATCTGAAGTACAGCTTTTTAGAAGCCCAGGTATAAAACACTGCTTATGTTCCAGACAGGCATCCCTGCATCTGGATGAAGGGAAGAGATACAATGTTCCCTACTTCTGCTATGCATCCACTGGAGTAAGCAGCTGTACACTGGGAGTCAGCCAGATGTGCTGGTATCTTCAAGTTACCATCAGGTTTTACATGGCACAACATTGGTAGGGAGAGGAAGCTGCAGGGATGCCTTCTGTGAGCTGCTGCCCCTTGTCATTCCAGCCAGCCAGAGCCAAGGCCATCAGCAGTGGTGGTGACAGCTCTGGGGAAACATATGTAAGAAAGATGTGCTGCAGCTGTGAGCAAATGTGAGAGAAGGAGCAAACACCAAGACCAGTGAAGAATGAAGAGGAGGTGTTCCAGGTGCTGGAGCAGACATTCTCCTACATCCCAGCAGACCATGGCAAAGCAGGTTGTTCCCTTGAAGCCCAGGGAAAATCTCAGTGGAGCAGATGTCCACCCTGAAGATGATGGAGGACCTTATGCCACAGCAGATGAATGTGGCCCAAAAGAAGTTGCATCCCATGGAGAGCTGAGGCAGGCTCCTGGCAGGAGATGAAATGCAGTCCAGGGAGAGGAGCACACACTGGCGTGGGTTTTCTGGCAGGAACTGTGACCCCACGGGGGATGAAAGCTGGTATAGTCCACTCCTGAAAGACTGCAGCCCATGGAAAGGATCCATGTTGGAGCAGTTCAGGAAGTCCTTCCCATGAGAGGGACTCCTCACTGGAACAGGGGAACAGTGTGATGAAAAAAAGAGCAACAAAAATTAAATGCTATGAACTGACCAAAAATTAATTCCTTAACCTCCTGCACCACTCAGCAGGGAGGACAAAGAAGCATCAGTGAAGCTGAGCCTGGGAAGAAGGAGATGAAGGGACATGGATTTATTTTGGGGAGGGTTTTATTTTTCCTGTCCTCTGTTGTTAATCAGCAATAAAATAAATTCATTTCCCCAAGCTGAGTCTGTTTCCCCCATCATGGTAGTCAGTGAGTAAGCTCTGAGTCTTTACCTAGACCCATGAGCTTTTTCATGGTATTTTCCCCTCCTGTCCTGCTGAGGAAGGGGAATGAGGGACTGGCTTGGTGGGCACCTGGCAGCCAGCCGAGGTTAATCCATCACAAGCTCACAGCTGGGTTGTCAGCTGGCCAGCTCAATGTGAAGGCAGAGAAGGTTCAGCTTGCCTTGCAGACATGCCCTTATAACAGATTCCTTTACCAGACTTTCTGAAATTCTCAAAATGTTCATGATGTTCCCTGAATACCCTTGTGAAATAAAGAAGTGTTAACATCACTATTTTTCCCAAGGAACTGTGGTACAAAGAGATTAAATGGTTCACTTAAAACTGCACAGGGAACACTATCCAAACCTCTTGCTTGGAATGAAGCAGTAATCTCCAGAGTTTGTTTTATCGCTGTTAGTTATAGAAGACAGCTTCCCTTTGGATTCTTTAATGGAAACTCTTAACTGCTATGAAATAAAAAAGGTTTTGAACAAGTGATAGGGATCACAGTAGTACTCTTACCACAATGGCAGTCTGACCACATACCTGCCATCACTAACTATAAATAAAATAATCCAGAGAGATGTACACTCTCAGCTGTATTGAAATACATTGAAATCAGAAGTCATGAAGATAAGCTTACTTCAAATGGGTTTGGTTCTCTAGACTCAAGATATTTCACATAAATGCATCACGTATCAGAAGTTATAATTCATCACTAACTATGCACAGGGACAGTCTCCTGAGCAAGGTGGGGTTTGTAGAAGGTGGCAGATCTCACAGACACCAGTGTTGTTTGTTTTCTGGGGCCAAATGAGTGTACTTCTTGTAAAGCTGAATTGAACTTTATTAATATAAATGTTCAGTGAAGGCAAATCTGTCACAGAATGAGTAAGACGTTCGTTAGAATGTGAATATTCTTGCCAGTTTTAGACAGTTCAGAAACAGCCATATATGATTCACATAAATAAAACAATTGAATGTTGAACGAGCAGGCAATGCAATTGTTCAGAGATCTTCACTGAATATTTATCAGTAGTAAATTAAATTAAAAAATTAGAATTTGTTACTGAAGATTTTGTGAGCAGTGTTGTTGAATCAATCCTTCATGTATTAGCAGTGCTGTTTATAGTTTACTCTTTCTGAAAATTGAGAGTAACATACTTCTGAATCTTTCCAATTTGACTTCATTACAGATTTGTGATTTGAAAAAAAAATAGACAAGAGACTTTAAGAGATGGATTTAAAATAAAATGAAAAAGCAAACTGTATGATCAGTATGTCAGTTCATTAACACAACTCTGCATTGCTTTCTGCTTCTTAGTAGACAGTACTGAAATTACAGCAGAGTTGTATCCTTTCACCTTTTCCAGAAAATCCACCAGGTATCTACTTTTAAGCTTTTGTATATGTCATATGTCCATATGAATGTTTAGGGGGTAATCATAAGAGTAGTTGAGAAAGACGAAGTGTCCATTTGCCAGACAAATACCATTCTAAATTTCTGATGTCTTCCTTATTAAGTCAAGATTAAAGCCATGCGAAAATGGACTTATATCTTTTTCCTACTTCCAACTACCTCCTCATGTAGGATTAATTTTGGTACTAGTCCCTCTAGAGAAACATTAGTCAGCCCTTACGCAACTCTATTAGTGGAGAAATGCCTGATTAACAATGCTGTTCTTGGAATAGATCCAGCATCTGACTAGGCTCAGGAACATCTTCATCTCTGCCTGGGTATATCAGTCCTAAACACTGTGAAATTCACCTTTTAAACAGACAGCCATGGCACCTCCATGTAATATATGTAAATTAAAAAAAGGCAAAACCAAAAAAAGGCACAAGCCACATGCTTTGATGCTCAGATGCAATGGATAGCCAAAAGAAGTGTGTGACAAACCCTCTTAATTCAGACCCTTTTGTACAGAAAACTTTTACCACACTTTTCTGAGAAGAAAATTAGTTGATAAATTTAAACTGAAGTACAGCCTTAGCTGTACAAGTTTGGAAGGGATCAGTAACAGAAGAATTAACAGGAGAGAACATTTTTCTTTTTACACTTATATGTATATTTAATGATCTCTGAAAAACAGATTATTGCCGTTTTCTTATAACAGGCTCTTTAGATCATCTCATCCAATCCTGTTGCTGAAGCAGGGTCAGCCAGGGCAGGTTGCCCAGAACCAAGTCCAACTGGATTTTGAATATCTCTACAGATGGAGATTCCACAACCTATCTGGTAAACGTGTTCAAATGTTTGAACACATTCAGAGTAAAAAAAAGTACTTCCTTGCATTCAGGTGAAATTTCCTTCACCCATTGTCTCTTGTCCTATCAGTGAGAACCACTGAGGAGAACCTGGTCCCTTCTTCTCCCTTCCCTCGAATGAAGTATTTTAAAATTAAAATCCATTTGTGCCATCTATTCCTGAGGCTGGACAGTCCCAGCTCCCTCAGCCTTTCCTCATAGGAGATGTGTTCTTGTCTTTCTTGCCCTGTGCTGGACTCTGTATGTTTTCCCTCATGTCTTATCAAAGAGTTCTGGAAACCTTGCAGATACCTTCTAGAAATGTACTACTAGATATGCACTACTACAGAAATTATTGAGGTTCTGTTCTGAGGCATTTTAAGAAAAAGGAATATCAAATAATTTTACATTTGTAAATCTGAACAAAGCATTTCTGTTCTTAGTTTTGTTAGAAATCCAGAGTAATTATCAGACTTCAGTAGCTGTCTCCAGTTGTAAATGGCAGTAGAATTTTATGTATGTTCTATGTAAAGCTAGTTGCAAAAAAAGAAGCATAAACTAAACTTTTCATTTAAAACAGCTGAAGCAGCAAATTTTTTTTTTCATAGGCCATAGGAGGTATTTCAAAGCAGAGAGACTGAATTTTAGTTTCAATTACAATAGACTAAATGCAAAGCAATTTCTGGGTAGTCTTTGAAGCAAGAAGCGTGGTTCCTGCAAATCTAGTTTTATCCTACCTGAAGATGCTGTTGGTAACAGTAGTGTCTTAGTCTTCTGTAGTCGGAGCTTTCCTATTGTAGAAGGAAATTGTGTCCTTCTCTCCTCCCCTGACACCAAGGTATTACTGTATGTAACTAAGTCCCTGAAAAGTCTGATTAGCCTGTGATCAAGAATGTCCCGTTTTGCTTAACAGACTGGGAAATTCATGTTGCTTGAGAAGACAGCAACAGCTTGTGATAAAGTGACACCTATTACCTAGCACCTCTGAGTGCTGCCTAAACATAAACAGCAATAACTAGAGTGTGTCTGTGCTGTGGAATGGAGGGGTGGTGTGGCTGGTTCCTATCTCCATCATACTTGTCCTGTAGGCAGACTCAAAGGCCAGTTGTTTCTCCAACAGATTCTTCAGATTACCAAAGCCATCTGAGTGAAGATGTCAGAGATCAACCAGCAAAACAAGGAGATAACAGGCTGGGTGTGCATGAGACCTCCTGAATTTGTCCAAAGTCTGTTCTTAGCTTTGGTCTGGATGCAACTATGAGCAGGAAGTTTTAGAGGGATGCTTTTTAAATAGTGATATGACAGAATGTGTGGGACAGATGATGTCTCTGGTATGACCCTTCCCAAGTGTTTTGTGCACATGTGCATGGATGTGTGCACACCCATAACCAGAGCATTTTATTTCACTACAATTATAAATACATTAAAAGTTGAGATTCTCCAGACAGAAAAGCAGCTGTGATTCAGCTTCATGGTTACACATCAGTCAGTCCACAGTCATACAATATGCACCTCTCCTTGATGCCAAAGTGTCTGTAGTCATATTCAGCCAATTACATTTCCTTACTGTAAAACATTCTTCTACCTTAAAAAAAAACAAGAACACAAACAAAAACACCAAAAATAACTCCTCTCTCTTTGCATTCACTATTCCTAAAAAGGAAAGAAGTTAAAAAAAACACTAATGACAAACTGTCATTCTCTTCTTTCTTTCACCTACATACAGATTAAAATCTCACATAGCTGATCATGTCATCCACATTTCCTTGCATTATTACGGCAATTATTTACTCATGTTTGTGTTAGTGTTTATAAGGCACTAAGAGTTTCTCTGGCCTCTCAGTAAGAAGCTCACAAAGAAAGAGTGGAGAAGCTGAAGTACAGAAAACCATATGGGGTGGGGGCGCCTTTCAAATTTTACACAGGTGACTAAACAGTAGTATGGTAGAAATTAGTGGAAAATACACAGCCTGGAGAGAAAAAGGGACTTGTAGTTGAGTTCAAGGAGGCCAATTGGTGAAAGAAGTTATGTGGCAAAAAAGCCTGAAATGCTTATACATAAATGAAGTACTTGAATTATGGGAGAGATCAAGTAAAGGACAGTGGGAAGCCAGCATAAGTTGAGAGAAAGGTGAATATGTGTCAACAATGCCTGAGGAGTCAGCACAACAATGCAGAGAGGAAAATTATATGTACAGATTGATGGGAAAGAAAGAAGATCTTGGTGGTGATATTTTCTGTTTATATGTCAGTAACACAGGTGGCATTTCCCATGATGTGTAAGGAGAGGAGTATGTGGAATTTTGAGATGATTTTGAGGTAAAAGCATTAGAGATTTGCTGAGACGTGACAGAGTTCTTTTCTAAAGTTAAAAATCTGAGAATACAGTTTAATGACTCAAAGATTCTAAACAAAGATCTATTAAATGTTAGATATTATGTGCAATTGGAGCAGTGAACAGTATTTCCTATTTAATATTCAAATACCTACCAATCAACTGTTTAGTGTGAAGTCCAGTTTTTTAAGCATTTCAGGCACTTCAAAGTATGAAGAGCCATCTGAGAGCAAAATAATCCTGTGGGAGATTTCTCAGGGTGAGGGAACTAGCTACAATAAGGACTGTGAAACAAGCTTGTCACACTAAGCATTGCAGTAGAAAGCATGGTTCATGGAAGATTTCTGACTGTAGAATATAACATCCATTACCCTTTTGTACCTCTGAAAAACCCACCATGCTTCTGATAAATCTTCACCATGCTCATTATGAACAGAACTTCTATATTCCAAACTGAATGAGAACTTCTCACCCAACAAATTCAGGATCCCACAAGCAAACCCTCTGAATAACTAGAACTAAAACAAAAATTTTGTGATGGAAAGCCAAGAGAAACACCTGCCTGGCACCACTCCAGCTGTTGCACCTAATATGCATTCTCTATGCTTAACACTTTCTTATTGATTTTCAATTTACAAATCTTTTCTGTTGTACTTTTATATTTAATTATCAGCACCTGCTTGGTAATAGACTGAAGCAGCATGAATATGGCATGCTGTCCTTTTTGAGGATTCAGATTAGTAAGACCGCTGTAGGAAAGCAATAAATGGAATGGTAATACACAACAGTAGAAACATAGTACCTCCTGCAATAACAATTATTATTTGTGTTCAAAAATAAATCTGAAAGAAACCATTCATTATGCAGTCTTGTTAGATGCTTCCCACAATAAATCTAGCAATGGAAAAGCCTCTCTCGCAGATTTTATCTGCCATAAGATTTAGTTGGCAGTGAATTAGCCATCTCTAAGGCCACTCTTTGGTTTTTTGGTTTTTTTTCTTTGCTATACATTCCATTACAATTCACTTTGTCTCATCCAAAACTCCCAGTAATGTCACTGGAAATACCACAAGAGAAGGATTGTAGGTATCTGATTCCTTGGGCAAGTGCCTGAGTGTATATCTGCAACTATCCCTTAACAGATCTGTCTGAAGCAGCTCTGGGCTTGGGGGACATCACTGGGACAATGAACATCTCTTCGCACTGCCCACTGCTGTTCTCCCAGCAAGCAACTTGCTGTAGCTAAGAGTAGCCTGGCACCAGTGAGCTCAGTGCTGCTGGGGCTGTGCTGCTGGTCACTCCCCAGGATGCCAGTGGTAAAAGGATCTTTCACATCTCCAAAGTATAGAGAGCTCCTACAAACTGTTAACAAACCTCAACACAGTGAATTACAGAAGATCACATCTCACAAGATTTGACTTTAGATTTGACTTTTGACACATATCTAGCTACTCAATTTTGACCTTAAAAATTTTCAAGTGTTTAATGGGACACAGCTTGTGCAGTGTAAAATCTGCCTTTTAAAAATGTATGCCAAATCAGTTTCCCCTTGGTGTGCTGGAGAACATGGGTCCTGTGGCAGCTGGAGAACAGGAGAGCAGCAAACAGCTCCTGAAAGAACCATTCCCCTGTGGAGTGTCAGTCCTTTTGCTTTGAAATACCCAACTGCACATATCTGTGGAAAGTTGCTGAGTTCCCTTGAGTTAGCCAGCTTCTGCTTTTGAAGGTGTCGGTGAAGATCTCCCTGCCTGTATTCCTCATCCTGCTGAGGATGAGCTCTTTGTGATTTGCTAGAGAAAGATACTAACTGCAAGACACATGGTGGCACATTTTTGTGGATCTTTTGTGAATCTCTTTCTTTCTTTTTACTACCTGGGAGTGCCAGGTGTTCTACTCATCAAATGCTCTTGATTCCCTCTATGCAAACCTGCTGGAAGACATGGGGATCTTCTGGAATAAATATGAGGAGAATTTGCCTCTGAGTTTCAGCCTTATCAGATGCATAAAGTCTACTTAAAAGTTACAATAAAAGGAGGGTTCTGCATCTCTTTAAAGATGCAGTATGAAAAATAAAAAAATTGAGAAGCACCAGGTATACCCAGATACTATCCCAGTCTGTGAAGCACACAGCAGTCGCATCTGCAGAGCTTCTCTGGAGTGCCTGAAATAAATCCCCAGATGCAGTCTTGCCATTTCTGTTCTGAAGAAAACCCCAACTTACCCTCGGAGACCTTATTTTGTTCTATAGTACAAACTTTTAGGAAGTAGTAAACAGTTTCTGTTTCAAAAAGCTTGCATTCTAAGCTCCTGATCTTTCCAATGCCTACATGTTTGTTTAATTTTTTTTTTCTCTGAATTAAGTTTAAGTCCAGTTTAAATCCATGAGATTACACATATGCATAAAGCTACACCTAAACTTTTGTTATATGAGAGCAAAGATAAAGATAGGATGTGAGAAAGGAAGTATTTGTTATCCACATCTTGAGGATGAGGAACTGAAGCACAGCAAAAAAAATGAGATCCTGATCCTCTACTGAGTGTAAATGTGCTTAATTCTTAAGCATGAGTAATTTCCATCAGGTTTACTGTGCCCTCCGGACTGAAGCGTAAGGTCTGGATTTCAGTGACTGTCTCTGCCACCGATTTTAAGTAAGTAACTTAAGTTCTGGTCCGGCGGTTAAATTCAAGTGCGTAAAAAGCGCGGGACGCGTTTTGCACGGGATGAGAAAGACTCGGTTGCAGTAGAGCAGGATGATCGGACCCCTTAGTTCTGGAGCGTTACAGGTGGATGTCTGCAGCTGACGGCCTGTGACTCCCGGCCGTATCGCTGTGCCTGGTCACTGCCTGCCGTGGGGGGACACCCGAGTCCCGGCACCGTATGAGCCCGGCCCCGGGAGCGCCCGTGGGGCGGCGCGGAGCCTGGCCCCTCTCCCGCGCTTCCAGCTGCGCGCAGCCAGCGGGGCGTCCCGGTAACAGGTACCTCGGCAGGTAAATGCTCCTCCGCCCCGGGGGCTGCCGCTCGCCCACCGCCACCCCATACACCGGCACCGGTGGGGCGGGAGCGTGCGCGGGTGCGGAGCGGGCGGCGGCCGCGCGGGGCGGAGGGCGGGCGGGAGAGCGGGAGAGGAGGGGGAGGGACCGGGCGCGGAGCCGCCGCCCGCGGGGCAGCGCCGGCACATGGAGCGGCGCCAGCCGCGCCGCGACAGCTGCCGCCCGCCCCAGCCCCGGCGTAGCAGGTACCGCAGGGCGGGGGGTCCTGGGCGGGCACCAGCCCCAGCCTCTGGGGCGAGCGGGGGGTCAGCCCCGGGCGGCTGCGGTGCGCGGGTGAGAAGGAGCCGCCCGGAGCCGGTGCTGCGGCGGAGAAGTTGCCGGGCACGTTAAGTGGGAGACTGCGGAGCCCAGTCATCCCATCCCATCCAATCCCATCCTTTTCTCCCCCTTCTCTCTGTCCCATACGCTTCTTTTTTTTTTTTTTTTTTTTTTTTTTTTTTTTTTTTTTTTTTAATTTGAAAACACTGAGCCGAACGTACAGCTCGGGTGTAATCCAGGCGTTTTAGAGTGCTTCCTTAAAATTTCAGAGATGAGTAGCCATGAGGAGCTAGTCGAGAAGGGGTGTTCATTGATTCAAATGCGGATTGGTCTCTCTTCTCGAGTCAGCTACAGCACTTCGGTTCATTCAAAGCCCGCGTTCCAAGTGCTTGCGCCCGTAGTTTGCAGAGGGGAGGCAGGTACGAAGGTCGTAAAAACTATTAGGAAATTGTAAAATTAACAGTCCCCGTGCGCTTGGGGAAACGGCATTAGAGAAGTTGCTGACTTCCGAATAGCGGTGGCACCAGAAGTTTTCCTCTTCCTTGCCATACAGCCTGTCACAGCTGGAGAGTTTTTTTCACCCTGCTCCGAAAAGTTACCCTCGCTGTGAAGGGACGGTTTCGTTCTGTTGTCATTGCTAAAGAAGATGCGCTTAGTTAGAAACTCTGTGTGTGAAGAAATGCGTTCCCATTGCAGCAGTCGGTTCTAAGGAAACTTTTAATTTTGTGCTTCAAGAAACCTGATTACTTCTTGGATTACTTTTCTACCTTGGTTTGGAAGGTATGGTAACGCTGCCAGACATTGTGCAAAGCATTCTGCTTCCAAAATTGTTAAAAGTTAATAATACTGTGTCAGAAAATTTTGTAGTGTATGATTGCAAATTATCTCCAAAAAGTGACGTTTTGTGGGGTGCAAGAATTTTTAGACTGGTATGGCCAGTGGTTTAAACTGTGTAAGTTGTTGTAGAGGAATATAATGTTGTTTCTTTTTCCATTTTCTTTCTTTCTTTTTCTTTTCCTTTTTTTTTCCCCTTTCACTGAGTCTTATACATGTAAGTGCAAGAAGTGTTTTCCAGGACTTTATGTGGAGATTAGAAGTTAGGATTTAGAGCTTCTTGACTACTTATTTAACTTTCCAATATCTGGATGCTACCAAGGTTACATAGATATACATTTACTGTCCATATGTCCAAATGCTACCCAAATTAAATAAACCAGGTATATAATCCTGATTGTATTTTGTGCATTCACATTAACAACCCATTTCTAGACTTTAATAATCTTGTTTTAAAATTCGAAGCTGTAATGCATTGTAAGGTCCAAATCCCTTAAAAGACACACTTTGGGAGTTTCAGCTGACTGCTCACATCAGTTGTAACTCACATGCAAGCTGCAGTACCAGGGAGTATGACTCACTATTAAACATTATAAATTATCATTGAAATGTAAAGAAAAAGCATATTAATACACTGCATTTAGAAATAAATACTAAAATTCCTTTCAAGTACTTAGAAATACTTTATCTGAATCAGCTAAACAGGGGCATGTTCTGAGTGTCTTGTTGCGCTGCTCTCTCACCCTGCTAGTGAATTGTATAGTTTAAGGTGTTTAGAGACTTAGTGAAGTAGAAAAATGAAGGATGGGATGCCTTTAGTTTCTGAATTTTCCAAACAAATTTTTACACTTGGGTAACTTTGTTTATTCTTTGTTCTCTTCTCTACTGAGGGAAAATGTAAGTCCAAAAAGTGAGAATGCATTTGTCCATGTTACCATGAAAACGCCCTGTTCGTGGGTTAATATAACAGTAGATACAGCAGCTGGTACTATTTCTCTTTTCTGAAAGGTTTCATTGCTCCCATGAAGAGATTTCTTTCTAATATTGGCATGCTCTGCTTTGATTTTAACTCATAAGTGTTGGTCAAAAAAATGAATAAAAACCCCTGGATATACTGCTTAGATTGCCTTATGCTCCCACCCCCTCAATCCTTAGCAAAACTCTACCAAGTTTTAGTTTGATGGCTGAATGCCTTACTCCTTTATCAAAGCCTTTGAAACTGAAGCCTGTGGGCATGAGAAACCAAGTCCAGACCATGTGCAAGACCAAGAACTCTTAAAACAGTACATGTCCTTATGATAGCTGTCTGTAGCAGAACTGTGGGGGGGAAGTGTCCGAAATACTGCAGAGCTCTGCACTTTATGTAGTTCATGTTTCTGTTGTCTCAGACTTGCTCTCAAACTTAAAGATTTTCTCATAAATCTTAATGTTGGTGACTATTCATGTGCTTTTTTCTTTCTTTTTTTTTTCCTTTTTTTTTTGGGGGGGGGGGGAGGACAAAGTAAAATAGGTAAAACAGGTAAAACTCAGAACATGATATACTGCAAGTTTATTTAAAAAAAAATAGAAATAGAAATCATATCCATAATTATAAGGTAAATTTAAGAAAAAAAGCCAAGGAGAAATTGTGTTTATCCACTGAGTGAGAAGACTGACCAGAATAAAGTCCATGGAAGTCCGATGCTGGAGATGTCCAGCACCGAGGATTGCAAACGTAATGCACTGATCCTTGCAAGAGTCCTCTGCCTACTGGGTACGGCTTCCAGGGGAAATGACAGGACACAGAAGCATAATGTGAAATTGTACTAAATGTCCTAATTCAGTCAGGGAGGAGTGATGGACCCTAGTATTTGAAGAGGAATCACTAATGTCTCTGAGCCAATGTAATAATGGGAAGACAGGGCAGAAGGCTCTTTTCTCTTTGCCTTTCATGCTCCCAGTAACTGAAGAGGCTTAGGCATTGATCCTATGAGCATCCTTTATCCCAGCTGAGTATTTCTCAGGGTGGCTGCTTAATTACAAGTGACCAAAGTGACTTGGTGCATTTTTAGCAGGTCCCATACTCATGAGTTGCATTAGAGAGACAAGATTATCATATACCTCTGACTTTCCACCCCAGCTCCCAGCTGCCAGTACTCCAGGAATGATCTTGTTGCTTGTTTCCTTATATAAACATGAACAGCACCTTTGGCATTTGTGTTGCATGCAGTTAAAAAATGCAATAGTCTCCATCTCGGCATTACTGCAGCAGTTTTCCTTTCCCTTGTGGACCTTAATACCAAAAACCTGGTCTGCTTGCCGCTTCCACTGCATAGCAATGCAGAAATGTAACTGGATAACCAATCCACAGAGTTTTACAACAATGCAAAACTTCTTTCTCATCATTAAAATTGGGTAACTCCAAAATGAAGCCAAAAACATTTCCAGACATATTTTATTTGAGCTTAGGTACTTCTTACAGTAATGGCACTATTCTGCAGAAAACAAGGAAATGGGTCCAGTCTGTACTTCAGTAACAGAAAACAAGGGCATAATGAATCGTATACTGGTCTGGCAGATAATTTTTGGCAGTGTACTCTTAAAAAGTCCAGAGGATATCAAAAGTCATGGATCACAGCCTAATTGTGTGGCTCTTTGTCAGGAAAACCTTCCATTGGAGGCTTCTGGGATTTTTTTTTCTCCTGTTTTATGTGCAAGAAGAGCTGGGTCCATAGTAATTTTTGGTTTTTGCACAAGATTCACATATGTACTTGATTACATTTTGACCAGTCGTTACTTTCTACTATTACTAAAGGTAATAGAATTAGACCAAAAAAAAATCATAGTAAAGTAGTAAAATTTAGTGTAGCAATAATGGGAACTTTGGAAAATATTGTCATCCTTATGAGAGTAAGGCAGAATGCGCTGCTGGCTCCCCTGGAATTCCCCTCCCAAGTGACAAACACCACTTTTCTAGCAAGTATAAAATGACTCAGAAAGGAAGAATACTGGGAATACATTATGCCAGTTGAGAAGTGGAAGATAAGGACTCTCAACAGTTTTTCTGGGACTATGATTCTTTGGGAAGCCTTTTAAAATGCTTGCAACTCAATGCAAGAGTCAAAAGAGGAAAGATCTGTTCCTCACTGGTATTTTTTCTATAATCCAAAGATTATTTTTCCCCCCACCGCCCCAACACAGGAGTGGAAGAGTGTTTACAGATGCATGTGAATGCCATCTGAAGCAAGGCAGACAGCCTCAATCTTGTCAGCTTTATTGCATTTTTTGAACAGGAGGCTAATTTAAATACTTTCCACTCATTCAAAGTGGCTGCAGGAGTTTTCTCTCTCCAATGACTATCCAGCAAATGGACCGACTTCAGCTGGGAAATTCCCTGCTTCTGAAGTCAACTGTGGCTTCTTTTCTCCATGTCTGTAATCTCTACATAAACCTAACTGCAACTTGGAGTCAACAAGAATTTCATTTGCTCCCTAAATTTAAATGGAATTATGTGTACCCCTTAAGGTATGGTGCAATGTATCTTTATTAAAACCCCAACAACTTCTGCCTCACCTTTCTCCCTCAGAACACAGCTTCCTCCATGCTTTAAGCTGGTGTACAAGAAGAGATTACAGGGATTTTTGTCCTAAGCAGGTTACTACCAACACTGTGGTGGCTGTAAAAGTAGGTCCTAGTTCTGAAGGAATAAATGCATGTTCTTAGCTTTGTACCATTGCAAATTCTTGGGAATAGGACCATGCATGTTTGGGAGCTGCATGGCATGCTCATGCTTCCTGTAAAAATGCTTCCAAAGGCTGGTCAGAGTGCAGGTTTGGATGAGTCGTCACATTGAAATCATCGTGTTTTTAAAGCGATGGGAACTGTCCACTTCTCTTGCTTATTTTGCTTATTTCATGTGAAAGATTTCTTGCTCTAGCTTTCTCAGTGAAAGAGAAACTTGCTCTGTAAGAGAGATCAGATACCCCACTGAATTGCTTCATTTTTCTACTTGTTTCAACTCACTGAGAACAGCAGAGCAATCGCAGTATAAACCTGGAATTGACCATGGTGGATTGGACCAAAAATGTTTGCAAAAGCAGAGTGAGTTAGCAGAAATATATAATGTGGAGGAATTTGCTAATTCACTTTAATTTTAGGAGTTATTTTTAGGTTTATTTAAGGGGAAAAAAAAATCGCACCAATCTCTAAATATGCTTATTCAGGCTGGTAATGTCCTTTAATAGTCCATAACAGCCTGAACAGTTTGAAGGGAAATTAGGAAGCAATTCTGTGATCATGAAGCAGAGTAACTTAAACCTTCTATAATTTGGACAAATTGACTACTGATATATTGTAGAGTATACCTGGCAATAACAATTCTTGATGTAAAGAGATGCTTTTATGTTTTCTCTGTTACATATTTAGATACATTGTGGTGAGGACATCCTACGCTTTTTAAATCAGATAAATAGATAGATAGAAAAAGTACAATTCATCTGCTGTTTGCCTCCCCTTGAGTGAGAGCTCTGAAAGAATATCCAAGAGCTCTATTTGGCCACTTGAGAATATGCTGTGTTCTTAGATTGAGTGCCTTAATTTACACCCCTCACCTTTTATAGTCAGTTTATTTATAAGATGGAAATGTGTGCATTTTCTTTGTCGTGGTAAATTTTTTCCACATTGCTGCTTGATTTTTAGTGAATAAAGGTGACAGGGTTTAATGAGTTAATAAAACTTACCCTTAATTAGGAAAATTACCTTCATATTTTTCTCATATTGTGAAAACAATTTCTAATTACTCTGGTTGTAATTCAAAAACTTGAAGGAAGAATCTTTTTCATATTTGCAATGATATCAAGTCCAGTAATTTGCACATAAAGTCAATAAAAGAATGGATTTTTTTTATTATCTCCTTTAGCAATGAATTGTTACATAAATATAGCTCAAGCACAGAAAATGCTAGGAAGGGCACATATGGAAAATACATGCATGATACAAGATGCACTTTTTATCATTTGTCAGTGGTTTGAAATAGAATTTCTGGAGAACTGAGAATTATGTAGCATCTTTGAGACAACTTTTTTTACACCTTCACAATTGTTCCCTAACACGGAAATTAATTTTACATGTGCCAGACATTTAAATGTTTCACATCTGCACTGTTAGCAGAGTTCTTTTCTTAATCTTGTATGTTGAATTACAGTGCTTCCTTCATTTTGCAGACAGGAGCTCTCCATTGAAATTTCACTGTGTGCTCATAATTGTATTGTCAATTCGTGTAGTTAACCAGCATTTACACTAGGCAGGAATAGAGAAATGACTGAATAAACTAAACATCTCCCTGGACTATGTAGAAAATGCTGAATATGGAATTAATGCAGAGGGAAAGAAATTGATCCACTTAGTTTAAATCTTTTTTCTATTTTAATGCAGTCCTTTAAAAGACCTGGAGGTATTTGTTTGTTTTTTTCAACAAAAATGGAAGGACATTGAAGTGTTCAATACTAGTCCCAGTTTTCAGAAAGGACCACCCCTCATCTTGGTAGTTATTATTTACATTGAGCTGTGTGATGAGGCGGAAATTAAAAATAGAATTAAAATGGTTCTAAAGTAGAGTCATTCACAGAGATTGTGAAGTGCAGCATATTAAATTACAATAATAAAGCTAATTATCAGCTGCTTGCTGAGATATTGAACACTCTTAATAAAAACTAGTTTGTAAAATTCTAGCAGTTTTCTTCAAGTATTTGAAGATTGGTTATACAATACAGATTACTTTTTATCCATGTTTAACAGTCTTGCTGTTGCATGTTCAGTCATATTTAGCACATTTGTACATGAAGTTACAAGTCTGTTTATATGTATATTAGCTCTTTGGTTTAAAATGAAGCTGAAAGTTAAATCCTTTTACAAAGGTGCCTTTATTCACCTCTCCTCTTGCTTGACTCCATATTGCTTGACTTCTGTGGCTACAAGAGGCTTTGTTCTGTTAGGTTGAGACCTTCTGGTGCCATTAGAAATGCAGCTGTACTATCATTCTACAGGCAGATGCAACTCCCACCTAAACCCAAAGACTGATGACATACACATGATGATACCATTCCTAACCTGTTTTTAATTTTAATTTAATGTGCAAATTCTCCTGTCAGGTGTTTTAAGGGCTATAGGGGTTTAATGGTTTTTTCAGGCTGCAGCCTCCTTTTCCTTTATTAATTTATTTCTTAAACTTCTCTTTATGTGTCTTGGGTGGTTGAATGTAGAACCCATTTTAAGAGCTTTGCTTCAATTTGGGTTTTAATGTGGATTGAACTTTTATGGTTTTGGTTGTTAGTTTGGAGTTTTAGTCTGCTAAAGCTGCAGGCTATGTGCTGAGGAGCCAGTGAGACATGTCAGAGACCACGAAGAGAGATGTGCTCACACACCAGCATTCCTTCAGGGCCAGCTGCTCTAGTGACCAATGTGAGTGGTCCCTTTCCTGCCGAGGGGCTGCTTAGAGAAGTGGGGCTTGCACAGTCAGGCTTTTCCCCAAGGTGGCTGTGGAAGTAAGGCTGGGGTTTGCCTCTTTGTTTGTTTATCCCAGTTAACCCAGAGCTGCCACCATGGAGAAATGTGTATTCCCCTCACTTTTTATATTTGCAAAAGCACCTGTAGAGCACCAGGTCCCTTATAGAAAGTTTATTTCCCCTCCCCTCAAGGCTCTGTGAGTGCTTATTTTCTGCTTTGAGGTTTCATGGAAGTGTAACTGCCCCTGTGGGCTGCACTCAAGACAGAAGTGCTCCTTCAGGGGCCTTTCTGTCTGCTCAGCATGGCTACACCTACAAATTGTCAGGAAACATGCAGCTGGTTGTGCCATACATTTGTGGAATCCTTGCAGCACCAGAGATAGGGCTCTCTGTAGATGGAAGGACAGCTCTGAGTTTGGGTATGCTGGTGTAAGACCAAAGTGGCTCCACAAATATCAGCATTTGTGATTTCATTTCCTTACCATAAGTGAGGTTCCATTGTGCTGTGTGTGGAGCATATGTTGTCCCAGAGAAGTCAGTACATACGTAGTTTGGGAAACACAGAAGAGACAAAAGGGTAGCTAGTCTGTGGCACTGGATTAGGTCAATCCATTGAATCACATCAATGGCCCAATCTTGCCATCTTTTAGTATCCTAAGAGAACAGGGTTGTAGGAGGACTGACATACACATACTTTATTTCAATTGATGAAGCACTGTATAAATGCTAAGCATTCATTTTCTTGAGAAGGAGGTTTGCTTTTGAATTTGCTGGGAGATGAAATAATAAACCAAGATTTACAAATAATTAATTTTTTGCATTCTGAAAGATTAGAAAATCTTGACCTTACAATGGCTTCTTCCTGTTTACACCTGGCATTCTAAAAGGTCCTAAATCTTCTTCTGGTTGTTATTGACATTAGGTATAAATGGAGAAGTACTTCGAGTGATTCATGGAGTGTACTTTGATATATTATTAAGACATAGCTTGAGTTATATTGTATAGAAAGTGTCAAGAAGTCTGTGACAGGTAAATTTTCTTCCAGACAAATATTGACTAACTTTAATCCAAAATTTTTGTGTGAGCAGGGTCACTTAGATGCTTCCTTATTAAAAACAAACAAACAAAAAACCAAACAAACAAACAAAAACCCAAAACAAACAATAAAAAAACCCAACAAAACAAAACAAAAAAAAAAAAAACAAAAAACAAAACAAAACAAAAAAACCCCATAACCTTTTAGGGGAGGTGGGGGGTGTGTTGATTATTAAGTAATTTATGGTTGCAATATAGCATTGTAGTAGCTCTGAATCTGATATTCAAGTCTGAAAAGGACAGTATAACAACAGGTTAGAGTTCCTTATCTGAACAGCCTTGAAGAAATAGTTTAATCTATTTTGAAAGGAATTTTATCTATTTTGTAGCTCTTGTAATAAGGGGTCAAACTTTGAAGTTATTTGTATTCTTAAGTAGAAGAATTATTTGTTATCGTCTAGGTGCTATTCCCTGTCCTGCTATAAATGAGAGTGAGACAGGTTCAGAATTTGAGAGCAAGATTGTTTCAGTCAGGTGCCCACCGAGCTTTTGATTTCTAACTTTGGGCTCCTAGATTAGCTGATAACTGAAGAGATGTGACTGCATTGAAGACAATGAAGCCCTACACATTTCTTATACTAGTGAAGAATTTGATTCATAAGTAAAATTTAAACAATGAAATATTACAAAACATCTTTTTCTTTGACAAGAAAAAGATGTCAGAAACATTTCTAAAACATATTTCTTTTGGATAAAAAATTGCAAAGGTTTATTGATTTACAAATTGATAACAAATAGATGCATTAGTGCAAATCCCCATAACTCTATGTAGGATCTCTTATTTTCCAGACAATAATAATGTTTCTGCTGATTCTGGAGCACAAGAAAGGCAGAAAAATCTGGTCATAGTATCCTATTCATAGATTTATCATACCAAAGGCAAAGGAGTAAATTCTACTCTTAGCTTTTAAAATTTAGTCCAAGACCTGTTATGCTCAAGTCTGGTGTGAAAAACCTTTTAACAGGCACAGAGCCAAAGCCTACACGTGGCCCATCGCAGAACTGAGATGGGATGGCAGGTATCCTGTCATATATTCTTTGCTGAGACAGGGCCTAAGCTGAAGTTACTGGGATTTCATTAGTATTTGCCAGCTACAATAACAGTACAATTTTCCTCTGGGAGAGATTCAAAACAGTCTTGAGGATTTTTTAAAGTTCCTTTTTTCGCTTTTATATATTTGTTTAATGCTTATCGATCTTAATGTACATTTAGGAACCATGTTTAATTGTTCTCAGTACTTATTGTGAAGGAAAAAAATCTTTCCATCATCACTTTTCCACCAGCTCTATTTCCTCTCAATGTTTTATCCCTGAAATGGGAAATGGGTCAGCTTTGCTGAATGTCTTAAAGTCACCTAATTCAAGAATAAACCCTGATGTCATCAGTGTGAGATGTGAGGGTGTGTGTTTTATGACAGGCAGTCATCCAACCTCACAGAAAGCAAACTAAGACCATTCCACTAAAAAAAAAAAAAAAAACATAACAAACTGTACTCCAGTTTGCCTTCATTTAAAAAAACCAAAACAAATGAAAAATGCAACCTGTAGTTTAGCTTCTCATTTAAGAAATCAGGAAATGGGATTTGTCCACTGGGAAGTATTTTCCAACAGAATTCTGCTTGGTGACAGCAAGAGGCAGGAAGGAGTACAGCTGAGAAGTGTGTGACAGAAGTTGCAGAAATGCTGAGCGTAAGACTTGTCATGACAAAGGCAGGTAAACTCAGGAGTACAAAACTAGAAGAAACTTTATCCTTTGCACCTCCTCCCCTTGGCACTCCCAGGCCTGCTGAAGCCCCAGCAACAGCGAGAAGACAGGTGAATTTGGAATAAAGGGCCCTTCCTGAGTGTGACCCCTTTCTGGTGGGTAATTTCTTGCGGTATTTTTTTTGGTTGGTTAGGGTTCACTGTCTTTGGAAAAAAATGTGCAGTAATCAACTGATTAATAGTATCTGGGTGACCCTAGAAGGCAGTAATAGACGCATTCACATCTATTTTTTTCTTCCTTTTTGTTTAGTCATACTTGCAGGAGAAGTAAGGCAGTTGTACCTTACTACCTGCCATAAATACACCATACTTCCAGTAACTGAGCAGGCTACAATCATAGGGCTTTCCCTCCTGCAAAAGAAGCTGCTTTTCCCACTGACTACTTTATTAAAAATGGATGTATTGAAAGCTCTTCAGTCCCATAGGAACTGATGCAAATTTTTGAGTGGAAGGTGGCTTTCTGTATTTTGCATGGCTGTAGTAATTTCTGAGAATTATAAACAGACGTTAAGCAAATTGCTTGTCTGGAATTAAAGTTTAAGTGCAGAATAAAGCAAGACAGAGCATTACTGGACATTAAGCAGTATTATGGTACATGTGCAACAGCCAGAATACTCTGTGAGAGTACCCAACATTTTTTGAAAACTGCCTAGACCATAATCTGTTCAACATCCTATCTGTCTGTGGCTCTGTAGTCTGCATTATCTTTTTGCAATTCTAGCATGTGCCTGGTGAGGAAAGACAGGATTTTTAAGTTGGAAGGTGGGAAGCAGCAATAT
Organism: Lanius collurio; assembly: GCA_020086605.1. Taxonomy (NCBI): domain Eukaryota; kingdom Metazoa; phylum Chordata; class Aves; order Passeriformes; family Laniidae; genus Lanius; species Lanius collurio. Next base: position 2,428,993 of record JACBWW010000011.1, on the reverse strand, counting down.
ATTGGATCTGAGATGTACTGCTGACATTCAGAAGCAAGTGAGTAGACCATCAAATTTATGAAATTAATAAATACAATAATAGCTGTTACACCTTCCCACTGAGAGTTTTTGAAGAGCGGGTTGAAGATCTTGTTTTGGGAAAAGAATAATCATGGAAGTTAAGCTAAAAAGGTTAGGATAAAGTCGAACACTTTCCCAGGAACTTGAACTACATCCTCCTCTGCTTCCATCCCTGAAGAAAATGCTTGTTTCATTCCAGGAAGCAGGCTTCATGGTGCTAGGATCTCAGTTACAAGGAACAGCAAAGAACAGCTTCTCTGCTTGGTAGGATATGGAGCCAGCCACAGCAGGTGGAGATGTGACCTAACATTCCATGGCTGAACAAAGAGCTTGTGGGCTCTTTATCCCTTCCCCACCTGAGGCTACCTCAGCTGCCTATGCCATGCTTCAAGGTAGCGACCAAATTGTGAAGGGACTACCTGCTCCAGCAGCACATGTGTTATCCAAGGGGCCACCAGCTGTCTGTAGCCAGAGCTTGAGCCCTGGGATCTGCAGGGCCCCTTCTGACTGAGAACCTGAGTTTTGTTTCTACCCCACTGACTCTCCACACGCTTCTCCCTGGTGCTTGTGGTCACTGGTCTCTGGCTCCTCGGAAGATGGTGTGTCGCAAGCAGAGGGCAGGAGCTTCCTGATATCACTTACCACGCTGGGGAGCCAGCCATCTGTCAGCAAAACAGGAAGGCACGGGTTCCTTCTCCCTCCTGGGCTTGTTTCACTATTTTCGGGAGCTGTACTTCTCCCGCGGGCAGCGCCAGGCTGGCGTGGTCTGAGGGAAGGGCTCCCAGGCGAGCGAGGGGCCAAAGCCTGGAGCTGCTGCTCTGCCCATCTGCTGTGGCTGGAGGTGTATTCATTATTAATGGAGGTAGTGGCTGTTGCTGCTCAGATATGCAGCCCTGCCTGGGTAAATGAGACATTCTTCAGCAAATTGCTTCGTTTTTTGATTGCTGATTGTACGTGTGTCACCAAGCTGACTCAAGGTTCATCGATGCATGCTCAGTAAATTAGAAAGAACATAACTATGGATCAACCAAGAGAATGAATTCTGTGCCTACAATGACCCAGGGCCATTTAATTTTCTGCTTAATTTTGTTGCAGTCAGTTTGCATTTTGGGTTATTATGCAGTAGGAAATTAACAATAAATAACAAATTTGGTCCTCCTGTGCTTGTAATGATATTTTTATAAATCTTTGTAATGCTGTTTTTCAAAGGATCAAGGTCTGTGCCAGTCTGATACTCCCGCAAGTATGCAGGGAGGAAATAAAGAGAAAAATACATTATTCTTCCCAGATAATCTTATAGTTAAATAGCAAGGGGGTTTTTTCCTTTCCCCTTCTTTCTCCTTCTGTGTGTGTGAGGCCTTTTTTTTTTCTTTTTCTGTGTGTGTATGTGTGTGTTATTTTGCATTAACATAAGGCTTTTCCTCTTTTCTCAGATAACTTGAGGAAAATGGAAACAGATGAGGCTCAAGATATGTCCCAGGTTTCAGGTGAGGTCCTTAACAAATACTTCTACAAAGAAAATACTAAATTCCTGCTCATCTTTCTAGCACAGTACAATGTTTTTCTTGTTGTCAATAAAATTGCTTTGGGTCTTTTTTAAAACCAAAGTGGGAATTGAGATATAATTAATGATATCACTTGATATCAAGCTCAATGGTGCATGGATTTTTTAAAAGGGACTGTGTAAATAAAAAAGTCAAGGGAATATAGAAGCATAGATGTAATTTCGCATTAAATCTGTGGTACTGTATCCTTACAGCATGGTCAAGTGCACCTATACGCCATTTCTTTTGGGAGTGAAATTCTGATTGTTAAAAAATAAATATAGAGCAAACTAAGTTCACCAGGTGGGAGGGGGAAAATACTAATGAAAAACAAACAAACTGTGTTTACCATATAGGGTTATTTGACTTTTTTCCAAAGCATTCTGTATTACTTATATATGTTTAAAAACAGAAAGAAAAAAAAAAGGAGCTAAAAAAAGAAGAAAAAAAAAAAGAAAATGAGAACTGATTGGCATGAGACTTTATACTTTTAATTGTTTTTGTCCCGGATGATGTTTTGAAATATGTTTAAATGGCAGAGAATTTAGGTTTCTAAAATTTGCCCTGTAGTCACATTAATAGGATTTTGCAGTCTTACCCCATATTGATATTCCTTTGGGGTATTCTTAACTTCTTTGGAAATTGGTTCCTTAAAAAATTGGCTTAGCGAGATAATACATCTTCATATTGCTCTGCCTCCTCAGTTGAAAAAGGCCGAGTTGCTGTCTTTCCCGGTTTCCCCAGTATGCTGGCAGCTGCAACAGTTAATGGCTTTCAGTTTTCACTTTTAGTGCTCAGCCTGGAGCACGACAGCCCCGTCACTGAGCCCGCTCATGGCTGACACCTGCATGTGCAGCTCTTGCTTCAAAAGCAGCTCTTGGGCACTGCTCCCTCAGGGCCTGGCGGGTCCCGCTATGGAAGGTAGCTGGTAAAGGCTCAGCGTGGATGATTAGGTCACTGGGGTTTTCTGAGATATATGAATACAGTTTTCTTTCCCTCTCTCCTTTGTTATTTTTCTGCCTCCTTTCTACAAATTTTGAGAAGTATTGTCAAAATTTGGAACCCAGAACTTTCAGTGTCATCTGAGAAATTAAAATCAAACACATTTTCTGTCTGAAAGAGCAGCAGTATAATAATCTTTCATTCCAACAGAAGATTACTAGTTAGGTTTAATATAGGGAAGTCATTCTTAGTACTGTTGAGACATGTTGAACTCGCTCCTCAGGTAACAAATTTGGAATTGTAACTGGATATACTTACACATCACTGTTTTGTCACATGTTGAACCAATTTGTAAATGAAATAAAATCTGTCCTTGTACATGTGGTTCCTGGAGCATGTGTGGTCTTAGCAGAAAAAGCAGTGGGGTTTTAGTCCTTTTTTCACTGTGGATCTACTTGGACCAGTGAGAGGCACCATGATTTGAGTCCATCTCCCCTGCCTGCTGCAGAAACCCTTCCCTGCTTGTGTGAGCTCCACCAAGCAGGAATGCTGACTGCCTCTTCCCCTGCAGCAGCACAGGCTACCCTGGATATACCCACACCTAACGGCTGTGGAATTCGTTACAACGGTGTGAATTTGAGCTTCACACGTGCTACTTCTTACTAGAGCATTACTTGTTTTTTCTTTTGACATGAATAGTAGCAGCAGGGGAGATGCTGCCTTGAGCCAAGGATTGGATCGGACTGGGTTGGTAGATCAAACATTTTGCATTCCCGGGGGTCTGCCTCTCCCCTTTGAGGGAAAACTTACAAGAAACTTTGTATTTTGGATGTTTATATATATGTAAATATATAGATAATAGATGTATCTCTATGTATATAATTTGTAGTTCTCAAAGTTTTCTGTAGCTGAACCACTGTAGTATTTTGTTGTGCCTTTTAGCTTTTCTAGCAGATCGTGCAACAGTACTGTTCTGTGATGAGAGAAGGTTTTCTTGAAAAATAAAGTTACCTTTGATAAGAGAGAGACCTACACGAACAGATTAAAGGAAAAAAAAAGTCTCTTTTGAACTCATCCTGCCGTTTCTGTCACTGAGCATCTGGTACTTTCTGTGAGCAAAGGCTGTGACTTCTATTGGGTTGTTAGCTGGATTTATGAACAACTGACCAAAGAAAGAACTTCCTAATTTACTTTCATTTATGATAAGAGTTGTGTGGGCATTCACCTTCTGGAAATGAGCGCTTGTCAGATTAGGTTCCACAGATACTGGTTCTTTGTAAGCGCTTACTAGACCTCAAAAGTAGAGGATCTGAAGGTACAGGGATGTTACCTTCTTCTTTCTCAAGGGTTGGTGAATGCAAAAAGGAATTTTTCCCCTTGTCCTCTCCTGGGGTTCTATGTGCTCCTGGGATGCTTCCCTGCATGAGGGAGCTCTGCTATACATTGGAAACCAGCTAAACAACTGCACAGTTTCAGGAGTGTGAGATTGTTCTGTCAACTGTAAAACACTTATTCATTTCTCCTGTTTTATGAAGAAGGCTCATCAGGTGTAGCTTGCTCTCTAAGCCTATGGAATTAGGGGGCTTAGTTCACTAGCACACTTGGTTGTGTTTTTAAAAAATATAAATTAAAAAATAAATTTGGTTTGGTGGGTTTCTTTTGGGGCTTTTTTTTTTGTTTTTCAACCCAGAAATAAAGAAGGTCTCTAGAAACAGCCACCCCAGCTCAAACACGGTGTTTTGCAGCCACGTGCTTTATGCAGCTGCAGCTGACTCAGGAGTGGCAGCAGCCAGCAGGGCCAGGAGAGTATAAAACTAATGTAAGTGAGCCAAACCCTGTGTGCATGCAGGCATTCCCACCTCGGGGAATCCAGGCATGGCTGACTCCTAGAGGAACTGAAATACTGTGTGACTAGCACAGAATTCACACTTTTTATTTTTCTCCTGAAAGTGATATTTCATGAGACAAGCAGTTGCAGTTCTGAAATGAGGAGAGAGCTGACATACATTTAACCAAATGGTATCCGGCACCCATACAAGAGAGTCAGAAAACACAGATAATATCTCACTTAACAAGCAGTATTTTTCCTGCCTTTTTTTATCTTTTTTTTTTTTTTCTCAGTTCTAAGGCCTAACAGTTAAGGAAGGTGAAAAAACGGTACAAATGTTTCCACATCTAACATTAAGAGATCTCCTAGAACAAGCCAGGCTGTGCTGCACTCTGTGCTGTACTCTGCAAAAGCAGGAAGAAGAAACCCTCAGTATTAAATACACACACACCCAACATTTGTTTGTGAAAGGATAGGGAATGAGATTTCTATAAGACATCCTGCCCTGGCTTTCTTTTCAACAGTTGTAGCACCAGAAGCATTCTGGCATGAACTGAATTGCTCTCAGAGCTGGATGTACATGTTAAAGGAACATCAGGCTAAGGACTTTGACAGAAATAAAGGGTACTAAAACCTTATTGAACTGGCAAGCTTTTTTCCCTTCCTCTCTTTCTTTATGGCTTCAACTATATTTCTGGGGCAGAAATGAGGAAACTCAAATAGAGAGAAGTTGAGTGCCTTGCATCATTGATAGGTAAAGTTCTTCTCTAACTATTGTAACACAGAAATGGCAGTGTTGGAAATTTGAGACCATCTTTCAGAGATGCAGGTTGAAATGACAGTGTTTGATACAGCCTGCAGTTGTAGTTCATTCTATTTATGATTTAACCAAGAGCAGAAGAAGAACTTCAATTCTACAGCTAGGGTGGATTTTTTTTTTAATAATTAATTAAAAAAAAAAAACAAAAACCTCCACCCCAAGATTAGATTCAATTTTCTATACCTCACTTATGCTATTTGACTCTTATGTGACTTTTGAATAAATTTCCCAGTACTGGCCACTTCGTTTTGGGGTGGGGTTAACTCCTTTTCCTTTGACTAGTTGTTGTTCTGGGCATGTCTGTTTGAAATTAAAATGGAAAACATTCTGCCTTTTCCCCACCCCCCTTCCATTTCTAAATTCATTGGAAAAATAATGTTAGTGAGATTGTGTAGGTGTAAGATTGCCACATGCAGTAATGAACTTACCTTGGTGTAATGATATAGATGTAGTTAAGGCATGAAATTCAAATACAATGCTCTAGAATCCAGGAGACACAGCTCAGTAAATGGATCTATTTTAAATCCACTATTTTTGCCATGTCTTTTTGCATGTAGGGATTTCTCAATCATGTGTTACAAGAAGAAATCAAATTATATTAAATGGGTCATTAAAGCCAAATTTACTAAGTTTTCTGAACTCCAGTCTCCTGCAAAAAGGGAAGCAGACCTATCTCCAACTTCTGCCCCACCAATTTCATGAGGCGAATTTGATTCATATCACTTGGGCAAACTGCTATTAATTTAACAAGTAGAAGACTGATACACATTTTGCAAACCAAAGAGTTATCCACTGCAAATGTACTCTTCTGCTGACAGGTTTCTATTCCAAAAAGATTTCTCTGACTTATCTTCAAAGTATCCTATTTAGACTACATATTGTAGTATGCCTAATTACACACTTAGAAAGGTATGATTTTGTTTGCTATCTGTTATCCCATAGTTCTGATGAGTTTATATTAATTTGTAGCCAAAAATAGTCTTCAAGTGTTTAGGATAAGTGTTTTTCTCATCCTAGACTCAGTAAAAGCATCAACATCCATTGTTTTAACTGGGAGCACAGTTAAAACAGATCCTTGGAAGATGCAGGTAGCTTTGGATTACTGTTACTTTTTAACAAATTTCCTTAACTTACCTGTAGTATGAAGAGAGCTGCCAGGCTGTTAATTGCCCTCCAATAAAATCTATGGGATTTTTTTGTTGTTTTGTGTGGGGCAAAATATGTTGAACAAACTGAAATGTTTCAGCTGTCTCTCCTCACCTGTACATCTCACCTGTAAGAGATACCTCACCTTGTCAGGGTGGAACTTGCAATGGAAAATTTCTGTCAGTTGTATAAGTTCCCTACATCCGAGAAATCTGAAGAAATAACTGAATAAGGAGCTAAACAATGAATGGCAAAAAAAAAATTACTTTAATTACTTCCTTCTTTTGTTTTCCTCTGCTGTAAAATTCATATTCCCTCTTGTCTGTTTATACAATCCATCTTTGCTCTTGCACTTACATCCAGTAGGTGTGATTTTGGCCATTTAAGAAAGCTTCACAGAAGGTGGGCATAAGGGGATCTTATTAAATTATCTAGTTAGTCCCTCTGCCAGTGCAGGACTGTTTCTTCATTACCCTGGAGTCCTCTGGCTGCAGCTTGGGATGATTCACCTGATGTTGCTCTCAAAACTCCTGCTCAACAGTTATTCCACAGTTTGATAGGTGTGTCATTAAGAAATGCAGTCACATACTTATTTAATTCACTTAAACATAGATTTGTACAAACAACTCAAACCAGCTAATTTGGAAGGCAACTTAAACCCACCTGTCATTTCTCCCCATCATGATCAGTGTAGATGGGAAAACACAATGCTTTGATCAATCCAGGAGGTAGAGAGGAAACCATTCACTTCATTCAGATCAAGTCCATAATTGGCACCACTAAACTGCTGTCACTTAAGTAAGCTATATTTGGTTTAACTTTTCCATTTCTAGTAAATATTTTAAAGTTTAATGGAAGTTTGTGTTTTAATGAGGGGATTCTTGTTAGGAAAAAACCCACTAATTTCTAGGGCTTTGTGCCATGGAATTACTGCCTTTACTGTTATGCCAATTGCTACAGGATGTCTAACAGATTTAATCAATGTAATTTGGTAACATCTCCATTTTGGAGACAAGGGTCTTATGTGAACATAGCTGAGTTCAAATCCTGCTCTGGGCCTGTTCTATTCTTTGCTACTAATGCAAAGGCCAGTCTTCTAGTAATAGTCAATTAAAATAATCACTTAGATAATTCCTTCAGTAGTTGTTTCCAAGACATGCTTTTGTTAGAGATGCATGAAGTCATTTCAAAAGAAGTTCTGCAAGACAGTGATAGTAGTGTGGGCTGGAGATGTATACTGTGACTGAGCCCTGAATCAAGAAATCTCACCATTTCTGGAAACACAATACTTAGCAATACTTAGCAAGAGAGTTCTTTTTCTTACTGTATTGTGTTCGGCACTAAACCAGTTCCACAATACCTACAATGTGTTAAAGCACCAACTTGTTTTCTTCTGCAAAACCTTGTGTACACAAGATATTGGGGTTTGTTTCCTATTTACAAATAAAAGACAATAAAATCCTTGAAGTTGTGTGTTTGCTGAACTCTGCTAATTTAGGAAGTCCTGGGACCTACAGGCACTTCTACTTGTGCCTACTTGTAGGCACAAGGACCAGTCAGAGCTTGATCTGTGGGTATTAGTGAAGCTTTCTGGCATTGTAGCTGAATTTTTAGTTGAAGATAAAATTTTATTTTTATGGTACTTCTTTTGGAGCCACAGAACACTTCTGAATTAGACCTTGAAGCAAATATGGATGTGTTCTCAAAGAGAACTTGTGGAAGAAAGAAGAGTTTTTATAAAGGAAGTCCATTTGGTAACTTTTGTAACCTGTCAGACTGTGTTGGCTAAATTGAATCTTATGAGCACGGCAGCTGGAAAACCTACATGTCTCACAAATACCCAAAATGGTGAAGCTAATAACTTTATATCCAGACTTCAGTATATTTGGCAGAGACATTGGCATGCTTTCTTTTAAAAAATATAATTCCACTGTATTCATAAGGAGTTTTCTCAGCAGGAGAGTAGGGTTTGGTCCTAGGGATATCACGCTTTAGTAGTGCTTAGGGGCTTTTAAAGTTTTATTTGATTTGTGGTTCCTGTAATTTTATTATTTGAAAATGAGACTAATCTGACAACTAACTGATGCTACTTTCCTCACTATTAGGAAAAGAAAGTCCTCCAACTAGTGATGTCCCTGATGATCCAGATGAACCTATGCCTATACCAGAGGACCTTTCAACTAGTACTGGAGGTCAACAGAGTTCTAAGAATGACAGAATCTTGGGTAAGATGACAAATCCACTCTGACAAGAAATACTAGTAGATAATATAGCAATAATGTTAAATTACTTTTTCGCAAGCTGGTAAACAAGCAGGTCCTGTGTCTTTTCGTCTTCTTCAGGTGTACAGTGTTTTGTGTGCAACCTGTTCTTTGGGAAAGGCATCTTCATCCACAGAGAAATTTTAAAGATTCTGTTATTTATCTTCTTTCTAAAGCATGACTGTTGCATGAAATTCTCCCCAGGAACTATAGATTTCATTCTATGTAGGAAATAAAATTAAATATGTGGTTCCAGGTCAAAATTATATGAAGTCATATTTGATAAAAATTCAGTAAGTGCTCAGGTATTTTTATTATTATTTTTATTATGAATTTGAATGCTATCTTCAATGTAAATGTGTTATCTGCTATTCAGATTTCTCCCAAAATGCATATTGAAATGTATATAGTATTCATAAATTTCAGATTTCAATATCTGATCCCCATTTATCCTTGATTTTTTTTTACCTGGGAGAACTTAAAAACAGTGGTCTTCTAGATAAAAATCTAAAGTTGATAAGGTGTGTCGGGTTAAAATTTTTGTTCAGAGATGATTGTGCAAAATGCTGATTATTCTTAGGGATCCCAGACTCACACCAAGGAGCAGCAATGCTGCTGACTATTGTGTGCCCTGGCTCCCATGTAGTGCACTAAAAAGACTGAATATTACTTGAGCACTATGCCTGTTTACCAGTAGGGAAAAAAAAAAGGAAAAAAGGAAAAAAGGAAAAAAAAGCACACTGACTCCTAGAATGCTGTGATCAATGCCCTATATGATAAAGTTATTTCTGTAAAAGCAATCAAAGTATAAAAGTGCAAGTATTTACCCACAATTAAAAGTATTACTCAGCATTCTTACATTCTTACATTATTGTAAGAGTGAGGGTCAGGGTGGACAATTTACAGAAAGACTGCAAGTGTCTTTACATATTTATTGTCTAAGGAAATTTGGTAAAGGATACTAGGTGGAAAGGGAGGCACAAAAGGCAAAATAATCAATTCAACATAATACAGCAGGATGGTGTCAGCCTTAGGAATAGAACCTACTTCCAAACTCCAGCACTAGCTAGTAGTAGGTACATCATCTTATGCATTTTCATTTTATTTACCATTTGATCCCCTCTTATCAAAAATGTGAGCAAAAATTTCAGCTCTTACATGCATATTGATGTACCTTATGAACAAATTCATTTTTAAAAAATGCTTTTTAACAATCTGATCGCTTACTAAAAGCTTTATGTTTCAGTCCAAAGATATTTGGACAAAATCTTTCATTAACTGCTTGTCTATCAACTGACTAAAAAGAGTTATGTCTTCTTTCTCCCACAGTAACTAATCCTACAAAATATTTAAGCCTTGATTCAAAAATTAAATTTTTTAAGTTCTTTGTTCAAACCCAAACAGGTTTTTTCATTGCATTGAGTTTTTTTTAATATACTCCCAAATATCGTGCAGATCCAGCAAAGCTGAACTTTATATTTGATGATGATGTAATGATTCTGCCAAAAGTTCAGTCATATATCAATACATACATATATTCTAAATATGATAAGTTCCATCTGTTATTCTCATTACTCAGCAATAAATTGGATTTTCCATGTCCTGACTTTAATAATTTTTCTTCAGCCACTTTCTCTACCCATAGCTCTTTTGTTTACAAGGGTTACATCTTGTAGTGACACATTTACTGTAAACAAACCAGAAGACAATTCACAATAATCTGTTTTATGGATGATCTGTAGGTATCAACGCCAACGCTTTCAGTGTTTGTCTTTTCTATAAAGCTGCATACACTTTTACCTCTTCTACTGCTCTTTTTTTCTAACTCTAATTTAAGTCTCTTAAAACAGTATATTAAAAAAAATAGTTCTCCTGTTTTACAAAATGAATCTGGACATATGCCCCAGGCATATCAGGAGCCATATGATTGCTGTACACATTCTAGATCTTCGTCAAAAGAAAGTCTCTTACAAATAAAGTAATGCCTTAGGAGTAGTGTTTGGCCCGTATGATCCTATAGGTGTATTAGGGATGAAGGGGGCTGTCTTCCTATGCAGGTAGAGGCATTGAGGTGTAGATAGGCTTGGTGTTTAGTACAACACCATCATCTCTAAGTCTCTACATCTGTTCCTCATCTCTATTTATCACCAAACTTAGGCTGACAAGGAGGATCTGAAAAAGTAGTTTGTAGAATCAAAGATTGACAGGAGTGCACTGTAAAAACCCACTGATGTTATCTGTGTACATCTGCAGGTGGGAGCAAGGCTGTGGCCTGTGGTAACCAACAGGCCCTACATGAGCAGATATGACCAGCCAACAATTTCTCTCTGTATGACTTTCCTAATGTCCCATCTGTTTCCTTCATCAAAAGGGAATTCCCTAGTATTTGGATTTATTTCAAGGTAGGATTTACAGTACATTCCACTTAATCTGTAACACCCTGAGATCAGATGTCCGTACAGTGTACACCAAGGAATTTGAGTCAGACATTTATTGAAGAGGGTCTCTACATTCTGGAGGACTTCTTTGTGCACGTAAGGCTGTAGAGGTAACAATGGGAATTTCAGGTTAGTTAAATGAAAAGCATAAGTATTTACCTCATCCTACTGAAATTAGGTGAGAAATCTGTTATTAATTTTAATCAGCATGTGAGATAGAAATGTTCAAGTGTCAGCTTGCTTACTCAGATTTGTAGTAACATTTCATGGAATAATCTTTAACCCTGGAGTGAAAAGTTTAATTACCTTTTTCATCAATTTAGCATTTTGAAGGTCAAAGATTACAGGAAAAAGCTATTTTTAGAAAGGAAAGGCTCTGCTCCTCCATGTGTTTTCAAAAATCTCCTTTTGTGCTTCTTTCAAACCTGTACTGAGACTTGAATGTGGGATTATAGGGCTGATAGAACCATTTGAAATATTTCTTCTGCTCTGAGAAGGAAGGTGTTGAAGTTCTCTACTCACCAGATTTTATTGGGTGCCTTCAGTTTTTGAATTCTCGCTTAAAATGACTAGACAGGGTGCAATTTTCATAAGGGACGAACCCAGAGGATCATGAAATGTATGTTTTGTTTTGTCCCAGGCAGGGGGGATGCCCAAAACATGGGTTTCTTCTTACCAATGCAAAAATGATCAACGGGTGTGAAAGGGTAATTTACGGAAGTCATCAACAGTTTCTAGTAATAACCCCAAGTAGCACAGCAAAGCAGAAACATATTGAAAGAGATGTTCTGCTCACCATCATCAAGGCTCTTCATTTCCTTGATGAGCTTACTATGATTTTAATGTTGCAACCCCCAGAAGGTCACTATGTGTTGAGCAGCTTCCTTCTGTGTGCTTAATTTCAGCTGCACTGTCCACTAGATCTTCTTCCTTCCTTGTCCTATTCTCCACCCCAAATTTACTTCTCAGGCTGATCTGGCACCTATAACATTTTATTATTTTCTTCTTATTCTTTTCACCCCTGTGCTCTACAGATAGTTTCTCTAGAAAACACAGAGAATATTTTCAGAAAAGTGTGAGACCTTCGCAGCTCTTGAAGGCTCTAGAGACTCTGCTTTATCATGTCTCCTAAATATCCTTTTGAAATCTTGGTCTGAGTTATTTAGAAATACACATCCCACTGAAAGTCCATTCTATTAAGAATTAGTGCTTTGTAGCCCTATTTCCCATGATACTCTATTTGAAGTATCATTTGATAATTCTCAGTCTCTGAAAGTTTCAGGTTAAACGTTGTGTGCACCTTTGGTGGATCATCAGTACCAAACATTCTGTGTGAGGTGAACAGTTGCAATTTAGGGCTGTTTGTGCTGAGACTGTATCCTAATTCAAGCCATGTGTGGGAAGTTAATGACTCGGTGAGCTGTACATCAGACCCTACTTCATGGAGAATGGGCCATTTTCTGCAGTGGTAGCATTTTTCTAGAAAGGTAGGCAGTGCCTTCCTTTATCCATAACTGCCTATTCCATAGCTGTCTATCACTGGGTAAAAAGAAGCCATCTCACAGTGTTAGTGGGCTCAGAAAGAGGCTGTGGGCTCACCATTTCTGAACAGACAGCTGTCTGGTGCTGCATAAACTTCTAATACAGAACTCAAGTGTTACCACTGCAGTTGCAGATTACAGTCTAGACCTGGAAAAAATAATGTATAGAGATCTTCTTTTTAAGAGGTGAGGAGAAGTCATCTCACACAGTTGGGATGAAGCTGTTGTATAATTGCGAGTGTACCCAAAGTAACCAGTCAGGGTGATCTTAGATATCAGTAGAAGACAGACAAGATTCATATGAAGCTATAAAGTCTATTTGTTTAAAATAAATAAGTATGGGAGGAGACATTAAAAGGAATACGGTTTTTTGACATTTTTCTCTCCCAGCGGGAAATACCAAGTGATGATGTCACCTCCCTCCCACAGCTCAGTTATTGAAGCAGAAGCCCTTGTAGCTGCAGGCTTTGAAGCCTGGCATCACTGGGACTCCAGCATTGCCTTCATACCCTGGGGTCTGCCCTCCCAGCCACGGGCATTCAGAGGTCATAACCTGCATGAGGAGCTACTTACTGATGCAGGCAAGTGTCCCCTCTCTGAGCAGCTTTGAGGCTTTACTTCCTTAAAAGGAGCTCAACCATTTGAGAGCACCGACACAAGCATTGCTGAGGGGCCACCAGGCAACCACAACCATTGCCATTACACAAACCTACTGCAACTCACACACAGCTGGGTGGAGACAGAGTAAAAGTGTGGAAAGGCAGACGGAGGGGAAAAGCAAGGAAAGACAAAAGGGGAAGTGCCCCACCCCAGCTTGCAAAATCGGTCCCGTGGTTCAAACAGGTCCAGCTCCCTGCTGCCCTGGTAGATCTGCTGGGCGGGGAAAGGGACTAAGGAAAAAGACTGCTGGAGCTAAACATCTTTGCACACTCCTCCTTTTGGGAGTTCAATGGCTGTGAAGGCATTGTCTTGTGTATGAATAATAAAGCATGGCATGTGCACCTGGACATTCAGAGAACCAAATTCTGAGATCTAAAGTAACCTGGAGGGCTGTGTAACATGTTTTACTTGCTCAGGCTTCAGATGGACATGTCTGCTGCTCAAAAGTACGGAAGCGTGTAGAAGCTGATGAGCCTTTGTAAATAACTGGTAGCAATTGCTGTCTCACCTGATGTAGCCCTCATGAGCAGAGAAAAAATTTGTTTCAAGATGGTTTGGGGAGCTTTGAAAATTGTCCTTAACCCTCCACAATGAAACAAGGCTTGAAAGTCCTGAGGAGGCTTCTGAAGGAATTGAAAAACTTGAAGCTGAAATATTTTAGGAACTTTTAAAATAGGGAAGTTGGGAATCTCCCCTCTTGTTTGGTCTGAAGCCCCTATTTCTAACCCCAAAGTAACATGCCCCAGTATGGACTGGTATTGACTGCTCTGAGAGCCTGCCAGTACAACTTGTAGTTTTAAGGAGAATGCAGAAGATTTTTTGTCAGGATTATTTTCATTTTGTCTGTAAAACTCTTATGGGGATTTGTATAGAGGAGGATGGGGGTGGTTTAGCCGGAGAAGACATGTGACAAATTTCATTAATGCCCTTAAATATGCCATACAGGATATATGTTATATTCCAGCCTTCAAAGGTTTGTTTTGCATGAGCACAGTGTGAAAAGGTGTGCTAGAGTGAGGTGCAGAAGACCCAGATATTTGGGACTATTGGGAATTTCCTGTTGTGCCAAAGACAAACTCTGATCTGTGTAACGACTTCGCACGTAGAAAAATGTGCATGAAGGGAAGTGGAAAACAGCCCTATTACTGAAGGTGAATTCCTCTAACAAATTTAAAAATGCTTTCTTCAAGTAATGAAGGTTGAACATTTTCAGAGCAAACTTGCAAGAAATTTGTGGAAGTAAGGGAGACCCAGCCTGGAAAACAGTGATGCTGTGGCCCCAGTGTAGGCAGTGCTGCATTATTAGCAAATTTGTCTCAACCCATGCAAAGCCAGACCAGGCATGTAAAAATTGGCCCTCTGACACAACCGTAGCACATGACAAAATCAAATCCTTGAGAACAGAACTGATCCTAAAAAAGAATTGTCCTTTTACATTATTCCTATTTAGTTTCGTGAGGAATTTTTTTTACTCAGAAGTATGACAGAAGTATGATTTGTGTTGCCACTGTGTGGCAACATGACGTTGCGGTAGGTGCTGAAGCTATGAGGTTTTTTCTCTTATTTCTCCAGAGCTGTGTAGCTTGTGGAGCTGCAGCCTATTTCATGGGCACCTGCTGGATACAGCTGTGTTTTCAGAAGAGAGCATCAGCACAAAATTCAGGAAAAGATTGGGAACTGTGCAAGTTTTGTTTCTTCAGTGTTGGAGAGTGCTGAGCATGGCTTGAATTGGAGAGATTCAGTGTGTTTAGCTGTGTGTCTTTAGGTAAAGAGATTGAGTCTGCTGATCTAAACTGTAGTGAGAGGAAGTCCTTTATCTGAGCAGAAGAGATGTGCCTCAGAGATAAGCCCCATTCTAGCTCAAGAGTTAAATTTATCTAGCAGGATCTTAGCAGTGGCTGCAGCTCAATTCAGAAACACCAGGCTCTGGCTGGAAGATGGGCATATTTTAAGTTGAGGAGGACCTCTGTAACTGCAGCTTGCTAAACCTCAGGTTATTTTAAGGGAATGAGTCTTCATCAAAAGGTTGGATTGGCCTCCCAACACCAGCCACTCCTCTGTTCTGCATTAATTCTTTCTTTTTCTTTGTTGTAGGCTTGCTTTTTACCTTGAGCAACTTTTCTTTCACCCTGAGTGCTCTTCAGGACAGCAGTCTTAGAGAAAACTGCTAGAGTGAGGCACAGTGCAGGGACTACTTGTCTCTACAGAGGTGCTGTTTTGGAACCAGCTGCTATTTTGGTTTTGTTCAGCCACTCCTCACATTTCTGTAATTTCAACTCCTGCTATGGTGCCTCCTTGGGAGGAGATGGCTTCTGGCTGCAAAGAACCTGCAGCAATGCTCTCCCCTCAGGTGTGAACTTTCCAGGCTCTGTCCCATGGTGTCACTGTAGCTGAATCCCCCACGTTTGAGATTTACAAGGAAGGATTTGCAGTGTAGTCATGCCTCCACAGTTTTCCCCAGTGTAGAATAAGCCCTTTATGATAAAAAGAGGGGATGGAAGAGCTCCCTTTTGGAGCTGTAATCTTAAAGCCAGGAGCAAACACCACTCATTGCAGCAGGACAGAGGTTTGTCCCTGAGCCTTATCCTTTGAGCTCACTGTATGAGATTTCTTGAAGCCTCAGCTGCTCTCTTAGGAAAAAGCTTTGCCTGAAAGGCAGTAAGTAGATATGACATAGCCACCAGTGCAGGCTTACCCTCAGCACATCATTTATGGTGAAGATGTGTGAACATAGCAAGCTGTTAACTTGTGAAGGTGGATCAGCTAGTATCCCAGGATTCTGGCTTCCAGAGACAGCTTGTCAGGGCTCATCCAGCTGCCTCCCTGAGCAAACAAGTGAGCAGAGCAGCAGCCCAAAAGCAGGCTAGACCTCAGCCTGCAATGTGAGACATCCTGTTGCTCTCTCCTTCTCTCCTTCCATCCCTCCCTCCCTTGCTTCCTCCCTCACCCATAAGTGGATTCTGTTATAAAGGTGCACATAATTCCTAGTAAATTAACCCTGGTGTGTGCTTCTTTCTTTGCTTTTTTACACATTTTGAAGTTAGGAATAATGCCTAGTTCTCGTATTGCAGTTTAGGGTCATGTTGCTCAGAAACATTTAGGTGTCTAAGTTACCGGCATAAAAAAGAGATCCCAAGAAGGTATCTAATCCAGCCTTTCACCATTAGCCTTAGTGGCACCACAGGCACCAAGGAGGATTTTTGGAAATGGTTAACTCATACTCTATTGATGCAAATGAGATTTCAATCCTAACATACCAGAGTCCATACCTAAAAATTGGATTACGAACCTGATTGAAAAGAAAATGGCAGAGCAAGCAGAAAATTACTCTCAATTTCCAACCAAAACAGGCCTGATTCAAAAGGAAAAGTTAAGGCACACATTTTGCTCTTTGCTTTTCAAATTCCTTTTTCCTTGTTTCTCGTCTCCCAAAGATAGTTCAAAATTATTTCTTTTGAGAAGTGTAACATATGTAGCAAAAGTGGAGAAATATGAAATAATAAATTAACTTCCACTCTTCCAAGCCACATATCAGAGTTTAAAGATAAAAAAAAAAAAGAAAAAAAAAAAAAAAAAAAAAGAGAAGAAACTGAAGAGTAAGGAGAACTTTCACATGAACCATTTTTTTTTTTTTTTTTACACTGGAAATGTTACTTCTGAGGAAGTGGCTCTTACCGGAGTTTTCAGTAACTTCTAGATTATTTTATGGAACGTTGTGAGAAACTCATTTATTCCCTCACACCTCCTTAAAAAATAAATAATAATTGAGATCTTTAGAATGAATTGCTAATTCCTTCATATAACAGAGAGTATCTTCACATGATTTTGCCTTCCATGCTGATTAAGTAATAACAGTGTTTAATGCAATGAAAAGGTGGGTTTAAACTAAAGCTGGTGACACTTTCAGCTCATGTTGCAATTAATAGAAGAGGAAATATTCATTCTCCATATTTCATCATCCAAAAGCATCCTGTATTTGTAAGAAGCTGTGATCAGCCAACATCCCTGCTATGGATTTGAACTTCCCAAATCTTTGGTGGTTTTTGAGTTCGGGGTTTCTTTTGTCTAAACGAAGAGCTTCATGTTCTGATTTTCAATAGTGGCTTAGGGGATTTTTGGAGGGAGATCCATCCCTTCTCATTCACAGTACTGTGCACCTCAGCATTATACTGACCGAGTTATGGAGCCTGTTTTTTCCTGCTTTGAGTATGTGTTGCAATGCTCGGAAGTGGTGGCAGTGGTTGGCATTGAAGCGGAATGGTATCATTAGCACCAAAATGGGGACTGCCAGCTGGGGAACACTGCTGTTTCTGCACCCCTCATGCTGTGTCTGCATTTCAGATATACCTTTCCAGTTCTTTCCAGATGAGAATTTGTTTTCAGGGTAAAACAAACGCATGCACCTATAGAATTCACTATGAAAAATATATTTGCTTTATTGTGGGGTGGGACCCACTGCTTGGGTTTTGTGCCCAGGTTTGCAAAGGGGAAACACCTTCGTGACTGAAGGAAGTGTCAAAATGTCCATGTCCATCTGTACCCTGAGGTCCAGCTGGCTGTTATTCACAATTCAGGCTGTGAATGTCTCTGCCTTTCCAAGGCAAAGCACTCCTCCTGGTTTTCCCAGACTGAAGCCATGAGCAAAGACGTGAGAACATCCCTTCCACACTGATATGGTACCTTCCTTTCAGAGTCAGGGTTCATCCTTTTTTCCCCCAGAATACAACTAATTTTGTAACTGGCATCTCCCATGGCTGGATGGTGGAGGGGAGGTGGGGAAGTCCCCATGGTGAGCAAGGTCACTGGAGTTTTGTCTGCTGCAAGTGTGGATCCACAGCAATTCATCTAGAAGTCAAATGGGAACTAGGCTTTTCTGGGGAGGAGTTGAGCTTCCTGCCTATTTGTCCACATAATGGCAAGTAGAAGTAAGAATGAGAAATGATAATTGTGCTAGCAAAAGGCTTCAGTGGCTTTGGAGCCCAGCACATGAAACATATGAGGGAGGAATAATGGTAATGAGGCATTACCTCTGTTGCAGTATCACATTTGTTTAATCTTGCCATCACATTTGTTTAATCTTGCCATCACACTGCTAGTAGATCCTGGTAAAATTGGTATCCTATCATGGGCTTATTGTGGTGTTAAATGGAATTCTTTTTCTCCTTGCAAAACAGACTAGAAAAGTCTGATATTGTTTATTCTATAATTACACATTAATGAGTCTACATTTGCTGTACAGTATAAGCATTAATAATAAGCTCTTTCCTGTGTTCAAAGAAAGAGACTGATTTATACAATGCATGATACAACCCTTGGTGTTTAGAAGACAATGCAAATCTCTTTTTTCATTTCTAAAACTTTCCATAATTCATTTGTTGTCTTTAATACTCCCTTTGAAATTTGAAATGGCAATGTATTTTTCAGACATCAGGAGCTGTTTATTCTATATTCTCGCCTTTGCACATTTATATGTACACACATACACATATGTACATACAAATGTGTTTTAGCACACGTAAAATTATGTGCCTGCGAAACCAAGTTCCTCTATGTTTATGTTGACGTAAAAACAGTCGACATATGCAAAAGAACATTTATCTTGAAAGTTGAGCTTTTCCTTCTTCTTAGGACCAAGCAAACATACACTCTGCAACATAAACACATGCCATAAAAATGTTTTTTTCAAACCTAAAAGAGGAAAAGGTTAGTTCCTGCTAGCTTGTCTGTATCCCTAAAAGAAACCTAACTGTAAATTCCATTTGGGAAGTGGGCAGCAGCTGAGGAAGACCCGCTTGTACCCGTTGTGGCTTTTGTAGTCTGCGTAAAGCTGCTGGGCCCAAGGCAGCTGTGAAGGTCATGGTACTAGAAGGGCCACCAAGGAGTTCATGAAGATAGAGGGAGATGGGGAAAGGAGGGAGAAACACACGTGCCCTCAAGTCTTCCTGCTAGCATTCTTTGCCTGAAGAGGGTCTCCTGCCTGCTGCTGCTGGCTCAGCAGTGAGGGCTACGTGAGTCCTGAGAACTCTCCCCCACTGCTCCTAAACCCAATTCCTCTTTGCATTCAGGTGTTCTATTAACTTAATTTCTTGCAGTTTTATATAGGTAAGGTCTGTAATGGAAAGACATTCATTAAAACATTCAGGGAAACATTCATTAAAAGTTTTTCTCTAGAAAATTCTTTTGCAGTCCTATACCAAATTTAGGATTGCATAGAGAAGCTTTTCAGACAATATGCTGCTCACAGCAGAGGGAGAGATAGGTGACATATTGAACTAATCTAATGGAAAATGCAGATATAATATCTTGTATCTCTTGTTTGAGATACAGCTTTCCACTAAAAGTTTATGTGTGCCTAACTTGATAACTTTCTTAGAGATATTTCAGTAACTAACTGAGCTAATGAATACAAAAGCACAGTTAAAAGCACCGCTGTAATAGAGGTAGTGATGGACCCCTCTGCTCTTCTGTCCCAGAAAGCAACTTGTATTCAGGGAACCTTCTTATGCACATCTCAGGGAGCTTCAGGTGAGTTCAAAATATATGTCCCCACAAAGACCAGCTAGCTAGCTGAGCACAATGCAGTCCCCTGCCTTCCTGTGTGGGAACTCATGTTTTCTGTGCAAAGGTGGTTTTTTTCACCCTACTTTTTTGCCCTCAGTGAGACAGCACAAATAGTTGCTTGCTTCCTGAGAACACAGTGATCCTCACATTCTGGGCTGCGGGTTGTGTTTTTCACATTCAGGCATAGGATGGGAGTTAATCAGATAGCCATGGGCAGCTCTAGCAAATAGCACATTTGCATCAGCAGAGGCTAGTTTCAGCAGACTTGCTGGGAAGATTTGCTGCAGCATGCCACCATCCTGTACTACTGACAGCTACTGCACATTCATTTGATAAAACAGATGACAATCAAAAATGAAACTTTTAGCATTCTCTTCTTGAATGCCTTGAGAAGCCCCTTACCCTGCAGGTGTGAGCCTGTGAGTCACACCAGCTTTTCTGAGACTTCATGATGCCTTTGAGATAAAGGGATTTGAAGCTGTGGATGAGCCATGCTTAATTTGTCCTGGTGGCAAGGAGAGCTCTTAGAACCACTCTGATGGAAGTGACAATCTTGATGACTAACAGTTTCCAAGAGTCCAAAGGCCTTCAAGTAGAATATTGGGATTACTGGGATTTGAGTGGTTTATTTACTCAGAAATAATCAACCATTACAATTTTGTCTTTTTGTGTTGGACATGTAACTTGGAACTGAGACTTGACTCTCTCTCTCTTCTAAATGAACAAAGCATCATTCATTAGTCCCACATTTTTGTCTCTGGTTTCTGATCAGTTTACCAGGTAAAGGTTCATTTTCTGAAAACTAAGTCTGCACACTTTCTGCAGCCTCTGACAGACCTGCCTGCCCATGACCTGGCTCAGCTTGCATAAGCAATAGCCCAAACTGTATTTCTGGATGTATGTGTTTGTAGGTGCTGAAGTTAGCAGGATTTCATTTCCTTTCTTGACCTTACTATACTCTAGAGTGCAGCAAAGCCATGGCAGATACCAAAGTTTATCTTAGCTAATAAGAAGTAGCAATTTCTGTAGAGCTGGTTTGCATTTTAATGAGGGTTTTCATGCTTTCCATTTGCCTCACACTTAGTCTCACCATGCTGTCTAGGTGTTCATATGGAATTGCGTGCATTATGAATCCTGGGTTGGGCACTGCTGATGCACTCTCTCTGGCTTGGTAGCAACAAGGACCTGCAACTTTGTAGTTCTTCAGAAAGAAGAACATCCTAAAATGTTACAGTACTATAGGACACACATTTCTGTGTTTCTATTCTGAGAAACATATATTTGGTGAAAATGCAATGCAATGGCTTCTCCTTTGGAATATTTGAAAAGCACTTTACACATAAGCTGGGCAGATGCTTTCAAAAGGATTCTTCCAAGTAAAAGGCACTTACACTGGCTAGGGCACGCGACTAGGAGCAGAGAGGAAGTTTGACAGAAACTTTGCCTGCTAGACACTTTCAAATATTCCATAAATGCTGAGATGGCAGGAAATGCCAACAATGATAGTCTAAATAGATCATTAACCCTTACAGGAGACCAAGTTTTGATCACCCTTTGAATGCTGGCACAAGTTTTCACAGCGCAGATCTTGTTCTAGTTGTATATAATTGTGTGTCCTCTGTCCATTTTAGCTGTTGCTGTTAATGTGACTGAGAAAGTAAATGAATTAAACTTCGGGTTTTTCTACTGCCATTTTTTCCAATTGTTTTGTTGGGACTTTTTTGGTCTCTGGTTTTATGTTGTGGCACAAGGTTCCTGGGAAAGAACCTCTGTTACTCTAAACAGTGCACAAACACCAACTGAACACCCCAGAGTGTTTACAGTCTAATTAAGGCTATATATATACATAATTGATTAAGCTTTACAAGTCCTAGCCAAGGTAAGTGTAAGGTAGAGCAGAATGAAATGTAATCAATTTTGCTGTGGAATCTAAACAATATACAGTATTCTAGCATCAAGAGAGAAAATTTAGTTTTCTAACAGATGCAGTGAAACAGTCTTGTGAGTTCTTCCTGGGTGCAGTGGGATTGGTTTGGTTCAAAGAACTCAACTTTATTTTAAACCACATCTTTTTAGCTTGAAAAACAAGATTGAAAAATATAAAGCAGGTAAAAGTAAATAAATTACGGATTTGGTGATTGTACATGAGGGAATAAAATAAATATTGCCAACTAATTATTCGATCACTTGGAGAATCAGGAAATAATTAGTTTCCTGGCTTCTAAGTCTAGATCTTAGTACAGATGAGTTATCTACTGTATCGCTTGGACTTTTGGAAAAAGGAGAAAACTGATTCTGAGCTCTGTGCCTGATTTAGAAAGGGAGAAATTCTGGCTTGTACCACTGCAATGAGTGAAATTCCAGCCTGGTGCTGGTTTGACAGAACTGCGTGAGGCTGGTCTTGGGAGGCTAGGAAGCTGAAGATAAAGTTGAGACATAAGCCCAAATTTCAGGATATCATATCCATAATCTTGTCCAGGCTTTTCTTTACACTGAAATGTTTCTGAAGATCTTTTGCTTTTTTTTTTTTTTAATATATATATATTAGCAATTTGGTTTTGGAGTGAGATTTCACACCTCATAACCTGAATGTGTATGAGAAGCACGACGCAGCTGAACTGGAGATGACACAGTTTTCAGTTTTAGATCATTTCCCACACTAGTGGTACAGGCTGAGCCCTTCTCTTCTCTCCTTTCTCAGACCACTGATTACTTTTGCCATGCTGACTTCATTGTAGAGGATAATTAAAAACTGCTTTGACTATTAAACAGTTTATACTTTTTCTCTTGAAGTAGTTGCCTTTGGGACTTTTACATCTCTCTTGGAACAGAGTGATAGCATGGGAGAAGGTCAGCTGAGGAAAAATAAAATTTCTTTCCTGCTTCTGTATCAGTCTGAGGAAGAAAAAGTTTACTTTTTGACCTTGAACAATTCTGGATAAGGGAGAGCTGGCTGAGGGCTCCAAGTCTTTGATATCCAGTATTTTATCGGTATAACCAAGGTTTATTAGACTGGACAATAATTCTACCTTTGTGTAATTCTCAGTGATGCAGGATACATTACCAATTATGGGTATCATTTTCACAAATTCCTAAGTGATACAATATTTTGGAGCTACAACTTCTGCCTCCTCCATGGTCCCTAGTCTTCTTCTGTGGAACACATAAGGAGGGTGACCAGTAAATGGTCAGATTTCAGCTTTTTGTGTTAGGACAATTGAGAGGCATGTACCTGAATATAAGAATCACTCTAAGCAGCAAAGTGGCTTTTGAATTCAAAATTAAAAAAAAAAAAAAAAGTCTTATCCCTATTTTAAAATAATTGAAAAATGTGCAGATAGGGAAGTAAGGCCACATGATGAGTTAAAACTCTTTCCCATGGCCACACAGGAAGTCTGTGGCTAAGCTAGGAATTAAACCTAGATTTCCTCAGTCTGAATCCAGTGCTTTGCCTTCCTTTCAGGCTGTAAAATTTTGTTTGTTATCAAATTCTCTGTAGGCTGAAGCAGTAGGACACTGAGAGTGAGAATGAGAATTATTAGAGGGTAAGTACTATTAATAATTGATGAGAAACTGAGAATAGTTCTGGATCAATAATTACCCATTTCTATTGCTATTTAATGTTCTCTTTTTTCCAAGTTTACATCAGCATAAAAATCCCCTTGTGGTATTGTTCCTTAACCAAACTACTTGTGCCTTTCCTTATGGCTAGGCTTGCAGTGGAGCCCAATGCTTAGCTGTTTCCAACTGTTCTGGTTTAACAGTAAGTAACATTATGACTGGATTGGCAGCAAAATGATTCTATTTCTACTTATTTTGCTTTACATTTCTCATCCAAAGTCAAATAGAAAAATTACATCCATTTCCTGTGGAACATCCATATCTAAGTTCTCTCTTACCATGCTCATCTGATTTAACAAAACATTCTTTCTTGAACAGTTGCATGACTGAATTTTATCCTTGGAAATGCTGAACTACATTAAGAGGGGCTCCACTGAAGTGAAATCAAACCAGGACTAATAAAGCCAGAATAAGGCAGGTCATGCCCCTCAAATCTGAAATAAACAGAAGCCCATCTCTGTAGTAGGTAGGATATGACAAGCTAGGCAAAATCTTCACATTCATTTATGTTCCTCTCACATAAATGTACTGGGTATTGCACAGCTTGGTCACTGCCAACCCTACAAGAATAATGCACTGTATAAAATCTGCCCTTGTAAACTAGAGGTAGTGGTGATGTACCTGTAAGGAACTGGGAAAGCAGTCAGAGCTGCAGGATGGGACATGCAGTGCAGGTCTCCAGCATCTCAGAGACTGTTGCCATTCACTGGAGGATACTCCTAACTCCTTCCTATGCAGGTAGGAAGACCCACATGTCCCAGATTACATTAACTTTAGCTGAAGAACTAGACACTGCTCAAGTGGCCCACAGGATATTTTCTAATTTACAGATAAATGGTAGGGAGAAGAGCTGAACCTGCTGATATTCTCTATGCGTGAGTATTTCAAACAAAGTGAAGCCTTACTAAAGCCCATTTCTTATCATCTCCTGACAGCCTCTTTTGTGGGGAATAGCCACAAATGGTTTTGACAGTTCTTCCAACAAGGTTGCTTTCATGCAGTGATGAACAAATAAATACACCACAGTACACCTTTGTGTAACACTCCTGTCTTCATTTACATGCAGGATTTCACCACTATCTTCCTGAGAAACTACAAAATTCAGTTAGCCAACAGATAAGACAAAAACTGGAGCTTGACTCAAAAAGGATGCATAACTGTTAGTGTTGTGATATTTACAGAGGGTCATTTCTCATGTTTTTACTTTCTACTCAGCTCTTTATCAGAAAAATTCTTGCTGAAAAGTCCCCAAGAAATGGAAGGGTATAAAAAGCTGGTAGTCCCACTCTGTTCTTAAAGCAGTCCATGTGCTGATTTGTATCTATTTTGCCTGGAAATGAAGAAGAGAAAATTCTTCATGTGAATTTCAAACACTCTCTGCTCCAGCCAAGTTTCATTTTGAACAAGTGGGACACATGATCTCAGTGGAAGGACTTCCTAAGTTGTCTGCTCCATCTGCTGCCAGCCAGGCAGGATTGCCCAGTTAGGCAATCCCTTCCCTGCTTTAGCCAATTTCCTTCTGTACTCTTCCATCACTCTGTCCCCCACAGCTGCCTTCAGCAAAAAAGATCGTTGCATAATTTGAAATGAAGATAAGGAATGGGTTGGTGATTAGTTCAGGTTTGGAGGAGTCCAGCTGCACACAGAGCAGCACAGTTTGGTGCCTGTCTTAAAGCAGGTGGGGAAGGAAATAAATGTCAAGTGGGTGAAAGTCAGAGAGGAATAGCAATCTGGAAGATTACTGGAGAGGCAAAAAGCGCTAAATCTCTCCATTTTTTGTTGGTTTTAATTTTTTTTCTGCTAAGCCACTAAGTACAATTCCTGGTTTATGCTTCCCTTTCTGTCACTTCTCCATAATTCTTAGCATTTCAGTTGGGCTGCTGTCTCTTGGTTGCTTCCTCTTTTCCTGCTTTCCTATATTTCATTATTTGCCCTTCTTCCTCTTAGAGTACTTTTATAACAGAGTGAGAAGGATGTGGAAATATTACAGTGTGACACATAAACTGCAGTGTCACAACTGCAGCTCTTTTGTTTCACCTCCAGGAATTCAAAGAAGCAGATCAGAGTGGAGAGGCTGGAGTGGGTAGCTGAGTGCAGGAAGGGAGAGATTTATAAATACAGAAGAGAAATGACAAAAAGTCAGAAAGTTTCCAGCTTGATAACTTGAGATAATGGTTTTCCACATAGTTATTGATAATCCCAAACTGAACTATCACTGTGTCCTTGAATGCAAAGGAGAGATGCAGGCAGTACCATTGTAGGGGCCTCCCACAATACTGCTGCAACAGAGGAGACGTAGTCATGACATGTTTTTGAACTTTCCTGTAGAGATGTGAAAGCTGAGCAGAGATGTAGACCTGTGTTATGCACAGTTCATAAAATTTTCCTTTCAAAACAATAAATAAATAATAGAACCTCAAAAGAAAAACTGTTCTTAGGGCCCATGTCTGTATGTGAAGTAAACCTTGGAACGATAAAGGTTGAAAGGTCACGTGGTTGAAAATGCAATGCTATAGCTCTCCTGAGATATCAGACACCTGGAAAAACTCACTCCCAAGGACTTTGCCCCAGCTGCTTCCTAGGGCACCCACTAATTAGAGGTGTTTTTTCTCTTCTCTTCTCTTCTCTTCTCTTCTCTTCTCTTCTCTTCTCTTCTCTTCTCTTCTCTTCTCTTCTCTTCTCTTCTCTTCTCTTCTCTTCTCTTCTCTTCTCTTCTCTTCCTCTTCTTTCTCCTTTTTTTAATGTTTGTGGTCTCCTAGAAACCTTCCAACTTGAGTGATTTAAAATTACATCATAGCAACTGGTGTAGGAGTTGATCCAAACTTCTAGGCCACGACAGATGCCAAGGAGATAAACAACTGTGGGTAGGGAGGAAATGGGTAATACGTTCAGACTGCCCTTTGTGGAAGGAGTTAGAGGAACAGAAGGTAGAGGTTTCATGTTAAGCCAAGGGGACAAGAGGGAAGCTGTAATAGCTTCTGAGCTGTGGCTGCAATTGGACTCAAGTTCCACAGCATTCTTAGTGTGAGTTTACTGTTTCTCCGCTCCCCCCAGTCCCCTATCATGGGAAGCTCAGGTTGTCTTAAAAATCTGAATATCACTTGAAGTCAAAGAGATTTAAGCTCCCAGATAATTTTGACACTTCAAAATTGCTCTCCGCTGCTACACTGTTGCTTTCAATCTGGGGTGCTGCAGTGGACAAAGGATTTCATAGTCTCCATCTGCTGAAGATTGGAAAACAATAGTTGAACCATCCCTGAGATATGGAATCAGAATATGTCCCTATATGTCCTTTTTGTTAACTACTGTGCTACTGATCAACTTACAGGTTATAACAAACAGAGTGTGAGGAGGTAATAAATGCCTGCCTGCACATGCATGTTAAACAAAGGATACTTCTGAGACGACTGAATGCCCAAGATTCAGATGTGGAGCTTGGGACAGTGGTCTAATTTCTTAGTGGATCAGCATTTTCCAGGGTGATATTTTTTCTGATAATCTAGTTTTATTAGTATCTGAATTTGGGGTGCCCCAAAACATTAGTTGCTTTGTAAAAATATTTTGTTGATAGGCAAATGTTAAAGTAATCAGTAGGCATATTGAAATGAGTGGAAGAGTGTTTGAACACTAGTTAGACCACATTGCATTATTCTGTTCTGTACCTCATCCAAAAATAAAGACTTTGGTGGGATAACTTCTGTGGTCTGAGTTACATAATCTTCTAAAGTTCATAATAGTAGGTTTTGGGCTCCTTGTGACAATTTAGTTGAGTGATGGTGTTGGAGATTATTCAGTTTAAAAACCATTATTTTCAAAGACTTGTCTCTTGAAGTTCTGCCAGCAATGTGTTGTCTTGGATGCTTTGTTGATCTATCCAAGTTAAGAAAATGGTTGCACTTTGATGCAAGACACCAACATGGTAATTGTGACTGTCTGAAGATTATGATCTTGATTGTGTTTCCAGTGAGTTTCAAATGTCAGATTAGTCACTCAACAGAGAGGTAAAATAATTTTGAAATACCTTTTACGCTCACCAGCCTTAGATATTGCTGAAGAATTGTTCAGAGTTCAAGGAAGTTGCACCTGAGTGGATTGACTCTCTTCTGGAGGCATGGTGATACCTGCACCAGAAACTCAGCTAAACTTCAACTCTGCAGCATAGTTCCTTTCTGGTTTTGGAGACATACTTCAGGACAGGAACAGGGACTCCTAGATTTGGTAGCTTCGAATCACATCTGAGGTGTGATTGCAGATCAGAGGTAGGAAGTCCAGGTAGGATGCTCTTCCTGATGTAATATCTTTTTATATATAAAATTCTTTAGTCTTATTTCTGACATATTTTTCTCCACATCTTTCTGAGAAACTGACCTTTTAAAAAATATTCTCTCCTTCTGCTTTTGCAGAAATCTCTTGAAATCTAGATTTTTCTCTTAGCACTGTGCTCAAAGACTTGAGAAACCAGTATTCAACTTTGCAACTGTTGGATGCCTCACAGAAGAGTCATCCAATATCAGGGATGACTTTTCATAGCACTAATATTGTTAAGTTTGGATTCTGTTCAGGAAAGAGAAGGTGAGCTTGTTTTTCCTGAGGTAAAAGCAAGAAAACAGGCTTGAAAAGTGGTGAAGAAGTGAGGAATGGCAAGAAGTTTCCTAAAAATGTGTACTAAACGGAGTTTGTAGACTTTCAGAATTATACAGATCTCTGAGTGCTCAAGAGTCTTCCAGCATCACTTGGGACTTCTTGCCATTTTAAAACAGAGGACTAATCGCCATAGGGAGAATACAGGTCCCTGTAGCGAAGCATTGTCTGTGATACACAGTGGGAAAGAATTGATTTTGTCCTGACATTCTTCTCAGGAGCTATCAGGTAGATCCACATTCAGAGAATTTCTTTGAGATTTCTGTATGTCTCAGTTTGGGACAAGTTTAGGAGGAAACGTCCTGTAATGAATATCTCCTCGTAAGAAGGCAGGTTTCATCAGCACTCCCTCTCCCACTGACTTAAAAGGAATTTCTTGGATGAAAGTGAAAAAGAACTATTTCTTTAACAAGCAAAGTGCCAGCAGGGCAAAGAAACAAATGAGTAATGTTAGGTAATAAACCTCCTTGATGCAGAGAAAGCTGGTGGATTTAGAGCTCCCGCTGTAGCTGGCTCAGCCCCTCCCGAGGTTGGACGCTGGGTTGCAGCTTCCCTGCAGCTTCCCTGCTGGTCCACAGGGTCCCATGATCTGGTTCTCAGATCACAGCTAGGCCAAACAGTTCCAGAAGAAGAAGAAGTAGTTCTGGAGGATTTTGATATTCAGGTATATCGGTATGGGAAAATTTCATGCCTCAGGTAACAAGCTAGCTAAAAGGACAAAGGTGCTCTCTCGGCTCTGCAGCAGGGAGAACAAGGGGGAGTGTGTGTGAGCCCTTGGACACAAACTGCACTAAAGGATTCACCTGGCTTCTCTCCCTCCTCTTCTGGACTCAGCCTAAAGCTATGGGACCCATTTCTGTGCGTAAAGCAAACAGGGAAATACAATACTGTCATAAAATCACCCCAAGACACTGTAGAACAATTTTCACCTCTTCCCTAGAAGATGTAGATTAGGATTTCCTTCCACTGGAATGTTGAGCACACACTAATCAAGTAAACAAGAAGTTTAGATTGCAAAACTTTCTCATAATATTTCTACAACCCAAAAAGAAGAGTCTTCAATTGCATCTGGAAAAATAACTGAGCACTCAGGGTTAACAGACATAAAGCAGGCCTTGTAACTCAGCATCACCTTCTTTTCACAGTCCTGAGAGAACATCTACTTTTATCACTCATAAAGCGATGACTACATTTGATTTGCTTTAGTCTAAAACAAACTTCCAGTATCTCTGGGTTTTTTTTCCCCTGTGTCAGATGAGAGGGACGCAGAAGACTCTGCTCAGCAATTTGTTTTTAGAGTAGGCAAGATAATAAAATTTTCACAGTGCATTCCCTCCCAAATGCTGAAATGGCTGGGTTCCTCTCCATTTCATCCCCTGACCTCTTCTCAAAAGAGGACATTGACAGTGAGCAGCTTTGGCACGACACCCAAAGGCACCTCCCCAAAACTAAACACAGCTGTTTGGTCTAATTTTAGGTCTACTGACCCTTTGACAGCTATGTGGAACTATGTGCATTTGTGTAAAATGTTGCTCAAGACACCCTCATGGTAGCTGAATGGTCCCTGGAAAAGTCCCTGGGTCCAATCACTGATAGCAAAGGCACAGCATATTAGTTGTCAACGTGCATGGACTTTTTAGCATGGATGGACTTGCAAGGGCCTGACTCTGAGCCAGGGTAGCTCTGTGCTACTGCAGGCACAGAGGTAAGGATGTGCAAACAGCTCACTGAGCTGGCACACGGAAAGGGGAGGTTTTGCAAAGGAGGGCTTACTTTGCGTTCAGGACAAGGCAAATTTAGGTTCTCTGAAGCAATATACAAAATAGTTCATCTCCCTGCCTTTCCCTGAACCACAGAACCAAAGGCACTTCATTGTACCCAAGTGGTAGTTTTATTCTTCAGGGCAGTGACTGTTGCCTTCAGCTACCTGACCAAAACCCTCTGTGCATGTTCAGATTTCATAGGCTTTGCTCTTGTTCAAGCAAGCTTAAAATTCCCCCTCTTACTACAGTTCACATTATTTATGTGTAACTGATTACCTAATCTGTTTTTTAATTGTGTTTCTGCACTTTTTAAGCCCTTTGCCTTGTTAAGGGATGCCCACAGTAACCTCCAGGTAAGGACAACTTCCATCTGTGACAGCATGGCTTCATGGAAGAGCTTGTCTGTCTCTTCCATCTTTCAGGAGCTTCTGATCTGCCTGTTGAATCTCAATATAGTTACTCCTCTTCTCCAAAACATTTGCAGGTGCATACTCCCTTCCTGTTCTCCCAGCTGCCACGTGCAACTGCCTTCAGCTAGAATTTTGTTGCATTAGTTGAGGTCTGGTTAACACCTGTGACTTTCACTAAAGCATGCTTTGTGGAAGGATTAGAGAAGGGAAATGCCTTATAAATGTTAGAATATCATATATCTGAATCTTTGCTGTTCTTGGATAACTGTTGCTGTGTGGGGAAGAGTGTAAGCCACAATGATTGTGTCTGTAGTCTTTTTGGAGAATGCAGCTCCAGAGGTCCCAGTCTCAGCACATAAGCATGTGTATTCACAGATACACATGCTGAGATACACATGAGCTGAGAATGTTTTCATGTATGCTAGCTGTTTTACCTCACTGTTGTGCCTTGTTAATTCAGGTTACTTTGCTTTTTAAAAATATCCTGCTAAATGTCCCTTTATTAATCCCTCATCCTTTAATGTCCATGTTTAAAAAATCTGGTGAAAGCAGAAGAGACAAAAATTCGAGGATGAAAATTGCTGTTCTTATGATCATTTGTCAGCAAATCTTCCTCCCCAGTTTGAGAGCTTACTTCAGTTCCCAGCTTACTTCTCAAAGGAGAGAAGTCTCAATAAAGTCTGTTACCAGAAAACCTGCAGCAGTTCTCTTAGCTTCTCCATCATGCAGCCAGTAAAAGATGCAGAGCATTTCCAATATAGGAAGCATGGATTACACATGCATGTGGAACTTGAGAAACAGGTTTAATATTGCATTTCCTGACAGTGCTCTTTCTCTTACCTTTAAAACTTAGTTTTACTTGTAGTTCAGATGATGAACATCTAGCAGCCAGGTAGTTAACTGTCCTTTGAAAAAACAACTTGAATCCAGTACAAAATGTACCAGGAAGTGTCACAACAAAGACAAGAAATATGAACTAAACCAGCCCTTGGTTTGGTTACAGATCATTTCCTACTGAAACACAAATTTAGAAAGGTATATGAAAGGCGTGTAACTTCAAGTGTGTATTTGAGGGCATTATTTGAATGCCTTTAACCAAACTTTATTGGTCCTTTAGAAGATTCCTGTAGATAACTAACAGTGGGCTACTGATAGAATGCACAATGGAGAAAAAGCCACTTTTTGTACCTGGAGAGGACATACTTTATTGGTTGTTTTGTTCACTTGTTTGATTCCGTACAGTTTGAATTCACTGCAGCCCCTAGAAAAACATGTTGATATGCTTTACAATGCAGTGAAGCACAGTTCCCTACTCCTTTCTGCTGAGGACAGGCTGTGAACGCTGACGGTCTCTGGCACTGGCACATGGGGTGGGCACCTCCCCCAGACAGCAGCAGGGAGAAGTAGCAGCCATGGGTGATGACATGGGTGGAGCTCCTCACACCAGTTGTCCCATGGGAGATAGCTTATCGGTGGATGCCTGTGTTTCTGGAATAATATCCATTTGATTGAAAGCCAAAATTAGAGTAGGGAAGAAATTGGCTGCCAGGAGCTGATTGGCACTCAGAGTCAAAGGAAGCAGCATGGACCCTGAAGGGAGGATCTCCTTATCCGTCAGCACCAGCCTCTCTACCTGAGGTGTGTCCCAGAAGTTCTTGCTACTACTCTTCTTTCTGTTATTTTTGTTTCCCTTTAAAAATGCCCGCTAAATTTTGGCATTTTACACACAGAGACGCCACAAACTCTTGATTAACTGGAAATGCAGTGCTATATGTAGAAAGGAGAAAGCAAAAAAAAAGTAATTTTTAAGAGCTCTTGGGTGCATCTGCTTTTTCTGTAGCTAAACAGCCAGTTAGTTTGGTCAGTCCCATCTGTGTTCTGTTGTGTCATCTAAAGTATACTGAAGAAGGGCTCAAGGCATTGCATAGCTAATTATGGTTCTTCTGCCCAGACCTTTTGTTGTCATTTTTCACACCCACACAATTCTTCTTGTCACTTCAGAAGCCCATAAGGGAAAGATACTATTAACGGAAACATAATTTAAGTTAAAGAATTGGTCTTTGTTGTTTGTTGTCAAGTCTGGCTGGTGAATAATGACTTCTTAAATATTCTGTGGACAAACAACTTTCATTTCTGGGTATGACATCCTCCACCTGCAGTGTTCTTGTAGCAGGAGAACAGAGCTGATGCCAGAGTAAATGACCATGATGTAAAAAGGAAAAGGAGGAAGGATTTCAGTTCACAGTCAAGTGTTAAAATTTTGGTATGCTGTAACAAAACAGAATAGCTCTTATGTCTTGTATCAGAAATAACAGGTGGGATTGCTGACAATATTCTGTTTTCTGAGTACTTATGTAAATAAGAAGAGATCCTGTCTGCATTTGTTGGCACATGTTGGCATGCTATTTTGGTCTGATTAGTGGGGATTTTTTCATCTTATTCTGCCTTTTTAGCAACATTTTCTATCATTTCTTAGAGCGGATGGTGTTAAAGATTTTTTTCTCACCATTATAGTGATAATATACTGTTCAAATCAGTCAGGCATGTTTGTTGGTTGAATAGTTGTGGTGTCTTCATGAGAACTCTTTTATTTTAAAACTACTCTTGAGACATTAACTAATATCAACAAACTACTTCTGACTTGTCTTGGAATAAAAAGTGAGCCATGAAAACAAAAAATTATATTCACCCAAACTATTTGCAGCAGCTTGAAGAAAGTTCAAGCGTTCAAGCAGCGAGTTCTCTGCTCTTGGCTATAAAGTACAAGCAAAACATTGCATGAAAACAAAATCAAATTATTGGAGTTATTTTCAAAGAAAGTCTGAAGGATAAGTTCTTAAAGGCAGGTATATGCCACAAGATACAGTTTAGTACTTACTGGGATAAAAGGTAAAATCCCATTAAAAATCAAAGGGAGTAAGGGAACTCTATTATTTAAATGCCTCAAAAGCTTCAGTGAGATTTGTCTATCTCTGTTACTCTCTAAATACCTTTGGTAACCAGGTCTTAAGCTTTTTGCTTTAAAAATCTCACTGGAAAAGAATATGACATGGGAGCTGAATGCCCCCTTCCAAATGGAATTATGGCCCAGGTACTTAGACCTGTGCCATTGCCAAAGTTTCACAAAACTGAAAGGATTTTACAGCTGGGACGGAGTCCCATGGCTAAAAAAGAAGGTAAATTGGCAATGAATTGCAAACAAATTACTAATTGTTCACATGCATCTTTTTTCCAGCTGCCTATTTCTCTGTCCTTCGAAAGCCACCCTCTACGTCCAGTTTTCCAGGAGGTCTGTTTTGTTTCTCCTTTCTGCTCACTATCAACTCTTTCACTCACTGCAAAATGCCTCCCTTCCATCTCCATGTTACTCAGCTCTTTCCAGGGAAGTGTGATGCTGTCTCCTCACATACCATCCTGCTTTCCTGTCTGCCCCAGCCCAAGTCTGATGCAGAGCCAGCAATGCTCCTCTTCAGTGATAAATTATATCATCACCTCTCTCCCTTTTGACATATCAATTTATTTTTGTTCTAAGACTTGCCTAAATCACCTTTAGCCATAGACTACTGAACAGATGCTTTAACAATAATTTCAAATGCTCTTCAGAAAACCCCAAGTGAAATTCCCAGTAAACATCAGAGAGCACAAGGGACCCAGCCTGTGCTCTGGTTTTGGGAAATTTTTCCACACTCCGGATAGGAAGAAAAGGAGTGGGGGAAAGCTGTCAGTTCAATGAAACCAAAGCACTCTGCACCACTTCCACACAAGAAAGGGGTTTGTATTAAACTCCCCTGCATTATAATAATATATACAAAGAGAATAAAATCCAGAGCCTTTTAAGGTCACCTCCGACTAAATTGAAATAAATTAATTAATGAGTAATTTCTTAGTGATGTTAGAAGAGCCAATGAGAAATTATTACCATGACTTACTGTAGAGCTAATTAATGTTTGCACATGTGTGTACATGGACATGGATGTGCACAGAAATTATTTCTACAAAGATGGTATCGGGTAAGTGCTTCAGAAAACTGTAAAAATGTTGAGTATATTCTTAATCACTGCATATGAAAAATATGATTTACAGGTATTTTTCACATTTTTGTTGCCCCATAAGTGATTTCTCCACTATAACAAGGGAGGGGCAGGAAGTAGTCTCACAAAAAAGCAGAAAACATTGATGGTTTTTATTTCCAGCGTAAGTCCCAGGGAAAAAAAAAAAAAAAGAGTGAGAATGTACCTTTCTTTCCCTATTATTCAGATTTAATAAAAGTCCTTAGCATTTCTACTGGAGTGATTTCTCTCTCCTGTTGTGTCTCCTGCATCAGTGGAGTTCTTTTCACTAGTTCTCATATAGCAGACAGATTTGCAAGAACTACTAAGTTTGAACAGGGAGAGATTTTATTTGTTAACTGGACCTATAAAATTTCTGTGAGGATCAGGGTAAGTCAGGAGCCCTCACTGTCCATCAGCTCTCACTGGCAAAGTGAACTCTGCACCTGAGCTGAGCCCCTGCCTTGAGCTGCACTGCTGAATGGATGCACATCCTGGATACTCAGCCTGGTCTGCATTGGGACATTCATTGAGCAGTACAGCTGCAGAGGTCCAGGGCAGAGCTGTGGAGAGCTTCAGTGAAGATTGACTGGACCAATATCCCTGTCCTTGCTTATGCCAAGCAACGAACTTCAGTATTGCCTGTATCAGCCTGCCAAAGGCATGGTAGTTTGTATGGGCTACTCATAATGTGTGTAGTATATTTGTACAACTGGGTTTTTTGTAAATACATTGTGAGGACAAGTCTTAGAAATGCAAACAAAAAATATTCCAACATACACAATAATAAATATATATATGTAAAACTGAACTCCCTCTTCTTCCATTGCGTAAGACCAGCAGGCATGAGAAGAAAACAACACAATTTGACTTTTGATAACTGCATAGATTAGAAACAAGGATGTGTAAGGAAGAGATCTCTGTCCCAGAAAGAGGGCATATTGGCAAAACATAAATTTGGAGGAAGCTGTACTTTAGGGGCCTGCCTCAACCCTCTTGAGACACATTAATGAAAGTTCCTCTTGACTTCAGCAGGAATTAATATGCAAGCAAGGGGAATACCCAAGATCACATTATGCTTCTAGAAAACAGGGTAAAACTTGTTGGCTGCATTGGAAGAAAAGGGCGTTTTCACAAATGGGAATTGTTCTAGACAGGTCAGGATTCCCCTGCCAGATGTCCTTCTGCTGTTCCTCCTTCATCCTAAACTGCTTATGTTGCTTCTGTGATGGTAGTTTTGTCTTTCTCCTAGGTATTTATCTTATAGCAATAGTGCCATCTTCTTTTACATTTACTGCTAGCAGTACCACAAACCAGCATCCTGTTTGCCTTCTTTATTGCAGCTGCATACGGGGCGGAAGGCTTTAGGGACTTTCATGCAATAATTCCCAAATCTTTTTCCAGTAAGTATACTGAAACTCAGTTCACTACAGAGCATTTCCATCTAGTTCCTACTTTTATGATTTTTGTTTTTGTCATTTCACTTCTGAGTAATGTATGTTTACCTGCATGCACTTAAATAGTCTGTTCTTTTTGCTTTGTTCACATATATTTTGTTTAAACTTAACAGAAAATCTGCTTCAAAAGCCACCTTCTCCAAATCTCTGGCAGGAAAAGAGCCTATAATTGTTTAGTATAAATATATATTTATTATTCTTATAACTGAAAGGAAAAGAAAATTACATGTAAATTGTGGAAGATCTTGACATATGCTCAAGCCAAATACTTCTACTGCTTCCATTTGCTATGGTGAAAACAACAGTATGGGGTTGTAGTCCACTAAATTTGCAGAATCTCTTGTACCATCTTTTTACGTCATTATTCTGTCACTGATTTTTTTTTGCCATATCACTATATTATTCCCCTTTTTAGAACATACACTTTAAAGGAAAACTGCTATTTATGATTTGCATTTATTATGGTTTGCATATGATTTTTATTAAAAAATGCAATACTTGAAAAGATCATTAAAATACCTAGACTGGTAGACTTTTTAAAAGGTGTCCAGTCAAGCAATATTCATAAATGTGAACACCTTTAAGTGTCTGTTTCTCAGCAGAATTTTGAGTCAGATACTCTAGTCAGTTACATCCATGCAGTCCTTCTGGGACTCTTGTGAGGTTGCAGGGTGTATCAGAGAAGAGCTTGTCAGTCCTCTCCATTTCAAAGGAGTACCAAGGTCTTTCAGCCTCTGAGGTAATTATTGCCCATAGTTTATCATTATCACACTGCTACACTATCACTTTTGAATTAGGTTACCATGAAACTGTTGTTCCACAGAAGGAGAAGACCTGGACTTTATTGGATGAAACAGATCCCTCATATTCTTAGCTACTCACTAGAGTAAATTCTTTCTTTTTTGGGGGTGGGATGGGATGAAGGTAGAGGGGTTTTTACTGTATGGAAAGCAAGATTTTGGGCAACGAAATAGTCTCTTTCAGCCTAATGAAGAAGTATTTTTTCACCAAAATTACCAGATTAGAAAACAAGGAAGTAACAGCAAAGATTATTTTTTTCCTTCATAAAAAATCATGCAATCCTGTGGAGAGAAGAGGAATGAATACTGGCATGAATTGGTCTGAATCTTGGCCCATTTCTTTAATGTTAAAGTTCACTGTGTTCTTATCACATCAAATTTAGCCTCTGCCATCACATGTTGTGAGGCTATGGCAAATTTACACCTAAATTCTACTTCTGGCTGTAAGCAACTGACACCTATGGAATTACAACAAAAAAGATTCATCCAATACAGTCATAACACTTTTCCCAGCTGCCCTTTTTATTTGACTGGATTTTAATCATAACTCCTTACTCTAGGAATCTTCTCCTATTATTCATCAGTCCTAATCCTGCTGTCCTAGATACACAACTATCACTCCTGTAATTTCCTTAAATTTTTCCTTCCATCCTTCCCTACTCTGCTTTCTTTATCAGTGTTTGTACCCTTTGTTTTCCCACAGTTGTTACCCCACAGAAGTGCAAACCAAAACTTTGGATTCAGTACAACCCTTGGAATCTTCCTGCCAAGTGGAGAATGTTGCATTTGTTGTTCATTTATATCCATTGAGTTACTTCCTTTCACAATTGTTTTGGACAAATCCCTATGAAGTGAATTCATTTTAAGTTTCATTCCAATTAGCCTGATTGTCAAAATCAAATCTATAAACACAAAAATCTCAAAGCAACCTAGAAACAGACTTGTAATATTGTTTGGGTTCCTAGCTCCCTGGATGACTTATATTTGTTTTACTGATATTCACTGTTCACTGCTTGATGTGTTACAAACTCATCTCATTGCCCATAGAATTGTAGTCGAGTTCATAGCATTTGTTATTTAGTGATATTGTACCTGCTGTTTAGAAGTTAACTCCTTTCATGTGATTGTTTCTTTGCCACATTATTTGTTCTGTAACCAAACTGAGTGGCATCCTGTATTGTTTTTTTTCAGCTGGTAATATTAAAATAGAGACTCAGAGTGATGAAGAGAATGGGCGTGCCTGTGAAATGAATGGGGAAGAATGTGCAGAGGATTTACGAATGCTTGATGCTGCAGGAGAGAAAATGAATGGCTCACACAATGGCCCAGGCAGCAAGGCTTTGTCAGGAGTTGGAGGCATTCGACTTCCTAACGGAAAACTAAAATGTGATATCTGTGGGATAATTTGCATCGGTCCCAATGTGCTCATGGTTCACAAACGAAGCCACACTGGTAAGGCCTGCCATAGTTTTTCCTGTAGTTAACAAGAAATGGCCACATATTTGTAACTAAGACTTATTTTCTGTAATCATGCACATATTACCTTTTGTAAGGTAAGGCAGCCTTGGTGAGCCTTTGGAACTCAGTTATTTTGGGACATCCTTTTGGCCTGCACAGGAATTGAGACTTCTTCATGGAAGTCCATCTACTGGGCTAGAAATTGTGCTGTTTTTTCAGTTTGAAATAAAAAAGTTTGTAAAATCAAATTTTAAAGAAAAGTAAAGAAGTCTTGTTTAATTTCTAAGAAATTTCTAAGAACTGCTGGAAAACCCATTTGTAGCTAACTCTGAAATTAACCCAGTTGTACTGTTTTCAACAAAAGAGCAAAGCTCGTTATGGATCAGTGATTATGAAAGTGATTTGCAAAATACATATTAAGAGAACTGTATTGATAGACATAGTAAAAAAACCCCTACGTTTCATGTCCAGTGTTTCATGAAGTAAAAAACAAGTATTGTCACTGGTCAAATGTGCACTGAAGTGTTTCCTCTGGGACACTAAAAGAGACATGTAAAAATTTTGTGTTCCATAAGGATGGCTTTTCATTATACATTGCTGTGAATATTCTTGCCTCAATTTTATAATTCTGAATAGTCTCAAAGAGGGCCAAGAATGAAGATGCTGAAACAAATGAAGGAGTAAAGAGTGAGTCTCACCTTGCCCGATATAAGACATCTAAAAAGTAGGCTTCCAATCTAAACTTTAATGTCATTCGTAGTTAAAAGAGAAGAACTGAACTGTACTGTTGTTTCACAGAAGTTGCTTTGAAAATAAATTGGGGATTTGGCATTTTTGCATGAATATTCCAATGAGAGGGAATTTTAAAATATTTTTAAGGTAAGAATGATCTCTCTTATAGTTACATTTGACTGAGATAGTTGTGCCAATAAACACATAGACATTTTCTTCCTCCATATCCTCACAGTCTTGCTTAAATAACTTTCCCAGAATTACTAAGTAGTGAGATTAACAAAGTGCTTTTAGGGTTTAATGGAGACGATCCATGAAAAGCCCTGGACTGTATTCCACTGCCCTCAGTGTCACTATCTGTCACAGTAACTGTGTCTGTTTAAGCTATGGAAGGGTGCAATCTGTTAGTGTAACATGGGTTACAAGGTTCAGAAGCAATGATGTTACACTGCCTGCTTCAAAGTACTCTTCAATTCCATATGATAAATCTCTCTGTCAGGGAAAAGCAGATAATTATTGGAAAAGCCACAATTAGTACTCAGAAGAGACGTTGTAGCCTACTTCCTAGTTAAAACAAAGTGGTTGTTTG
The DNA here is from genome assembly GCA_020086605.1 of Lanius collurio. Classification (NCBI taxonomy): domain Eukaryota; kingdom Metazoa; phylum Chordata; class Aves; order Passeriformes; family Laniidae; genus Lanius; species Lanius collurio. The sequence continues at coordinate 2,389,672 of JACBWW010000011.1, read as the reverse complement.
TTGAGTGTTTCCTTTTCCTTTTCCTTTTTTCCTTTTCCTTTTCCTTTTCCTTTTCTTTTTCTTTTTCTTTTTCTTTTTCTTTTTCTTTTTCTTTTTCNTTTTCCTTTTTCTTTTTCTTTTTCTTTTTCTTTTTCTTTTTCTTTTTCTTTTTCTTTCCCTTTCCCTTTCCCCTTCTCTTCCCCTTCTCCTTCTCCTTCCCCTTCCCCTTCCCCTTCCTTCCCCTTTCCATTAATATGATCCTTTAAAAGTTGAAAGAAATGAGCACATAAACTGACTTGTAGATGAGACCTTTTAAAGAAACCCATGGGCTGAAGAGGGTGCTGCAGTGGTTGAAATAATATGTTGCAACTTGAAATGCACTAAGAGGCAGAAATCTTTGCACTTTTTTAAGCAGATTGCTCTTTTATTAAAAAAAACCCTGCTCTTGCTGAGTCAGAGGAGCTGTTTCAGGTCCCTAAGAGTCCATGGCAGTGTTTGCACCAGGGCTGAATGGCATGTATGAGGATACCTGACTTTAGGGAGGCAGGGGGCACAGCTGCCTTTGTTTCTTGTGCACTCCTTGGTATCCAGCACACTGTCTCTGAGCTCAAGCTGGGCTGCCTGGTCCCTGTGACAATATCCTCAGGGCCCACCTCACTGGGTGCCAGGTCATTTCCCTGGCTCAGAGCTTCAGCTGCCTGAATTTCTTGCCTGGCAGAGGGACCCATTTTCCTGCCAAGGGTGCTTGGGGTGCTACCACACAAAGATGGTCACTTGAAGATTTCTCTACCCTTTGCAGAGCTCATCCCTTGCCAACTAGACCCTCTTTTTAATCAGGGAATGTAGTTCAAGCTTACAGTGGAAGCACCCCACAAGAGGCGCTTTGCTTAGGAGGACCCCCTTCTTTTATACTCAATAAAACTAAAGGGTGTGAAGTCTTGTGCCTGTGTCCTTCCACTGAAAGAATGCCTTTGCTTTCCCTCCCACCTCTTCCTCAGCTCCTCTCCTGAGCAGCCTCCTTGAATGAGCTCAGGTGGTTTCTCAGAGGCTGGCAAAAGAGTGGAAGTTCAGAGCTGGTAGTTTAAATTAAAGGGACGTCATGAGGAAACAGTGGTGACTGCTTTTCCTTTCAGCTGCACTGTGAAAATTAAAGTTGAAATGGGATATACTATTACAGACATTTAACTGACTATGCTGAAGCCCATTTCAATACATGTCTGGTGAAGGAATAAGCCTCACAAATGAATTACTTTGCTGCTAATTCATGTAAAACCTGCATACGCAGTGAAGTTTTCTTAAATAAATATTTGATAAGTGAACAAAACTCTAGCACACTAAAGTGCCAAAATAAAAAGACTGCCTGGCCTTATAAAAGACATAATTACTTTTAATGAATACACCTGCCAAATGCAGATATGCAGAGCAGCACCTGATATTTCTGCCCCCTCCTGTCTGCAGGCAGCTGTACAGCACGGACTGCTTCCTGGCACCTTACCTGTTGCTTCCATCTGCAGAGCAAATCCCAACTCACAGACGCCCAGCTCTTCTCACTCTCCTTCCCTTTCAATGCATTAATTTTTTCCAGCTTGCCACTGTCTTGTTTGGTGTTTAAGAAAAAGGAGATCTTGAAAGGAGAAAGAAACTCCTACTTCCTGATGATGAAACCTCAGGGTATAAATTCAGGCTTCTCTGGTTCACTGTGCATATATCTGCATATATATGCATATCTGCATATGTGTGTGCATAGGTGTATATATTGTCTCCCTATATGTACACTAAAGTCACCAGTTAGTTCACTCACATCTTATTACTTGGTTCTGAATGTCTCAAATTTATTTAGAAAATTAATGTCCATTGAAGGGAAAAAAAAAGAAAAAAAAAGAAAAAGAGAGCTCTGTAGGTCTCTGAGTTTTAGGTGATCTTGTCATACTGTTTAAGAAATGAGAAATATTTTAATTAAGATGATAAGTGTTCTTCACTGAATAAGCAGTCCAGGGCCCAAGCTCCCACCAAGGCTTACAAATCACTGCAATGATGATAAGAGTTGGTTTAGTTCAGGGTGCCATTGAAGTTCTTGTTCCTGGGCCCATAATTGATCACGGCTACATGCCCAGGACAGGTATGTGCTGTTCAGACCTGGAGAAAATAACACACTGTTTAGACCGTTTAGAAAAAGAGTCATTATGTACTTTTTCTTTCCATCCTGTTCCATCCTCATTTTGGTAGGTATCACCACACCCAGTAACCTTCCATCTGCGGCTGTCAGCTTCCTGGCAGGTGTGAGAGTTTTGCCAGGCTCATAAAGAAGGCGTTCCCCACCCCAGTAGTTGTAGCACGGACAGCTAAGGGCCAGCCAAGCTACATGCATCTTCAGGGTCTTTTGGTGACAATGTTGTTTCCCTTCCACAGCAAATTGAGTTCAGGCTCCCTAATGTTTGATCCCACTGTAGGTTCTGTAGAAGTATTTGGCATGCAGCAGTCTCGTTTGAAATGCTCCGTCCATCTGCCTTTTCCACCTTGTGCAAGATTTCAGCCTGTAATTGGGAGAGCTGTAGGCTTGAGATACATTTCGTTCTTACTTTGCTTTACATTTCATTCCTGGAGTACTTTTATGATTCTTTATTCTCTCCTTACAGTCCTCTGAGTAAAAATAACAGAAATGAATGCTAGAAAAGCTGCTTAGTAAGAATTAACTATTTCTTCTGAATTTGTGTTCCCCTTGCCAAGCTGACTTCTTCCATTTACTGTTTCAGTCCATTTCTGAAAAATACCTTCCACACTGAGTAACTGCCCCAAAGATTAAGTAAAGCAGAGAGACACTTACCTGTTTTCTTTTCCCCCTAACTATACCATGTGTGGCTTATGAAGTACATTGCAAAGTCCTGTAAGGCTTATGCTGGCATTTTTGTGTGCTCCCCCCAGCTGAACCAGATGTGGGTATAGTTCAGATGAACAGAGCTACCTGCCAGACCAAGAAAGTGAGCTCATTTGGCTTGACAGGCACTATGCTGCCCTGCTTGAAACTGACCAGTGAAAATGTCTTGCCATAAAGGGGATTCATTTTACAGTTTACTGAATGCTAAAGCTGCCAGACCTGATGGCAGAGTTTTCATATTTTTGGGTTGGGACTGTGCTGCTGTCTAACTGATCTTCAGGTGCTCTGCTGCATTACCCAAAAGTCAAAAATGATCATGCTGCACCTATATGCACATGTATGGATATAAAAACTCATCCTAGGTGTGCAAAATAATACATGATGTTTAAATGAGAGAGAAGGAAGAAATTGTTTAATTTTCTTTTTCTTTTAATGTTTTAACTTCAGGTCTGAAATCTTAAATACAATGTTACTGTTACACAAATAAAATCAAAACTAAGAACTAGTCATCTCTGGGCTATTTCTAATGTTGTTGACAGATTGAATTGATGCCTAACAGAAACAGAATCCAGCAAATGAGTTTTAAAGGCTAGTTTGACTTAGTTAAGGACTGTGCAGAAACAGGCATGCAGAAGCAGTTCTTGCTGATAGAATGCTCTCATGTATAAATTTTCTCTTATTCCTATCTGGTACAACTGGACACATTTTATTTCCCACTGATTTCAGAAAATGCTTCATCCCTCTTAAATTTAAAACCAAGAACAAAACCAAAAAATCACAAATTAATAAATTATCATATTGATTTTAAACAGCACTAAATAGCAAATAACAGCCGTATCAATTTTTGCAAAGGCTTTGATTCACTTCCTTGATAACAAGCACCAGTTTAGACAAATCAAGGCTGTGTTTCTTCAAGTTTTTCCATGTCTGTCCAAAGTGTAGACCACCAGAGTCTGTGCATCTCCTCTGTTCATACCTTACCTGGGGCAGGGTTGAGACTTAGGCATGGAAGTACAGGGCTTCCTTTGCACTCTTAACTTCTGTGATTTTACTCTCTTGCTTTCTCTCTTTTCTCTGTCTCTTTCCTGATTTGGCTGCTTAGGGACAGACAGGTAATGGAGAAGAAATTGAAAGGGAAAATACAGGGAAAATGTAAATGAAAAGAAGTTATTATAACTGTTATAATGAAGTGCCTTTCATTTAAATATAAGAATGTAACGCTGAAATGAACTTGTGATCCTGAAATGCATTTTTAATGAGTTTCCTTTTTATTTTGCTGCTTCAGTGGCATATTTTAAAGACCCTTTGAAAAAAGCCACATTAAAAACCCCACCAAATGCCACAACATGCAAAATTGGATATTGGTTTATTCCAAAACTGCTGATCAGGAAGAGTGGCTCTTCAACACAAAATGCTGCAGTCACTTTATTTAAATGAGTTTGAATTTGCATTGTGATGTGCCATTCTGATTTAGAAAAAAAAAATTAGATTTTCAGATCAAATTGACCCAGCCAGTGAAGCATTAAGAAACTGGCAGGTTTAGTCTGAAAGCCTCATGTTATATCAAACCTGCAGCCGGTGGAAGTCACAGAGCAGCAGTGAGAAAACAACTTTCTCCCTGAAATCTTTCTCTTGTTACTGCATAAGATTTTTTTGTTCTCACGTATTTTCTCCTTCTTCCCATAGGAGAACGCCCTTTCCAGTGCAATCAGTGTGGAGCCTCCTTTACCCAGAAGGGCAACCTTCTGCGCCACATAAAGCTGCACTCAGGTGAAAAGCCCTTCAAGTGTCACCTGTGCAACTACGCTTGCCGCCGCAGGGATGCCCTCACGGGACACCTGAGGACTCACTCAGGTAAGTGAAGGTTTGGGAACAACCAGGGCTGCTTATCACCGTACCCGCTGAGGACATGGGGGTGGCCACCAAGCCTGAGAGCTCTTTGCAGTGTGGAGTTGAGTAGCCCCATCTTGGGGTTAACCAAGCTGTGAGTTGGCCACAGCATGTCACCAGCAAAAATGACTAAACACATGTCACACTCATGACCCACCAGAAGAACCGGGTTTTTTCCCATACTTCTTGGCTGATTCAAAGTTTCTGTGTTAGGGTTTCATCTTACAAGCCTCATGTGAGTAATCCATTTCATGGAAGTACGAAGATGAGTTAAAGCTGATTAATGTTTTAGGGTTAGAGATAATATAGAGTTGAAACACAGTCTGGTATTCATCCTCAACCTAAGGGGTGAACACTGCCTACAGCATTTAGCAGGAGTTATTTGTTGCACCTTGTTATTACAAGTATGTTGACAGAGAGAATGGGGAGAAGGGAAAGGGTGGGAGAAAGAAAGAAAGATAATAATCTTCCACAAAAGGGGACTCTGATGGAGTTTTTCAGTGTCTGTCTCAACAGTAATATGGAGATATGAATAAATATTTTTGAATAGCTGCACTTTCCCATTACACTGAACATCTCATTGTTTGACAGAAGCCATAGTCACATACCTTCTGTGAAGTAAAACCAATTTAGCACATTTAAAGTGCCTTTAAAAGCAGAGTGCCATCTCAAATAGTTTCCCAAGCTAAGCTGCAAATGCAAATTGCTATTTGGATGGGAGACCTCCAATACTCATTGCTGGAATTTTGACACTGGTAATGTTACTTGTGAAAGTTGGTTTTGGGTTCTGGGTGGCAGAAGGGGAGCTCTCAAAGTTATGTTTTTGTGCTGCAAAAATCTAGGCAAATTGTTCTCTAGCACTCAGATTGAATAATAATATCCTTAGAGTTCATCCCAGATTTCCAAAATAATTTCCACTTTTCCTGTTTTTCGCATCCTGATTGGGGAAAACATATATTTCAAATATTATTTTGCCTCCCTCTCCCTTGCTGTTATTAATTTTCATGGATGCACAATTTGAAACATGGCTTCTCATGTGTATATATATGAAATTGCACCTAGACCTTCTTGGCAAACTTTGAGGATTCTGTAATTAAAGAGACAATGACTAAATTATAGATGATGCTAGTTCCTGCAATTGGCAAATTGACACCAATACGTTATAAAACAAGGTCAATGTCTGATTCTAATTTTCACCTAAGAATCTGTAAATAAAATTTGGAAGTTAAACTATGTAACCATCTAAAATATGAAATCACATATAATGTGGCTGTCTTGTCATGTTAAGACAGAAAATTAAAGTCCAGAAGTACATAAACCAGATTTTGGTTCAAAATTCCTAGAACCAGCTAGATCTGGATTGGTGTAATACAGAAAAGAAATTGTCATGCCATTTTTCTTGAATTTCCAGAAGCAGAAAACACACAAAATCTAAGTTTGTCTTAAAAGAGTTGGCCTGGTTCTGTTTACACCAGAACTGACCTCCTGCCAAGCAAGTGTCTACCTACCCCACCAGTTCATCCACCTGCAGTATCTGTGCCACTGGGCACTAAAGCAACTGTTCCCTCACAGTAGATGCTGTTTTTAAAGATTTAATGTCACAGTCTTTATCTGATCTGAATCACCTTAAATCAGTTTACAACACCCATAGAATTGGTCTGTTGATGTAAAGATACACAACCAGTTTTCCATTAGTTGTTTTTCACTTAGATTTTTTAAAATAGACAAAATCTTTCTTGACCCCAGCATGGTTTTATTTTTAGGGTGGGCTTTTTATCTCTTATTCTGACCATTGTTAGTATGCTGTTGAATGCCTCTTCTGAATCTCATATTGAATTGTGTTTTCTCCAGTTGGCAAACCCCATAAGTGTGGATATTGTGGTCGCAGTTACAAGCAGCGCAGCTCTTTGGAAGAACATAAAGAACGCTGCCATAACTACCTGCAAACCATGAATCTCTCAAGCAGCATCTATCCAGGTAATAAAAGTGTCCATTTGGGGAATATCACTGTCCTGTCATGAATGCAGAGAAAGGAGTGCAAAAGAATCACTAGTACCATTTGTAGCAACTTTCACTTTGGGAAGGCACACTCATCCCCCATAAGTATGATACTCTATCTGGATTTACATCTTTATTTGATAAGCATTTGGCTGTTGTCTCACTTTGTTTAGCTCCAGTAAAAAGCCAAAGTGCAATTCAAACATGTAGCAAAATACTTGCAAGGCCTGGAGATCATCAGTGTGTCATCTCAAGACAATATGGCTACATCACCTCACTGCCTTCACTTGGAGGCCAAATTACAATACACTCGTGGATGTATTTTTAATAAAGACTTAATGCCAGTGTTCTAGGTAGGGCTGCAGAATCTTCTGCACTGCACATCTCCTTCCCAGGCACGGCTTAAAGGGCTTACTTGACCACTGGGACCAACTCATTTAACAAGGATGAACAATCTGTCTTTGATCTCACTCTGCCAAGCAAGAGGACATAATGCCAGAGATATTTAATTTAGGCAGTTTGACTTGAGACAGTGCAGAGCAGCTACTAACTTGTTGACAGCCTTCTTCCCAAGCTTCCCTTTAAAAGAAAACTGGGAGGAGGTGAGGACCTGTGTTGAGACTAGTGCAATGATGACAGTAAAGTCTATTTCTTGGAGAATATTGAAAAAAAAAAAAAAAAACTATGCACAGAAAGAGAGCAAGCAGATATTTGGGCTTGGATTATATTTTTTAACAAAGATCCAGATGATCTGTATGAGATTGATCACAGTAATTAGCCTTACAAAGTCCCCTTGCATGTGCAATTTTAGAAAGAGAAGATCCAGCTTCTCTGGTGGACTTTAAGCCCAGCCAGTAAGTTCCATTTCCTGCATTCCTTTGTAATCCTGTCAGTATATGTTATTTGGTTTGTCAAATAACAAAAAACAGAAGGTTCTTTCTGCCCTATTTGCAATGATGCTTCATTTAATATTTTATATCTGTACAGAACCTGAGTATGTTTTTACATGCTATCAAATAATGTAAAGTATATGCACATAATGATAGCAGTGAATACAACTCAGACACTTCTGCAGACAGCATGTTAGAGCAGTTCCCCTTCTAATTTTATTGAGGGCCTGGAGATATATGAATAGAAAACCTCAATGTAATAATATACAGTAAGCAGCAATACTTATTTCTCAAAGAGGGGACAGAATTTAGAGCCGAACATTCTGGTTTGGGATTTCAGTCTTTGGTGTCTGGCACATGGATTTAACTGCCTGCACACCGAGCTTGAAAATATGTGTGAATGAGTAGCTGAATTACTGCTGAAGTCTTAGTGGGATGAAAATTATGTTAGGAATCATAAACTTTAATAAGAAATGAAAAAGTTTTAGAGACTGACCCTTGTTTGTATAAAATCCTGACAGGAGAGCTTGCACTAGCTTACAACTAAATATCTAATAACTCAGTGGGATAAAAACTTGAGGAATTAAGTAATACTTTGAAAGAATCACTTCTTCTTGTATATACTGGAAGTATCATCATAGTCTGTATTTGACATAACAGGACTGCTTTTACAAATTTGAAAAAAATTTATTTACATAAGGGTGTAGACCTCATATTCAACCAGACTTCACTCTTAGAGGAATTTAGACCTCAGTTAATAAATCAATTCTTTACATCTCAAAAAAATAAAACTTTCCTGCATTTTTCCTAGTATTTTACATGATGAAAATGTAGAAAAAACTGTTGAGAATGAGTGGATGTCCTGTGAATTTCAATGTTTCCTATGACATATCTAGAAAAGCAAGTAGCTATAATACCACTGTTCTTATACTATTTCAAGGTGCGATGTGGATCTGTCAGAGCCATTATTCAGACCCTTTTTTCCCCCAGCCTCAAAAAAAGTTGGCACAAAAATCTGCTAGAGGACCTGATTTGACATTCTGCCACAGCAGGGTTGCTTTTTAAAGCATTTTTAAATACCTTTTGCAGTATACATAGGAAAAATGTCAGTTGAAAGGACTAAAACTTGTAGAGGCTTTCCATCAGCTTGTAAATCTAACAAATGTAATTGAGAAAGAACTTAAATAAGGGAAAGATAGAATAAAAGGGAGTAAGAAGAACAAGAGATTGTACTTACATTCTGACTTTTGTTTTCTTTCTTTAAGAGAAGGAAATATAAAACAAAATTAGAACCTGATGAATTTAATGGCAAAATTCTTATTTTAGAGGACTATAATCTCACTGTCCATGTTAAGTTCTTCTCTTAGAGATATTATCTGGAGTTTTTCATTTGAGTTGAGTAGAAGTGTGCTGAAGTCTTACCAGGCTCATGTAAAACAACAGGAGAAGTAGTTTATGTAGTTTTAAAAGGGTCAATTACAGTTCTTCCATTCCTGGGAATTTTTGATTGAAAAGAGAATTTTTCTTTTTTTTTTTTTTGAGTTAACGGACAACAAATTATATAGAAATAGCTATACATTTGGTAGCAAATTTCAGAGGGTTTCAGTTGCAAGTGCTGGGGATTGCTACACAATTCAATTTGCCCTCTTTTTTAATAGCAGTTTTAGAAGTTTGAAAGTTTGATTGTTGAATACATGACTCACCCTCTCTTGAACCAATTAGAAAAGGAATGTTGTTATATCCTAAACAGTTATTTCTTGATCATTTAGACTTTTAACTAAAAATGAAGTATTTTGTTTCCTTGTTGAATGTCTGCTTTAAAACATTCTCTGTAAGTCTCTTCCTGAGGTGGTACCTGCAAGCCTTGGCCAGCACAGGATGCCAGTGTGTGCTTGTTCACTGGTGGCTATGTACCACCAACACCTTTACTCTTCTGCACCTTCATGACCAAATGCTTCTCATTTCTTGCAATGGACACAATCTTTAGTGTCTTATGGGGCTGCAACATAATTCCACGAAATTCCCTGTAACTGGCATTGGCACTGACATTTTCATTGCCACTATCACTGTCACTGTAGTATGTAGTGCTGCAGCAAGGAGTCGAGAAACAGTTGTGTACTCCTCAGTTTGGTATTGCAGGACATTGTTGAATAGGACACTTCACCTGGCTGTCACACGTATCCATCAGACCTGATTTCATATGTTTCAGGAACAATGAAATTTTCACAATCATCCTTTTGTGGCTGTGGTATATTGTCAGAGTAACACTGGATTGCAATGATGTGTTCTCAGCTATTGAGAAACACCCAGGTACCAGAGTAATGGGTCCTGTGAACCAGTAAATCCAGTGACAAAACAAATTCTCAGCAGGCACAGAAAGCAAAATGTAGCAGAATGGGGCACTTAGCTGAAATAGCTCTGAGAATCAAAGTAAAAATATCATCTTTTGCATCTTCCTTTAATAACAATTCAAAAGTTCAGGAAAAATGTCCACATCTTAGTAGCAGATAAAAATAAAATTAACCCCTTTCTCCCTTGACAAGCAAACAAAACAAACAAACAAACAAACAAAAAAAAAAAAAAAAACAAAACCAAAAAAACAACAACCAACCAACCAAAAAAGCCAAACCCCACAAACAAACAAAAATCCCCACCAGCAAAGCAATTGTGCTGTGATCTTGGTGGGTTCATTTCCTCTTAGATGATGAAGTCAGAAATACCTTTCCATACCTTTTTCATAGTCATTGTTTTGGCAGTGCATTTTCATACATCCCTTTTGTTTCTGCAGGAAAGTACTGAAGTAAAATATACTGAAAGTGAAATAGTCTCCTTTTCCTAGATCCTCACAATTAAGCTTCTATTTCTTCAGAATCTCAGCAGCAGCAAGAGGTTGGGAAACAGGTTTGAGTATTGGAAATCAGTGTTCCACTGAAGGTGTGATTTTATCAATTGAAGTTGTTATTTAAAGTCTAGAATAGCATCACAGAAGTATTGAAGTATTTACTAGGGGAGGAAAGGGGATGGAGACAAGGGTTGGTGTAGCTTGCAAATACATCTTCCACTACTGGAGTTGAGAAGTTTATCTATTTTTCCTGCTGAGGAAGTAATTATCATACAGGGGTTTCACTGGGAGAGGTGCAGAAGGACGTTGGGAGGTTTCAGTGGGAGAGTGGAAAGATGAACTACTTTTTGTCCCCGATAAAGTTAAGACCTCATTTATTCACAGCAATGCAGAGTGGCTGTAGAACAAGGGTGGAGTGATTATGTGACATACAGGCAGAAACCTTGCAGTTGCTATCTCATTTTTGTATCCTAAATGAGGAAAACATGAACAAGTACATAAGATTAGTCAGCATGAGGGAGTTTGTTACCGAGAGTCAGAATCATCCTGTGTCATATGCTGAGCTCCTTCATCCAGCTGCTTGGGAGCTAAAAGACATTGACTGACAAACTATAACCTAAGACAACAGTTCCATTAAAATGGAACCTGCCTAACCCTTGTGATGTCATTTGATTTCAGTCATAAAAGACGAAAGTAACCAGAGTGAAATGGCTGAAGACCTGTGCAAGATAGGGTCAGAAAGAGCCCTCGTGCTGGATAGACTAGCAAGTAACGTCGCCAAACGTAAGAGCTCTATGCCTCAGAAATTTGTTGGTAAGAGTTAAACGTTTGCTGTCTCCTAAAAATAAAATAAAACAAAGCCCCCTAAAAAAATCACAGCATTTTTACTTTTGCTTTATAATTTTACTTGTTTTGCTGGATTAACAATATGTATCTCTACAGAAGCAGATACAGAGATGTGTTGTGAGAAAAAGAAACAACTAAATACCTCCAGCTGAAATTTCTGCATGTTTAATTTTCCATGTCTGGAGATCGATTTTAAGTCTTTTTCCTGTCTTTTCAAAAGCTTATGGACCAGATAATTACAAAATCTGGACAGGTTCTTGAAGCTGCCTTAAGGACCTGAAGATAGGAATAGAAGTTTCCTATTGGGATAGCATTTGACCACACTTTCAGAATTATTTTATTGAATTCTTGAATGACATTCAGATCTGGGCATGTTGATGTTTCTGAAAGCATTTGAAAATAGTTGAACATAGACTAGGTAATATTCTTCTCCCTTTAATAAAATCTGTTTATTTTTACATCCCAAACTGATATGTCTGAGAACTGTACGTAAATAAAAGGACCTTTGAGTACATTCTATGAATGATGCAAAAACTTCATGCCCATTTGCACCTAGTAGTTCTTGTTTAGCAATGAAAAACTTGACATTAAGCCTATAAAAATGAAGATTACACATACTGTTCTGTTTAACAGGCCTGTGCTAAGTAGGGATTACACCAGTTTTGTGAGACTGACAGACAATATTTTGTCAGCTATGTAGGGTTATTCTTCAATAAATAAAAACATGGGAGATCAGAGGACAGTATAGACTCATATCTAGTTAGGATCTTTTTTAATTTGCTGTACATTTTAAAAGTATTCTATACGACAAAATCAGATGAAACCAAAGTCTTCAAAACAAAATATATGTTAGGAAGGTCTTCAGTCAAAAGTCAAGGGAAATAAAAAGACCAGTTTATGGGACAGAAAATGCAAAAATATTTTCTTCAACAAGGACACAAGGGTGAAAGGAAAATTAGTATTTCCTAGACGAAAAAAGGGGAGTTTCAGCTACATCGGGAGGTGCAAGAAAGGTTTTAAATTAAATTACAAGGCTTTTTTCAAGTCCAAAGGCAATAATTCTAGGAGGTAGTCATGGATAAGAAATGCTTATGTTTATAAAAGGGAAAAAACTGTAGTAGAGATAGTTACCAAAAATGTATAAACTATAATATATGTGTAAGGCCGACCAGACTAGTTTAGATGCTCCAGTAACTGTTTGCATTAGGCAAGATACTAATTCTATAAAAGTTCCAGGAACACCAGAAGTGCTAAAAAATTTAAAAGGTATCCTATATGCAATGTATCCTTGGGTGTGGACTGGCTATTTCATTCTCTTTTTCTCTGTTCACCCTAAGAAACAGTAAAGACAGCCAGTTTAACTACGCACTTTAGGAGGGCAGAGTTTCCTGTCAGTTTTTCAGGGTGCATTGTGAGAAGACAATCTACTGACAGCAGATATTTATGGAAATTTGCTAACCTTCAAAAGGAAAAAAAAATTAACAAGAAAATACTCCCAAATCCTTTCTTTTCCAATCCTCACCTGCTGCTTCATACAGTAGGCAAATTCCTGATTAACACAAGGTTAGGTTGGCTGGTGAGGAGAGCTTTTGGCTACTAAAACATGTTTATTGTTCCTGTAGATTATCATGTTGTCCCAGTCCCCGTGCTGAATTCCAGAGAGAAGGAGCAAATGGCATCCTTCACATAAGGGAAGGAGCATCTTCTGCTTCACTAGATTTTCTCAAGAATAAATTAATTACCTTTCAAAAATTATATTGTTCACCAAATTCAGCCAGTTATCTGTAAAATTCTCTCTGTATTCCAAACTAGAATAGTTCCCAAACCCAAAAGAACTGGGCTATCCAAACCAGAGAGTGAGAACTGCATGAAAGGTTGACGTGGTTATATTGTTTAAAAGAACAGGCAGCAGAGAGGGATTAAAAAATACTAAGAGAAAAGGTGCCCACGTGCACTGAGTGCATTTTTATTGTTTAAGTACCTGCTGCAGAATCCTGAGCAGTGCAAACCTTGAAGTGCATCAAACCATTAGCAGTTTAATTTACTTATGCTCTAATAACCACAGAAATGAGCTATTATTTTTAATGAGTGCAAGTATTACTGCATTGCCCAGATATAGAAATGGTACCTGCCTACCCTAACTTTGTGTCTGTTTCAGGCACTTTGCTTGGAAACATATTTTTCTTACGAGCACTTGATCCTGTCAGCAAAACTACCAACTAGTTATGCTACATAAAGCAAATACTTCCCAAGAAAAAGATATTAAAATCATGCTTTCTGGATGCCCAAAATTTTGTTTATAATGAAGACCAGTCCCACTTTTCAGTGGCGTGCAGTGCCCATGGAATATGAATGATTTTGACCTCATTTTTTCCTCCTTGAATAAAGTGTATACATTCATATTAGGAGAGTTTTTCTGTATTTAATTCAAGAGTCTTTTACAGTGCCTATTTTGAATCTTAGCATGAAACTCTGCCTGAAAACTGTAGCATTATAAAGGATAAATCTGGAATAAAAAAGAGTGCACCTCAAATTGGCAGAATGATTGGGAAAGAAAACAAGAGGAACTGGAAGCTTGTGTAGCATAGCAGCTAGAAGGTGTCTGTACCCTACATCCCCTGTAGGAACTTATGCAATGCTCAGGGTATTTCTTTCTCTGCTTGCAGAGTATGGAACTGGTATGAAACTATATCTTGTGGGAAATGCAGACCACAGGACTTCCTACACTTTAGCCCCATCATTGCAAAAGTGTCCTGCTAGAAGGTTTTTTGTCTCTTCACTGACTTTCAATGGTCAATCTGAGTAGAAACTGGGTGGGAAATTGCTGATAAATTAGTGTGCAGATGTTCTGGTAAAATTTTCATGTTTCTGTTGGCATTTCTTTTGACAAATTAGGACTTTTCAAGATCTACCAGTAAATTTCATGGTGATCAGGAAATGGTGACAGCGCCTCACAGAGATGTTTGTGGCTTTTAGTGTTTCCCAAGATCTGAAGAGCTAGAAAATCCATCCAGACTGTCAGCAATATGTTATTGGTAGACCATAGGAACCTCTGAAAATCTTTTGCCACTTTACCTATGCATGAATTTATTAAGGGTCTGGTAATAACTTTGATGATTTACACTGTTAGAGAAGACTGCTCAAGTTCATAAAATCAGCATCTGTGCATTTAAATAGTTTCTACCACTCCTATGTTTTGCTATCTGTCCCACAATTTGGGGGAAATTGTAGTGAAACTCAACGTTCACTGGGGTGTCCAGTGAAATATATACATTAGTGCAGTCTGATTTAAATTAAAAAAATATGGATTTAGTCCTTACTTTTGGCTTCCCATCAGAATCAAAGTTACCAGTAACAAGTAATCTTGCTCTACATAGGGCTTTCTACCTTGTAGGCAAAATATGCTCCAACCACACATGCGCTTAATTTTTTTCCATGATTCTTGGTTACTCCTTCACACAACAACTTTTTGACATACAAAATATGTAGGAACATGGATAGCTTCTGGTAATGTGTCTAACATGGCTTATGTTAGATGCATGGGGATGGTGCAATACAAAAAATAAAGGTTTTATTGATTTTTCTCCAAAACCACATATATATGACAACATTGCTGATGTGGATTATTTCTAAGAAACTGAAGGGCTAAGACTAAACCATACAATTTCCCTTCTAAGAATGTAATACTTTGGGTAAAAATATGGATAATGTGCTTCATGCTCTGAAGCATCAGGCCAAGCTTGTTGTGGCTGTGCTGGCACACCGGCTTCACCAGCCACAAAGGCAGTGCTCACTACAGGAGGCAGAGGAGGGATGCCACTTAGAAAGGAAAAGGACATGATGAAGCACTTGATCCGTAGCTCCCATGAATCCCCATATAAATAATTTCCGGAATTTCTTTCATCCATTTGCTTTTCCAAAGCCCTCAAATTATTTTGCAGGCTAAAAAATACCACCAACCCACTGTTTTCCTGAACACCTGTATTAGAGAACTGTGAATACTTCAGGTGAATTTCAAAGGTGGATTTGGTCAACTCTCTTCTTCCCTGTTTTATTAATCCAAGATGTTCATTTCCGTAATTATGTAGAAATTAACCCTCCAACTCCTCACTTTTTCACTGCAGGTGACAAATGTTTGCCTGATCTTCCCTATGACGCCAGCATCAACTACGAGAAGGAGAATGAACTCATGCAGACACACGTGATTGACCAGGCCATCAACAACGCCATCAGTTACCTGGGGGCAGAGTCCCTGCGCCCCCTCGTCCAGACACCGCCGGGCGGCTCCGAGGGGGTGCCCGTCATCAGCCCCATGTATCAGCTCCACAAACCTCTCGGGGACAATCCGGTTCGCTCCAGCCTCCCTCAGGACAGCGCCGTGGAAAACTTGTTGCTGCTTTCCAAAGCCAAGTCTGTCTCCTCTGAGCGAGATGTCTCTCCCAGCAACAGCTGCCAAGACTCAACAGATACAGAGAGCAATAATGAGGAGCGCAGTGGTTTGATCTACCTGACAAACCACATAGGTGCCCATGCAAGAAATGGTATCTCTATCAAAGAAGAAAACAGGCAATATGATGTCTTGAGAGCGGGTACTGACAATTCCCAGGATGCTTTCAAAGTGATCAGCAGCAATGGGGAGCAAGTAAGAGTTTACAAGTGTGAACACTGTCGAGTCCTTTTCTTGGATCATGTGATGTATACAATCCATATGGGCTGCCACGGATTCCGTGATCCTTTTGAATGCAACATGTGTGGCTACCACAGCCAGGACAGGTATGAATTCTCTTCCCACATAACTCGAGGGGAGCATCGTTTCCACATGGGTTAAAACACTGGCACGAATTGAGCCTCAACAGCTGCATTACTGGAGCTGCACGAGCCATGACAGCAACAAAGCAAAAGTCAGCTGGACAGTAAAAGTCACAAGAGAATCAGAAGTTCAGCAATCTTCTCCCACAAGAAAAAGGATTTCATTTTGGTAGCATGCATTGCAATTCAGTTTTCTAAAATGAGTTTTTACTGAAAATGTTTGATCACCAAAAACCTTTAGTAATGTAAGTAGAAGCTTTTGTAGTCACATAGCTGAAAGCCCTTCCCTGAACTGATGATTCTTGCAAGCCCCCCTTGCTAGAGCTCTTAACCTCTCGCAGGTTCCTCCACACAACAAGGACACAACAGGCAGCAGTGGCCAGGCTTTCTCTCTTAACACCCTGAGAGTAGGGCTCTTCTCCCAGATGTATGTGTTTTGATTTCTCATATTATTTGACTCTTTTGGGAAGATTGAACTCAACTAAAGATGGAGGAACCCATCTCAGATGACTTCATGGACAGCTGGGGTGGGACGGGACCTGCCCCAGTCAGAAGGTTCTGAGTTGCTTTGGTGGTGAGAAGTAGAACATTTCCACCTGCAAGGGTGCTACTGCTATTGACATCACAACATGCCTTGTTTGTGTCACTAGGCAGGTGAGCAGGAGTGCAAAAGATGAAGAAACACCCTTGTAATATACTCTGTGAAGTACGAATTGCATTTAATGTACAGAAAAAGGGTTTTATTGGCTCTTCTTTGAATAAATATTTTCTCTTCCTATCCAGTAAACCCCCACTGTTTGGTAAGCAACCCCTCCTTTCTCTGCATATAAAAGTTACAATGTATTTAATTTTTCTTTCTTTTTAAAGTTTTAGTTATTTAGAAAAGTATGATGTACAGTTGAGAAAGTAGATAGATATATGTGTGGGGAGTCTCCTTATGCACATTTTTCATCTTTTTTAATTTTCTGGAAAATATACAAGTGTCCCTCTCTTAGATATAAAGAAAAATCCCATTTTGCTTGCACAGAAGATGTCCTCTTGTAAATTTTGTGGCTCTACTGATAAGTGTTGCACTTGATTATTTTTAAAGCACTGAGATGAATTAAACCAGCCAGTCAAAATTTGCAGCCGTCTTCTTTTTTCCTGGCATTTGCCATTTAATGGGGGACCAAGGCCCACAAAGGTGTGGAGAGCTTTTACTTTCCATCCAACCAGTCATTTCACTAAGTGCTTTGAGTTACTTTTAATTCAGTGGAACTAACATTAAGGTATAAATAATGCTGGTTTTTGCAGAATGGAGACCAGAGGCTGCAGTACCTTGCAGAGTACAGCTAAGTCCACCAAGAGCTTTCTCTGTGTTGGGTTCTGCTGCAGGTACGGTAGCTTCAGTTAGAATCAAAACTTCTAGGACAAACAGATTTTAATACCAAACATATCTCATAAAAAACCTCTTTTTTAAAGCTTCTGCTAAGCTTCCTCTTCCAAATATTTCATTTCTCTCCCTGAACACCCTCATGCTTTAAGTCTGGGCAAAAATGAAATTTCTGCAGCAGCTGCATAAAAATCAGTCATTGGTGCTGCAATACTTCCTGGGCAACATTCATAAAGTTAACCCATCTTTTTAACTTATTGTATAAATACCTCCACTCTGCATAAGGAATGGATATTTTGCAATAAACAGAATCCAATACCCAACAAGACAAGCAGTCTTGTCATACATTTACACATTTTCCGTTCACAAGTGCATGCAAGCACATGTATTTACTGTAAAAGAGATTCGATGGGACCACAAACTGCTTGTACCTGGACCAATGTGGCCTGATACTACACTTGCAGCTGTATTTGATACACATTTCCTATATACACATGCTGTTACAGGCATGCCGAGTTCCTTCTGCTTTCACTTTTGCAGGTGTAGGTCAGGAGCAGCAACACTGAAGCTGAGGAAAGGCACTGATGAAACAGCGAATCACAAATGTGTGCTCATGCAGCCTCAAGCCTTGGCTGGCTGTGCCAGCTGTAAGGCACTGGCTTCACTGGGCACGGCGGTAGTTTTACACTGAACGTGCAGGAGAGCCTGACAATGCACTGCTTTGTCACCAGAGGTGAATGCTGTGTGTGAATGCCCACAGGCTGGTGCATATACCCATAGCAGGGAAAACACATTACTGGGACACGTTATCGCCCAAAAATGAGCGGTGTAAACTACAGGCCCAAGGGTGATCACCTCTATTCCCACATTATGAACTCGGTTGCCTCAAAGGACTTTATTGATCCGCTGTATTCCCACATTATAACTCAACTGAGACTTTATTCCTTGTTAACTTCCAGTCCAAGAGGCTGCACAAGGGGTGGGCACAAGGAATCCCTGGCCACTTTCATGCCCCAGCCATGGTCTTGTCATCAATGCCTGCTCCACATTCAGCTTCAAGACAGACTGTACCTGGCAAAGAGATGTTGCCAAATATATTGTATAGGAATGATCTGAAGCGGACTTTCAAGGGGGTAACTTACATGGATGAATTTCCTTAAATTTTGACCTTTTTTTAATACTGTTTGGGTTCATTTTTCATAGCTGGTAAGGATACATTTAGCTGTTCCTAACTCCTCTCCAATTTTGATTGATGAAAAATCAACAAAGAGAGGGGACAAAGTAATTTCCCAGCCCTGCTGCAAAGTCCTGGAGATCAGACATTGGCTGTAGAGAAACCTTCTGTTTTTACTGCTCTTAGACCTCCTTCCTGTTCTTAGATTTAGGTCACTATGTTCCCCATGTTGTGATTTTTTTCCACCCTTCATTTTAAGACTCCCCCAGCTATACAGGGGAGGGGAACAGAAGTTCACTCAGGTTTTCTTTCTTTGCTTTTACCAAAAACCGACACAAATAAAGCCACGTTCAAGAACCGTGTAAACAAGCACAGCTCTGGTGGAGTTCAAATGTGCCTCAAACACAGTTTGAAAGGTGATTTCTGATTCCTGGGTAGGTTTGCTACCTTCACCACATCTCTGTGCACACACACACATGTCTGAGTCCCTGTGTCTTCTCCTCTTGTCAACGTGCACGTGCCCTCTCTGTGGCTCTGTGTATCATTAATATTTTATATACATTTCTATGTGTATATATATCTAAAATGGTTTGTATGACATGATGATGCACTGTCACTCGCAGTGGGTTTGCTTCCTGGCTCTGGAGTTTTCTTATTTATACTATAACAGAATATGTTGATGTTGTATAATAAGCAGTACAGTAGTATAAGTAAGTATATTAAGACACAGTGTATCAGGGCATAGTCTAAAGGCAGAGCAAATGGCATTCTCTGTTCACTAAAGGGCTTTTTTAAGTTTGTTTTTTTCCAGTGTTTTTTCTCTCTTTTGCACAAAATCATCTTTGATTTGTTTAGAAGCAAGTGGTTCAGTAATTTTATTTATGAACATACGCAAGGATGGCATGAAAATAGGATGTTGTGTCTGTGTACATTGAAACAAAGTGTACCCTCAGAAAAGTTTAGTGTAATCTCCTTTTTTCTCTTTTTTTTGCTATGGTGCAATACCCTGATATGGCTTAGTTGACTTTTAAAAGGAGTAAATATGTAAGTGGTTTTAAGTTTGTATCTGTTTTAAAAAAAGTAAAAAATAACTGCTTCCCACTCTTTCCCCAGGCACTGCCTTTTCTAATAGAAAAAGTTGTATTTACACCTGTTTGGGGTTATTTGGGGTTTTTTGGGGGTTTTTTTTGTTTTTTTTTTTTTCTGTGGTTTTATATTGTAACTTCATTTTTCTTTGGGAATATTGTATTTAAAAAAAAGCAATTTCATAAAAATTGGAAATGTTATTAAATTATGTCTGCAAATGGAGATGTATCTTTTGAGACACAAAAACAAGGTAAAAACCCCAAGCCCCAGAATATTTTTGTCACTCTCCTCATGTGTGAAGGAGTTGTAGGGCACAGCTGGAGGCTCTGCGGGATGGTGGCTGTGTGGGAGGGGACGCAGAGTGAGCTGAGGTGCAGGTAGACAGAGCCCCACAGGGAGTCCATCCGTGCTGTCCCCACACCACAGAGTCCATCCAGTGTTGTCCCTGCACCATGGTGAGTCCATCCATTCGCAATCCAGCCTCCGGAGCCAAAAAAGCCGGGCTGTGTCTCCGCCCCGCCCCCCCCGTGAGGCAGCGCTGCTCAGCCAGCTCCAGTGGGGATCCGGCCCTGCTCCGGCCCCCGGCTGTGCAGAGCGTCCCTGCCCAGCCAAACCCCCAGGCCCTGCAGGCAGCCCACTTGGAAAAAGTGCTTCCCCTCCAGCCCTCTCCTCGCACCCTTCCCTCCCACGAGCCAGAGGGAGTCATTACAGAACACAATTACTTCTGCATGTAGAGTCATGGTAATTCAAAATAAAACACTGAGAAATTATTTCTACTATTTGCCATAACAAAGGTGATTTCTCTGCGGGTGTCCCTGTTTCCTTCAGATTCCATCACAGTACATTTCACATCACATATTTTATGCAAACAAGAATCAGTGTTTTGTTCAGAAAAGGCACCACTTATAAAGTTTGAGAAATATTTCCATTTGTTAAAGTGTATCATTATAAACAAAATGAGATTTAAAAAAGAAAAAAACAACAATCCCAAAACAGACTTCAATGTAATTGCAATAAATTGTTTTACAGGTTCCCAAAATCTAAATTTTCCTTAAGTTCTGTAAGTTTTTGTGGTATAGTTTCATCATAAACTATGACTACATCATATAAGAAGGAAATAATCCTAATTTCTTTGTTTCCCATCATAACTGGCTCTCAATGAAATAAACTACAAAATTCTGTTTCAGCTGGTGATTTTTCTCCAAAACAGATATAATCTGAATAATAATAATAATAATAATAATAATAATCACAAAAATAGACCAAATGTAGTCTTCTCAATCAGTGTTATTAAATCCTTGAGTTAGAGACATCCACAGATTTAAATGCAAGTTTGTGTACCTAAAAATCTATCCTGGATGTCTTACCTATTATGTTTCAAAGAATTCCTTCAAATCATCATATTTGTATTTTTCCCTCCTCCAATAGCTTGACTAAATTACATCAGAAACTGTGGCAGGTGCCAAGATATAAATTGTTATACAGACAAAACCTACAACTACCGGGGTGAGGATTTTCAGCTTCGAGTGCCCAGACTGGCTTCCCAATCCATACATAAGCATCAAAACACCAAAATAGCATTAACCTGTGCTCAACAAACAATGTTTTTGAAATTGAGAAATCCACTAAAAGACACATGATTATTTTAGAGATACCAAAAATGAGAACTCACAGCTAGACCAGGAGCATGTGGAGCTGATAATGATAATTCCCTGTTTTTTTGATATGTGTGTGTGTAGTGTGTGTGAGAATCACTCAACATCTTACTTGGGAAAAACGTGTTAGAAATGTTCCTGACTTTGCCAATACACTGAGGATATCCTCAGCTTGAGAGATGGTCAAAAATAAAGGAAAAGCTTTCACTGAAAGCTTCATGTTTCAGCAGCAGAACCGACAATTTGAAAACTGAAAATGCGACAATGGAAAATCAAAATATTTGATTTCTGAATAAACTGTTCGTGCTATTCTTGTGGGTTGGAACTCCAGGGTATCCTTCCCTGCTATGGGCCAGCCAGGCTGTGTCCACCAGTGTGAAACACACGAAGCTTCTTCTCTGAAAGGAAAAGAGTACATGAAAACAAATTCTGGTCAAAATGCACCATGAAAGACAAAAATTCCTCAGACCTGGCCTGTGGAAAGCAACAAAAGTCTTAATCTTAACAGGACATCCATTCTCCCAATTTCTAAATTTTAATTTTTGATGCTTCTTTAGTTAGGCCACACAGATTTTGACTTTTCAGGGCTGCTGAGCTGAAGTCACTGGCAGCGGCAGACTCAGTGTTTCTGAGCTAATGGCCAGAAGATGGGCATGCAGAAAACAGGAAGGACAAAAATTTGCAAAGTTTCACTGAGAGTGGGATAGATGGAAGTGAGAAATCCAAAGCCAGGCTTCACATGGCAGGAGTTAATCACATTTAAACAAAAAAAGGCTGCACGAGCATGACTGAAACCCTGCTCTTGCCAAATGAAGAGACCCCTGTTAGCTGCAGCAAGATTTCTGCTGCATTTAACACTGCAATTATTTTTTTTTTTCATATAAAGTCTCCCTGCTTTAAAGTCATCCCAGGACATGGAACAATTCCTGGTTTTATCTGTCCTGACCACACATATGAAACATGTGAATGATAGAGGGCAGCTGCTGCTGTTCCTGCTGCTGGTAGCGGCTGCAAATCACACAAACCAACGCCTTCCTGTCCCTTGGGAGAGAAGTGAAGGTTCTGGTTTATGAGCAGTTAGAGAAGAAAAAAGAAAAAAAGTAGAAAAAAAAAATCTACACCTTGCAGCAGACAGTGAGCCTGGGGCTGGGGGGGTGAGGAAGTTAATCAGCCCCAAGCAGGCTGTTCGGGATGAGGCCAAACAGATGGCTCGTCTCCGAAACGGCAAAACGGGAAGCAGATGTGGCCACCGCTTCTCCCCATGCATAACTGGGAACCAGCCGGTTGGTGAGGAACTTTGCATAACAAGGATAATTTGGTATCAAAACTGTCCCTAGAAGTGATCTGAATGGATCTGGGCACAGTTGACAGTTTTCACTTCTTGTTTCCCACTCAACGTTCAACCAGATTAAATTTCAAATGTGACCTGACTGCTTGCCTGGGGCTGCTCTCAGCCCTCTTCTAGGGAAACCCGTGATGGGAGTCCTCAGGTTTCAACTGCAGCTTTCAGGGCCAAAAACCTGATCTCTCTTCAGTCAGTTGACATTTTAGTGACCAATTTCAATTTCTGCTCTGATTTTCCAATTTAAAGTCCATAAACTTTTAAACAAGCATCAGAACTGAGCTTGAGCTCATCTCCTCCATTTGCATGCACCAAAACTCATAGAGCCGGGATACAGGAATGTCATGAGCCTGGGCTAACATCCCCTGTGAGCTCCTTACCACTAGGAACAGAGCCAAGGGCCCCAGAGGAGCCTGGCATCCCTTTCTGGGGAGACATAATCTGCCTGGAGGAGCAGGGATAGGAACTTCTGGCTGCAAAGCCTCAGCAACCTTCCAGGGCCTTTGCACCTCCCAGCACCTCCCAAAAAAACCTGGGAAAATACCATGAGTATTGAGGGGGCAATTTAAAACATAGATTGGATGTGTAGTATAAGTAAAAGAAGGGTCTCTCTTTTACTATTCCCCCCTATCTTGTTTCAAAGGAGAGATAGTAATGTCAATTTGACTACAGCTTTTACTTTATAGTGTCCCTGTTGCATTGACAAGGATTAAATAAACTACAGCTTTAATACCTCATAAATCAGAAGAGAGATCCACAGGGCTCTTAACATCAAGGGTTGCTCGAATCTGGACTCAAACACTCCAGGTTTATTTCACTGATAGTTGCAGTGTATAAAAATATACCTTTATCACCTTACAGAGATTCCTCAGTGTAAACACGGCAGAGAATATAGACTCACTTTCCATTGTGTTGAAGAAAAAGAAAAGGGTGTAAATACTTGCCAAAAACATATTTGTGGGCAGTAACCAAAGCCCTGTTACATGAATTTCACTTTTTTTTTAGCACAACACATAAGAGATTTACCTCCCCAAGTCCAGCTCTGAAACATTCCCAAACTCTTTGTTCTTGCTTTGCATCCAGTCACTTAGTTCCTGGCTAATAATATAGATATTTGCTTTATTTGCATAGTCTAGCAAATGCACATGGGAATTGTGCTGAGCACTCACATGTACGTAGGGGGTTTTTGGACTCATTAAGTATTGGTACAAATTAGAATGGTTACTTCTGCTTTGGAAACATCTGTCTCACCACCTCTTTGTAAACGAGGCTGAGACACCAACCAGTCTTGTAAGGTATATTGTAATTATATCCTGATATTATGGTAGTACCTGACAAGAGAATTTCTTTTGCAGGAACCGGGGTAAAGCTGAGTAAGTGAGAATATTCAGGCTCCTGAGGAACACCCAGCACCAACAGACTCTGCAGCTGCTTCTCCCTGAGTCACAACTCCATCACGTTTAACTGACCTTCAAACAAAGGTGGGGTCCCGATCAGCAGAAAGAGTAGAGGAAGAAGAGCTTGAGTGGTTTTAGGAAAACAACAAAATGCAGGTGTTAATAGAACAAGTCATCTAAAAGTAAGCATTTTCAACAGAATTCCAAAGCCCAGGCCAGGAGAAGGAGACTACAGGCGTCTGCCTGAGTTTCATTAACTACTTCTTGATAGTTTAACCATTGGTCATTGAAGGTAGGAGTAAATGTACCAGAAGTGATAGGCAGACCAGAAGGGAAATGAAGGGTGGTAGAAGATTGGGTGGAAAAATTAACACATCAAGTTCAGCAGTGAAGAAATTACTCTCTACCATAAGGGTTATGACCACAGAGTTAAAAAAAGCCAAATCCAGTGCATTTCAGGGAAATAAAAAATATTCCACCTTTCTTAATGGCTGCATGCCTATTATAGTGCCTATTACACTATGGGAGAGTTGTCCTCTGCTCTTGATTATCCTTAAATCTGAAATCAATTTCCTAACTACAGCTATTTTTCTATTTGGATCTTAGTGATGACTCCCTAACCCCCACCCCTGCCAAATCCAGGCAGCCAACACAGGTGTTCCCACTATACATTCACATTTCCTTTTTATCTTCAATACCTGATAAAGCAGAGAACTGTATAGTGTAAGTCCTTTGCAACAATTCTTTAATGCTGTCATTAATTAAAAAAAAAAAAAAATTCCTTTTCTTACTACCCTGTTCTCTGGAGACACAGAGTTCTGGAGAATATCCATTTTTGTTTCAAATACAGCAGGTGTGTAGCTCTGTTGACTTTGGGATGAATGTGTGTCTGTGTGTGTAAGGTTACAACAAGTGAAAATTACTCTGAAACAAAAAGTGATATAATTTCTTCCTGTTATCTTTAAATTTATTCTATAGTCTCCAAAACTCAAGATACAATTTCTGAAAGGCTGTAAGCAGCAGCACTACTATGAAACAGATACATCCTTCCCTTCCCTGAAAGGGAAATTGAAGCACCAACCATCCCCACCCCCCCAAATTCCTTATGCAAGCTTATGCTATAGGTTTTTGACAAAATCAGGATTGGGAGCCAGGTCTTCTAACATTTGTTTATTCTCCAGCCACAGATTAGGCTTCCTCTTTTGTGGACAGTAGACTCAGGGATCCCCCTCTTGCAGACCCTTGCTCTGACAGCTAAGAATTGAAAAGAGGCCACAGGATTAAGAAGTCAGGTTTTACATAACATCAAAGTGTCTGTGTGCTTGTGCACATGTAGTATATGTGTATATACTATGTGTGTGTCTAATTCAAATTATTCAATAATTTATTTATTTTTAACCAAGAACTGCCAGTTTTCCTTCCACTTCTTTGTTAATGAAAACATCTTAAGTTGCCTAAATTTACAGAATATTTTAACTAAATATACCAAGATACATAATCTGTTCCATGTTTAGTTTTTAGACAGCTTTTACCTTGCAAATGTCTTTAAATGATACACAGATGAAAAGGAAAGCAGTACTGGGACAGGGGCTGTCTGGTGTACAGCCCTGGAGGCCCTCTCTCCGTTTTTCTTATTGTTCTGCTCAAATGTCTCTTTTATGGTGACCAACCAATTTAACAAGTTAGGATGCTTTTCTAAGCTTCCAAAAACACAACACAAAATTACCCTATCTGCCCTCCCAACTATGTCAGGGAAGAAATTAAAAAAAAAAAAACAAACAAAACCAAAAAATAAATTTAAAAAAACAAACAAACAAAAAATCATCCTGTGAGGGCTTTAGTTAGAGGCTCATTTGCAACTGAAAAGATGAGGCTCGCCCAAACTTTTGCACAAATAAGAACATGCGAAATAGAAACTTCAGATAAACTGTGGAAAGAGGGTGGGATTTCCAGAAAATAGGGAAGAACTTGTCACACCCTCCTTGTCAAACTTTGCAGGATCACCACAACTTCTCTGGAGAAACAGTGTGTGCCAAGGGGGAAAGCGAAGAGCTTTCCTTTTGGTTCTGCTTCTCCTATACAAACTGCTTGCCTAATTTCCTTTGCAATCAGAGAAATATTCAACTCAAACCCCATCATTTCCACATCTTACTCTGCTGTGTACTTTTGCTACAAAGTCTCTTGCTACTTCCATAATTTTATATCATGAATGTTGTATCAGGATCTCAGTTCTTCTCAAGCCCATGGCTGCGTCAGTGCTAAGCAAGTTACAGCCTCCGGAGCAGGGGGGAGAGGCTGGAGCCACTCAGCACCTCCCAGCAGAGCCCCTCCAAAAGGCACCAGGGCCAGAGGGCCGAGTCTCTCTGCTGTTTCACACTGTGACAACACGGGAAGTTACACAGCCTGTCTTTCTCAGTGTTTTCTGGGGTAATCCTTGCAGCTTTACCCCAGACAAGCAGAATAAATGCTTTGTCACGGGTGGGTAGCGGGGTCGGGCTTCCTTAGCTCCCGCATTGCCGCTGGCTCCTGAGAGCACATCAGCCCTTCCTGGGATCCACACACCCGGCACAGCCAGCCTGAGTCGTGTCCTGCTGCAGCTCCTCAGCTCCTCGGGCATCCGCGCTGCAGGAGCGGCAGGGGAGGGCATGGGAGGGACACGGGCAGCACCCCAGCCCTGGCCTGGCCACCACCTCAGCCCTGGTCTGGCCACCACCTCAGCCCTGGTGTGAGAGAGCCCCCTCAGGGACATTCGTCTGCCTCTCGTCCTACCTCGGCACCTCAAGACACCCCCCTTCCTCACGGGGGATGCCTTCAGCCCCACAGCATGCCCTGACAAGTTGGCTGGCCTGGGGTTAGAAAGGAAATACCTAGAAGAAACACACACCAGAGGGTTTGGTGTCAGCAGAGAGGGGAAAAGAAGTTTACACAATATAAAAAAAAAAAAAATGTTTTGGGGGGTGTTAAAATAAAAAAAAAAATTTCTTCAGGAAATTGCACTTCTTGGCTTCTTCAGACTAAGCCTGCCTCTGCACCAGGAAAACACTGGGGAGAATGAAGGTAGGTGAAAGAAACACTGGCTTTTGCAGTGAGCTTTCTAAAAAGTTTTGCAGCCACTGCTGCAAGTTCTAGAAATGTCGCCCTGGTTTTTGCAGCTCCCTCAAAAGGAAAAGAAAAATAATATAAATAATATAAATAATAGTACAGTTGTCAAAAAGTAGGCCTGGAAAGAGCTACCCCAAAGATGGATATTACAGAGAAGGGATTTATAATTTTTTATGGTAGCCTCATATCAGTTTCAATTTTATCTATGTATCAGGACAAAGAAAAGAAATAGGGAATTCGGGTTGATCATGATCACCTCAGAAAACTACTCAATAAATTTCTGGACCCCGCAGAGTACCTTGGCCTGCTTTAGGCACAAAAATTAAGTACAGGATCCAAGAGTGCATGCCTTCAGCTTGTCTCACTCGGCAGGACAGCTGCGATACACGGCACTGCCCCAGAGGCCACCAGGAGACTCCTGCAGCCATCTCCCTCAGCAAGATTTCAGTAGCTGCACGTTCAGCCCCACGGGACTGAACAAGAGAGAGATGTTATCACCATTTCCTTTCCCTTCCCTCAGGCGATTGCTCTTTAAAGGAACACTCCCTCCGAAAAAGGGAATTGCAGCAGCATTGGGCCGTCCCCCCCCCCACTCCTGACCATCCATGCTGCCACTCTGTGACGTTCCCTTTCCAAGGATTTGCTGAGCGGTGCTGTGTGGAAGATCAAATCTGTAGCCCAGAAATTTGTTGGTTCAACAAAAGGGATGGCTGAAACAAGCTGCCTGACAAAGAGCGAGCGCTTCCTGTTGTTGGCAGAAAGTGAGACTTCACACTGTTCCCCCTGGCTTCCTTTAAAAAGAGTGCCAGGAATTGATGTAAATTGGCTTCAGAGCATCTGACCCACAAAGCAGGGAAGTGAGAAACTGTAGGACTTGGGAAGATAGAGCAATATTAGCCACCTATATCTGAATATATACGGGGGGTTAATGTACTCGATCAGATGGCATCAGCGATTTTCCCTTGAGACGTGCTCGAGGGGCTGCAGCCTTCAGCGGCTCCAGAGAATTATTTCTTCAGAGAAATCAGTGGTTTCTTCAGCCACAAAGGCTCCACACCACCGGGCACGCTGGGCAAGCTGCCCAGACAGCTCAGTCGCACACTGGCAGAGGGATCACCCGAAAAGTTAACTCCTTATCCAGCACAAAGGAATTCTGTCAGGAGAGGGTCCTGCACTGCTGGGTACAGGTGGTGCTGGTGTTTGACTCTATTGCTAGAGCACAATGATTTTTACTTCTGAGACAATCCTAAGAGAGCAACAAATGCCATTTACTATCAACCAAAACTCTAATGAATTGAGACTTTTGAATTAATTGGACTCAGTTCCTGTTACCTGTTGTGTATCTACATTTCAACACATTTGCAGAATCTTCAGCCTGGGAGACTGCTCCTATCTGCTCATTTACTCTGTTATTAAAATTCTCGTGATCAAGGATCAGTTTTAAATACAAATGCACTGTACCAGGATTTTCACCTCTTTTCCCAGCTCCAGCTGACCTGAGACATGAAGTAAAATTAATCTTCTAGAACCCTACCTTGGTTAAATAGGAAGTTCTAGAAATATCGCCCTGGTTTTTGCAGCTCCCTCAAAAAAAAATCTTAAAAATCGAAGCTCACTCAACAAAAAAAAATCGATAAATACAATAATTAATAAAAATCCAGCAACAAGTATTAATACTGGATGATTTCAAGTGACAAAACAAGGAAACAATGAGTACCCCTGGGCTTTCCTTAAGAAATTGGATGGGCTTCTTTGGGAAAAGAACTCCATCTGGTGGCAGGCTACAAAAAAAAAAAAAAAAAAAAAAAAAAAAAAAATCAACACTACCACGGTGTTCCTTTCCCTGGAAAAGATTGCTGTTCTTGGAAGTGGAGAGGATTTGTGTGGATAACTATTTCTCCACAAACTTCTAAGATAGGATAGATGGAGGAAGGCATCCTTCAGGCTTGCTAAGCCTGTCCTAAATGCAGGCAGAGCTGTGGTGATACAAATAAGGCGGCACCACTTTTGCACTGCTCTAAGGGAGATAAAGGACATGGATTTTATTTTTTTTTTTTAAATGGGATTGTTCTACAAAAGAAAGGTAGCCTTCCCTGGAATGAATTCCCCTCCTCTGGGGTGACTAGAGGGGTGAATTGTACTACCATGACTATCTGTAGAGTTGCAGTATCACCACTATTTTTAAAAGCACGTGAGAAATAGTTTTAATGAATGAAACTACAGTGGAGCAGTCCCCAGCGTGCTCAGCCTTGTCCCTTCTGAGACATTTACAGACAGAGTGTTAGTGTGTATTTTCAGCAGATGTCATCAAAAGTTTCTGAAGACTTGGTCTTCTGCTTCTTTGATGCAAAACTTCTGGTTTTGGAATGACTTCTGATATCACAATGTTTTAATTATCACATTTAATTTTTTTCAGTCAGTTCTCAGACTCACTGTCATATGACAGTAAGGCACCACATTAAGCAGGGTGGAACATTTTAAATTTAGCATTAAAATCACTAAAAAAAACCCACAAGGCATGTGCAGAAAATAATGAACTGATCACAGAATCATCACTAAAAGCTTTTTCTTTCTCTCCAGTTGTAGCTATGCCAGCCCAGAGGTTCTGTGACCTTCTTAAAAGCTGAGTTTTCTTTTTCTTTTGTGCCATCACCACTAGATGTTTTTATATAACATTAAGCCATCAACAGGTATTGAACAATATATCATCAATGGCAAAATAATCTGAAAGTATACATTAATTTGTGTCATTACATGTAATCGATCTCCCCACCCACAGCACTTTTCAATTTCCTCTGTTGATTATTTTTGAATTTTCTCTCTTTTTTAGTAAAAGAAGCTGGCACCAGAATAGCTTGCAGACACCAGCTTCCAGAATTCATGCCCTCTCTGGAAAACAATTCTCCATCACTTAAGAAAAATCAGGAGTATCTATAATGCTATATAAATGTTTATATCCTTCATTACACCAGATCTATATCCATTCTGTAGTGCAAATAATTGGTGCAAAAAAATACAATATATCAAGAGAATTCAAGCTCCCTATGTCAATATTTAGTCCTCTTCTTTTTTCTTTTCATATTTGGTAAAAAAAAATTAAAAATCCACAGGTCAAATAAGTTCTCCTTCCTCAGAATATTGAAATAAGTATGCAAGCACGAGCCATTTCATAACAACTCTTGTAAGAAATCCCACTGGTTACATCAGACCAGTAAGGAGAATCAGTCACTAGTTGCAAGTGTCACAAAATAAAATTACTCATTTGGAAAAGGAGAAAACAAACTTCTAGGTCTTCACCACCACTGAAGAATATTGGGACTGGTGACATTTATTAATCAAAATGATTCTGCTAAACAGGTTTAGGTGGAACTGTCCCAGCTGGCAGAGGCACACTTGCCTTTGGCTGTAGGCAAAAAGTTATAGAGACAGGTTTACTAATGCCAGTAATCAAAAATCATAAAAAACACTCTGAATTTAAAAGTAGAAGCCTAGGCAATTTTTTCTCTTACTACATTTTAACCCATAGTACAGAACTCAAAACTTCTAAGAATTGGGTAGGAATTTTCACAAGCAGCTGCCCAGAATTTTGTGATCTACGTCTGAATGGAAAAAAAGCCAGCATTTTTTTCCCCTGTGAACACAATCGTTCCAGACAGTCTTTCAGAGCAATGCATTAGCAGGCTAGCCATCATTTAATTTTAGGTGCTCAGGTGTTTCTATTTTACAAAACCCAGAGAGAATTTCTGATTGAAGCATGCCAGTTCCAAAACCAGGAAATTTAATCTGAAATGGAATTTTCTATCAGCACAGTTTAGGGAAAGCTTGAGCTCCTGGGAGCTCTTCTCCCATGGCTTTGAGAGAAGTCTGGCCGTGTCTGATTACTCTGCACGCTCCGCAGCTAAAGGAGGATGTGATAAGGTCAGAGGCACGATGGAACACAAGATGCCATCCTACCCCTGACCACTACAAACCAACCCAACTCAAATGGAGGGGCTCTCCTGGGCTTAGGGTGTTGTTTGGGAATCTGAGAGACCATCTCAGCTGCACCCAGGAGCTCGTGGTTGTGATGCTACAACTGAATCACATCCACAGCAGCCTTGTCCCTGCTTGAGCTTGGACAGCTGAAGGTTCCCCTTTTCTCTTCCCCCCCCTTCCCTGCCGAGCTATCGACCCCAGTCATGCCTGGGTGAAGAAAGGACAGCTGTTCCCCTTTTCCCCAGTGACCTTCCCCAGCCATAAGGAAGATTTGGTGTCTTTACAGCATCCCTGCAGCTTTCATTCCTTTTCCTTGACCCTCAGCTTCTGGAAGAGAAGAATATTGCCTTTTGCTTACTGCTCCATGTTTGCCACAAGAAAACAACTCAATATTCCTCTGTAACAGGTTATGTGCCTTGGTAATATGGGAATATGGACACAGGACACACCTGCTCTGAGTCTTTCTCGTGTGATATTTTCTGAAGACAGAAATCACACAATTGCTGTAACAGCTCTGCCCAGTTAGTTGTAAAGCCATAATCAAAGTGCAGTAAGAGCCAAACAAGAAGGCATGTCTGAGATTTCACTTGGGTCTTTCCTGCAGCAGTGAGGATGGATTCATTGGTGACCATTAGTGATGGAAGAGGGAGGCTCTGCCGTGTAACACTGCTGTTGAAACCAACCTGGGCAGGACGGGAAAACACAGCAACTTCAGAACAACTTTGCTGCAAATGAGCAATACATTGAAAAGTTCATCCATCTGCCACCCTGCACCCATGGTCAGTCCTACTCTGCTCCAGTTTCATCCCTTATCACTGCTGGGCACTGTCATCTGGGGTACCTCAACACTGAAGAGATAGGAGCACACTCCAGTGACTGGAAGTCTCAACAACAGGATATTATTAAAAAGAGTTTTATTGTAATGCCAAAAAGAGCGGTGTTGTAATGCCAAATGAAAACAGATCCCAACTGTTTCGGGCACCTGTGACAAAGGGGATGATTAAACCTTTCTCTGTGTCCGTGATGTGAGCAATACAGACAGGACAAGGCACAGGACATTTGCATCACAGTAACAGAGATGAGGCACTGCAGAAGAATTTTAATAACCTTCAATCTTGCTAAAGAAGAATCCAGGCAAGAAAGCCACTTTATTAATGGCTGACAATAAACATTTACCACTCTGTGCTTGCATGGCAGCATCTACTGAATACATAAAGTCCTGAGTGTGACCATGAGTGTGGTATGGGAATAAAGTCCAAAGAGAGATCAAGGTTTTTGTAAGTACTGAACATTTTTAAAGAAAAAAACCAGGCAAAACATGCATCAGGCATCACAAAAAATAATTCACCTAACACGAAGTGGGAATTTGAGGACTTCTTAGAGTCCTTTCCAGACCCAGAAGTCTGTGATGATGTGCTATCCTGGCTTCACAGCTATGACCCAAGATTTTATGAAGTTTCTCACCTAGTGGGACAAAAAAACCGTACTAGAGACTCATTAGTACTACAGCTGCTCATAGCTGCAGCATCTTATGCAACTGATTTTCTACAGGTAAGATAAAGAATGGTAATAAAATATTAAAAAGCAGGGCTAAGAAATTTGGATTTTGGGAATGTTGTGTCTGCATCTTCCCTAAGCACTGCAGTTATGTGCTGGGTTCAAGTGGGAAGGTTTCAGTTGGGGAGTGTAGCCTACTTCTTTTAGCCTTCTGATATTTACACTTTTGGAGTCAGAGTTCTCACAGTGTTCATGTAAATAATAGTCAGTGTTTTCTTAACTGTAACATTGTTTTGCACCTCTGTGCTATACAGGAATATTCTGATGGACACTCCTTGTATCCAATGTGTTTGTAGAGGTGGTGACCTCTCCTTCCAATCCACTGTCACGGTTAAGAAATCTATAAATACTGAGAATTAGTAACCTCGTGGGTTCATTCCCCTTCTGATTTCTCTGTGTGAACGTGTGGTGTCCTAGAGTGACAGGGGAGGCCTCCCTGGGGTGGGCACGGCCGGGTCCAACAGACCCTCGGGGCAGATGCCAGCACTGCAGCCCAGGGGACAGCCCGCACTCTCATTTGGTGGGTTGTTTTCCAATGTCACGTTGGCTTGCTAGAAGTTCCATAATTTCTGTTGGAAGGAAAATTGCCTTGTTTCAAAAGGACAATCTCAGTGATGCCTGTAAGAGGCCAGTCTGGTTTCCATCCACTCGCCATTAGCAGGTGAAGATCATTTCTGCCTCATCAGCTTTTTCCCCTACTTGTGTTGGCACAGTTTTCTGTAAATGAAAATCCCCCCAGGGACTTCATACAGCTCTGAGACAATTTAGCTAACTCAAATTCAACATGGACTGAGAGTCTAAATTGCCTTGTTCATTAATAAGACCTCACTTTTCCAGGACTGCAATTATTTACCTTTAAAAGAAACTGAGAGATTGTGCACCCAACGTTGCTGAACCACAAAACCAGAGGAAAGTCCTGCATTTCTTCTTCCAAAGATCAGCCAGCCAAAAAGAATAAATAATGAAGTACATAGGTTTTTGCATACACTAAACAGATCCATTAAAGTAGATTTATCTGCACCATTTCCCTTAAATTACAATCACACCCTATTTCTGTGCAATTTTCTGTATTTTGCAAAATTATACTCCTGGCAGTGGAATCACTGTGTGGAGGCACTGTTACAGACAGTTATGAAACTCATCTTGGGCTGACACTGCAAGTCCTGTTAGCTCTGGGCTCTGCAGCAAAGCCCAAAGGATGCTGCATGGCTGAAGAGATGGTTGTCTTACATGCATCACTACTAAAACAGAATAAACTTTACCTAATGCTCCCTTTCACTATTTCTATGTGTTTCCTAAGAAAAAAAGGCGTGTTCATGTAATTCATGTAATGAATAACCTAAAAAGTAGGAGGAAGAACAGCCTTGCCTGGTACTGCGGTTCTGCTTCTATCTTTGACAAGTTTCACTTTGCAGGAGACAAATATGAGGCACAGAACTATTGTCCCAGTCCTTGACACCTCAGGAGGAGCTTTATTCTCTTATCACTCACTGGTCCCTCCTAGTAGAGCATTTTTATCAAAATGTGACTATTCAGATACACAGATGACCACAGAATGCTCCCTTGGCATCCCAGAGTAAAGTTCAGCATAAATAAGGCAATTATTTAATCATATGTAAGGCGTTTATTAACCGTTGAGCAACTCTTAGATTTTACTAAAGTGAAAATTCTCTGGTGTTTCATTCACTTTCCTGAGCAATGATTTTAAAGAAATGTTTGGAGAAAGAAAAAGATCTTACCTAGTATGTGTTTATAGCTCTCCAATACTGAACTTGTATGAGCAGACTTAATCTCATAATCTTTACCCAAATGGCACAAAAGTCGGTTGATTTGGACCACATCACACATTTATTCTTACAAAATAATCTAATTATTTTACTCCCATTTTTTCAAAAATGAAGATAAATTCCCATACCTGAATTTTTACATCTCTGCAAATAAATTTCTGATAAATATCGGACTTTACTGAAAACATGAGCTATGAGTAAAACTGATTCATTTGCTTAATCAGGATGAGAGCTAAGAAATTCTAAGCCTTCCAAATTACTCTGAATTCAAGGCTCACTATGGTCTCCTGGGCCCTGTAGTTCCCAAATGTCTTTTAAAAATGCTAGCTAAACAGCATTTATCCAGAGAAATCTGAGGAAGAGCAGCTTTTAAGCTCTACATTTTCCCCAATATGAGAAAATGTTCTTTAGAGAAACTGAGCACAATGCACAGACAGCACAGCAGCCAGCTCTGCCATGCTAACAAAGGAAGCCAAAGGAAAGATTTCCATTTATTTTCCTTTCAAGGGCAGCTCTGTTCAGCCAGTGGGCAAGGACAGGTTATGTGAACAAAAGGCCATGCACTCTTTCATGCCTTAGGTACGAATGCCAAATAGGAGCTAGCCAGGAATTTTACCACTGATGCATGAGGACTTTTTTAAGGAGCAGTGTAATCCAGGAGGTGTTGGGATTTCTCCTTCCTGACCACTAGAGCCCAGCACTCTCAGAGTAAGGAACCTTCCATCCTAATTTGATGGATGCAGCTGCTGCTGTTTCTGCTTGGGGGTCCAGCCAGGAGCAAGGCTGAGCCCCTAATCCAAACCAGTGGATACAAAACCACACACACACAGAGACAAGGACAGAGGGAGCAGTGCCTTTCCCAGCATGAACACACACAAATGCACTCCCATACACTCACCCACAGCCCCACCCTGGCCCTCAGCTCCAGCCTCACAGGATCCAAGGTCACCAGTGTGACATACAACTCTCACACTCTCGTTTCACAAGGACACCTCGCTCATGGAGTCTTCAGACACTGCCATGGGATTTAAGTGCATCAAATACCCATGCCCAGACCCTGAGCCCCCTTATCCTGCCAAGGCTCTTTTCAGGTTATGGTTTTACTCCTTGCCAGCTTGTCCAGCCTTTAGTTTGGCAGTGAGTTTTGGATCCCTACAGCATGTGGTTGGCCACACTGGCTACTCCATGGCTAGTCGCAGATCCTAAAGCCCCATGGCCTCTTCTCCAGCTGCAGGTGTCCAGAACTACCAATAAAACAGACCCACACATGCTGATGCAGCACAGAAAGCAAGGTCAAGCAGAAAATCAGAAAAAGTTTTTAATGAGAAGCTGGGATAGATTGCAGTCATGAGTCACAAGGCTGTCAAGAGACCTTCCTCTTTTCTCCCCCCTTCCTTTTTTCCATACAAGTCCCCATCCACCTCCGCCCCCTCCTCCCTTTGCTCCTGTCTCCTCCCAAACAAAGTGCCTCAAAGTGCTCTTCCCCATCTGTCCCACTTCTGTCATATCCCTATCCAAAAATCGGTATTTCTGCTATTACTTGAATTCCCTTACTGATACAGCTTGGTGGACCTTGCAAGATTCCCCAAATATTCCCTTCAATTATTTGTGAGATATGATCACCTTCCCCTTAACATCAGTGAAATTCATCCATCTTCCCCAGCAATCTGTAAATTCCCTCAGCCACTTGCTGCCACTGCTGTTCAGCAATTTCTCGTATCATGACCAGCAGTTCCTCGTGGTCTTTTCAGCTGGCAAAGCCTCAGCCAGAGCCTGGACATCTGCCTGCATAACATAAGAAAGTTTAATTCCAAGACAGAAACAAAAAGTGCAGATGCACTAAACTGCCACAGGTTTAACACATGGCAGTGCTGAAGTCCTCAGCTGTTCCTATGAAACAGCTGGGATGCAGCTCATCTACCACAGCCAAATGTCTGGTTCCAGGTTTCATAGAGCTCCAGGTCCTTGGGGGACACGCTGGGCCGCACTGATCTCAGGGCGCTGTCAAAGTCCAGGAAAGAGATGGGCCGTACCTGCTCCGGCGTGATGGTCGCAATGTCCATGGACTGCAGACTGCGGATAGGGCCCAGAGAAGCTTCCCGACAGAGCTGTGTCATGTCTGCCCCAGAAAACCCATCGGATTTCTGGACTATGAGCTCGATTTCCTCTTCATTTAGAGAGCAGTGCTCCTTTGCCATCAGGCGGGTGACAATCTGCTTCCTGGCGGAGGCTTCTGGGAGAGGGATGTAGAGTCTCTTCACCAGTCTCCTTCGGGCAGCTTCATCAATTTCCTGGGGTCGATTTGTTGCTCCAACCACGAGGATACGATCTTCAGAGGAGGTTGTTGCCCCATCTAACTGCACCAGAAATTCAGTTTTTATTCTCCTTGACGACTCGTGCTCCCCCTCTCCACGCTGGGACAACAGGGAATCGATCTCATCGATGAAAATCACTGCTGGCTGCTGACACCGCGCCACAGCGAACAGAGCACGGACCATCTTCTCCCCCTCACCCACCCATTTGGAAGTCAGAGAGGAGGCACTGATGCTAAAAAAAGTTGCTCCAGACTGGCATGCAATGCACTTGCCTATGAGGGTCTTGCCAGTCCCAGGGGGACCAAAGAGAAGAATTCCTTTGGGAGGACCACGCAGGCCGGTGAAGATGTCTGGCCTCAGCATGGGCCACACCACTATTTCTTTTATCGTAGCTTTGGCAAACTCAACTCCAGCAATGTCATCCCAGCTGACCGGAGGCCCATGGTCCATGATCTCGTGCATGATGAGTTCAACCATCTTTGGTTCTATGTTTTTCAGCCGTTCATCCACAGGCAGTGATGGATCTGTTGATCCCCCTACACGAGGTTTACACTGTGCTCCTCCATTTTCACTTCCATCTTGTTTCGGAACCGGAGGCACAAACTTGCCAAACGGACCCCGAGACCTGCCTGCACCCAGGGATTTTTTCACACCTCCATATGACGAGACTGGTGCACGCTGGTTTTGAGATTTCTTTTGCTGATCCACCCACAGCTGTTCCTTTGCAGTTTTAAACCCAGGAGCACTGCTCTCTTCGTTTCTGTTTCTTTGCCCTGAAAAACCACTAGTTTCTGTAGAAAGCAAAGCCTGACATGGAGCAAGGCTAGGAACAGCTGTGCCGCCTTCATCAGCCAGACCATAGAATGCTTTTCTTTTCCCAGAATTTGCAGACCAGGCAGTTACAGGGGATTCATTGAAAAGAGACAAATTTTGTCCACCGCAATAGTTACTTGACATTTTCAGAGAACTACTATTAGTGGCTTCTTTACTTCCAAAGAGTGGAGTTGCCTGGAAACCTGGATGAACCTGTTTGCTTAAGGAGGCTGAAGTGGCAGGAAGCGTGTCTGAAGTTTTGGTCACAGGAGGCACACTGCTTTGAAGGGACTTGGAAGATGAGGGATGCTCAAGAAGATCTGGTCCCTGACTTGCACATTTTGCTGAGCCAGCACTGAGCTCAGTCTCTCTGGTACTGCCAAAGACATCGAGTTTAGGAAGAGCTGGAGCAGCGGAGGCACTGACCCCTTTATCAGCTCGTACATGGGCATCTGTTGGTGCCATCTGAGAGCTCTGGAAAAATCTGCCAGCCTGCATCCTCTCTTGCACACACTTTAACTCAAATACATTATCTGTTGTCAAGGCAGATTGCCACTTGTCACTGTCACTTTGCTGACATTTTGCCAAAGTCAAAATGTTTTCGGCATAGTTATTCAAGCCAGTCTCTGTGTTGCCAGAGTCAATAATCGCAGAGTATTTCTCTGCGTACTTCTTAAACAGGTTGGCAGCACAGACCTGGGAGATCTCAGAGTTTGCCCATGCATACTGAATGCGCAGGATCTTGGCACGGTATCCATCAGCCTTCTGCCTGGGTGTGCAGGTGCCAGAGGTGACAGCAAAGTAACTTTTCTGCCAGTCACTCAGGTGCACCGCGCTGGGTGTGGGGGCCTCCATCCCTGACACTGGAACAGACAGAAAATACCTGCAGTTACAAAATGCCATCTCACACCATTCGCACCGTCTGCTTCCCCTCTTTCCTAAGTACTTACATGGGAAAATCTACATTATTTTAACTGAGAGAAACAGAACAGGAGGTCTTGCAAGCTACTTAGCCAGTCTGGACACTTTACTGTTTTCAAAAAGCAACCAGCTTTGTGGTGCAAAGGCATTTAGACTGAGGTTCTCCTTTCTTCCTCAAAAGAGAGAAAAGAAGAAGAAAAAAGTGGGGGAAAAAAAAGAAGAGAGTTTGCTTCTAACCAGAGGTCTCCTGGGGAGGTAAGTAGACTGAAAAGAAAGGTAACAGATGGCCAAGCAAAACTTGGCCTTGTTAAATGAAATCACCAATGCTTTCACTCTTATTTGACAGACTATGGCACAGTGTAGCAGAGGACAGAAGATAAACCACTGTCAGAATGATTTAGTTTATTACAGTGATGGTAATAAAAATGAAACAATTATGCCAATAAGTAAAATTGTATGCAGAGTGTCCGATGGAAGATAAAAATGGAATGAATAATCCTGAATGTAGCAATCTTTCAGATTAATAAAATAGTAACAGATTACTAGCAAATGTTCAAAACTATTTGTTCCATTTAGAAGGCACTAAAATGTCCCTGTTTTACACTTTAGAGAAACAAAGCTCTTGTGTGTTTAAAGCAATGCTTGTTTCTCAGTTTCAGAAAGCAGAATTAAAACTCCTTTAGTGCTGGAGTTTTTTTAAGAAATAGAAAAGATGACATTTGGCTCAGGAGGAGTATTTTGTTTGACTTGAAATTATTTGCTCACATTCACGATGGATTTTCTTTCTCAGCAAAGTACCACGTCCATATATTCTGCACCCTTTCCAACAGAGTATGAGTCACATTGCAAGCTCCTGGATCGGCTATGGACTGTGTAGGAGTGCAGATGAAGGTACAAGTACAATGTCCATACAAGGCTGGGGAGACAGAACTGAAGGAATTCAGGGTATTTGGGGGTGTC
The DNA here is from genome assembly GCA_020086605.1 of Lanius collurio. Lineage (NCBI taxonomy): Eukaryota > Metazoa > Chordata > Aves > Passeriformes > Laniidae > Lanius > Lanius collurio. The sequence goes on along the minus strand of JACBWW010000011.1, from coordinate 2,350,087 downwards.
CTCTCTAATTATTGGCAAAAAGTCTTGCATCAGCATTAGACAACAGAGAGCACAATATGATTGTTGCTCATATGGTTATAGGGTTACACACATGACGAAGAACAGGGACATAAATCATTTTGGTTTGAATATTTACTACAGCCCAAATTTGTAGAGCTTTTTAAAAAAGTCAAAATACATTTTACCTGCAAATCTGGCACCTCTACAGGCAAATCCAATTCAAACAAACAAAACCACAAAAGCAAGGCTTTCTCTCTAAAAATTTACTGCCAACTTTTGCACTGTGAGAAGTCTAACTCGCACCTAGAGAATCTGATACAAACTCACATCATAATCCCTCCATAGCTGAGTGACAGGTACAGCCTTTTACCTCTTCTCTAAACAACTACTAAACAGCTATCACTGTGCATATAACTTTTTTGTAACTGTTGAATCAAAAATATCTTAAGCGACATAAAAGTGTAAGTTCGGGAAAAGTTTACTAGCAGGTATTTGCTCCCATGAAATACTTCTGTCATTCAGAATGCAAAATCTCAAGTTCACCACCATTTCCTTAAGGATTCAATGGTCATCTTCATCGCACTGAGGGAAGATCATACAAGTGAACAGTGGTAACCAGTTTGAAATTTGTTTAGTTTGATTATTCACAGAATCGCAGAATGGGGAAGGTTGGAAGAGACCACAAGGGATCATCAGGTCCAACCTCCCTGCTCCAGCAGGGTCATCCCACAGCACACATGGCACAGGATTGTGTCCGGATGGTTCTTGAACATCTCCGGTGTGGGAGACTCCAGAACCTTTCTGGGAAAACTGTTCCAGTGTGTGGTCATCCCCACAGGAAAAAAGTTCTTCCTTGTAGTCAGGTGGAATTTCCTGTGCCTCAGTTTCTGCCCATTGCCTCTTGTCCTATTGCTGAGCACCACCAACAAGAGTCTGGCTCCATCCTCTCTTTAGTTATTTATATACATCTTAAGCATCATCTAGCACCACACTCTCTCCCCCTATTCTAATCCCTATTAACTGCCCTCATAGCCTTACAACTTCCCTCCAAGAGAGCCACATGCACACACGTTCAGGAAGAACTGTTCCCAGACGAGGACATCGTACTTCATGTGCACGCCTGAAGCTGGGGTGTAACCAGGCACTGGCCCCAGTGGATCTCTGGCGTGTTCACCCCAGCGCGGAGCGGGCGGGAGCTGCTGCTGGTGCCGCTGCCTTCACACAGCAGTGCTGCCAGCGCGGGCCACGCTTGCCTGCGGGCCACGGAACCACCGGCAAGTACGCGAGCACACCCGCCCATCCACTGCCCTCAGGCCAGGAATTCAGCCGGGGAGCTGCCCGGGCATGGCTGAGCCCTCGCCGCCCCGACTCAGCCGGCAGCCACGGCCCCTCAGCCTGGGAGCCCTGGCCGGCCCGGCGGCGGGCGGGTCCCCTCTCACGGCCCCGGGAAGCGGAGACCAGAGCCCCGAGGAGGTCCCGCAGCTCCCTCCCTCCTTTCTCTCCTCCCTCACCTCTCCCCTTCCCCCGGTGCCGGCCGTGCCGGTGCCGCTCCCGCTCCTCGCTCCCCGCTCCCCTCACGCACCGGCCACCGCCGCCTCTGCGAACCGCGCGCGCCCGCTCCGCACCCGGCCCCGCCCCGGCCCGCCCGCCAATCGGACAACGGGGCTCCGGGACACGCAGCCAATCAGAAGTCGGGAGGGCGGGCCAAGGGGGGAGGCACTCGCTCGCTACATGACGTCACCCCCTGCGCTGGGAGGGACGGCGCGCGGCAGGGCGGGCTCTCCCTATTGGCTGCCCCTGAGGCGCGCGCCGTCCAATGGGCGCTGGGTCCGTGCTTGGGAGGCGGGGCCGCCCCGCCCCATCCGCAGCGCGCGGGAGAGCGCGCGCTTGCCTTGTGCGCCGCGGTGCGTCCTTCCCTCCTTCCCGGCTCCTGCCCGGCTCCCGCCCGGCTCCCGCCCGGCTCCCCCGCCGAAGACTCAGCCGACGGCCCCGGGCGCTCCCCTAGTGCTGGTGTCTCGGCTCCCGTGGCTTGCTAGCCCTGCTCACACGCTTCGGAATAACTTTCCTGATAAAGACTTGTTCCCTCAACTGAAGGTCAGAGCAGCCGAGACGGGAGAGGCTGGAGAATGTAACAGGTTCTGTCATGCTCGTTGCCTGTCCAGGCCATTTTCAGTACCAGTAGAAAATGGAAACGTGGAGATGGGCAGTTTGTGAGGCAGACGAGGCCTTTACCTTCAGTTCGGCGACTGAAGGAGCAGACTTGCTGTGGCTCTTCCTGTGCCAAACTCGAGTTTGGCAGCCCAAAATGGCAGGGCAGCCACCTCCCACCAACATCTCCCAGCTACCCGCTGTTTGTTCCTCTCCTCTCAGTCAGAAGCCCCTCTGGATGGCCTTTGCTCTGCTCACAGGCAGCCAGGCCAGTGGTGTCCCAGGCTGTCCTTGGCAACAGCCCTCTGCACAGGATGGGCTCCACAGGAGGAGAGTTCCATGAATGATGGCCCAAGCACAAAGCCCTGGCTCTCCTGGGGTGACTGCGCAGCTAGTGATGGGTATCTGGCCCTTATGCACACAAACACTTGACCACTGTGGCCACCTATTTCATCTCTACCCGTGTGGCACCGGCTGTGGAGCCACCACGGCAACCACGGCAATGTCAGAAGGGGATGCTGTCTAACACTCCTGAAAACAACAGCTGCTGGACAGGCCTTTTTTGGGAGAACAGCTCTGACAAGGACAAGATGAATGACATACCCTTTCATAGGGCAAAAGATGGTGGATGTATCCCATGAACTGAATGTGTTGGTGGAGTGCTCAGCTGTATCACACCAACCCACGTTCAAATTAGCACACCAATCTAGATGCAAATTAGCACTCTAAGCTGCAGTTACACCTCTGATATTAACACAGACGCTTCTGTGTGGGTGAACATTTCATTTCCCATGAGGAACCTTCCCTGCAGTTACTGTCAGGTTTTTGTTACGCATCAGGCTTGTTATACCATTAGTGCAGACAGCATATTAAACTGTCTGTGCTGGTATGCAAGCTGTCATCTCAGACCCAGCTGGGCTAACATTTATATAATTTGTGACTCTGCTGCCATCGGATTTTTCCCAAGGCATGCTTGCCCGATTTCCCTGGGGTTGCTCAGGGGTAGAGTGAAAAGGAGTCTTGGGGACACAGGGTGCAGCCAGGCAGGGCTAATGCCATGGGCCCTTTCCCTGTCCTACCTGATTGCATTGGAGCTGCAAACCAAAGCTGAAGCTGGGCAGCTGGCTCCAGTGGCAGATCCAGCTGCAGGACTGTGCAGAACTTGGCAGAAGGGTCAACATTGGCCCTGGGTATGGCCACGTATTTTTCAGAGTCCTATTGCTGAGAAGGAAATTTCCTGCAGGAAAATTTGCAAACTCCCATTTGCAAAGTAATTTGAGGGACACATTGAAAAAAAGTCCCTGGTGATGAAAATCAGGGCACTGACTTCATATGAGTGGAGAAGTTGGACCTCTTACTCATTCATCTGGGATGAATGAGTTGGGAAAAGCTTAGTTAAGTACAAAGAGACAATAGTCTTAGTTTTGTTTCCATTTATTAATATTACCAATTAAAACCTATATGTCTCTTTAGTAGATTTTGGATACAGATTTTAAAGGGAGTCAACAGCTCACAAATTATAATTAGAGCATTGAACTTCTGATTATTTTTCCATTTAGAACATACAAACTTTACGTATGCTATGTAGATATCCATTGATGGTTATTTAATCATCCCAACACCAACTACCTTGGTCTTCAGGTTTCTCAGTTTTATTTTGCATTTGCTTCTGTCTTTGAGCAATTCAAGTTTATACATCTCAAGGTTTAGACTGCTGTTGTAAGGCAACTTCAATGTGAGTGCTACTCATCACATATGGTGATAACAACACAACAACAACAACAAAATGGCCATGAGCAGAATTTTGTATGTAAAGGCAAGAACAAATTGGAAATTTATAATGCAGTTCAGAGTATGATTATTACCAGTATAAATATTACCATTACTTTCATAAATACATATACTTTCAATATTTCACTATCATTAATAAAATATAATCTGTCATTAAGAATGTAAGTACTGTACTCTGCTAGTTTAAAAAAAATAAATTTAGGTTACTGAAAGGTCAGGTGTTTTCCCTCCTCTAATAGCTGCAGTCTTCCTTGAGATGTAGATATTCTACTGAAATACAGTCCTGTAATTATTTTTAATATCAAACAGTATTCATCAGCACAGACTGTGTTAGCTTTTGCACACAAGGCACAATAAATCCAGGTTAACATATTAACTATTAATAAATACAGTGTTTCTCACAGAACTTACAGCTACAGAACAGAAACAGCAGTTATGCTCTTCTTTCAAAATGTTCCTTTCAGTGCTTGTTCTTGATTACATAGCCCAGATTTCCTTTTCAGATGACCTAACATGAATAGTCTAAGAAGGAATTATGACATGGGGAAAAGAGGGTATGAGAGACTCAATACTATGAAGGCCTTCACTAGCTATATATTCGAATCATCCAAGAATTTCCAAAAAAACAGAACTAGGAGCTTCAGGTTTCTCTACTGGGTTAACCATGGGGAAATGTAATCCCATGGGTCTCATCACTGCTGTTTAATTAGAAGATTTACTTATGTCACTTCTTTAAAAAAGAAAACAAAAATTAACTTTTACTCTGTTTATATTTTAAATTAGCCTTTATCCTAAATTCTTTGCCAAGAAGAATTTTGATGTCTGGACACACAACAGCCACTTCTAAAACTGATATCCAGATACTGAAAAAGGTTTAATTGAATGTCAGTTTTGGCAATATTTTCACACAGATGTCTAAAGGGATCTATGTCTAATTCTGGGCTGTTTGGGACATTTCACCTCTTCTGGGTTTGGATGTGCATCCTGCCTGCATCCCAGTTTTACAGCAGTTTGAGGCTCACACAGGTTGGCATCATTTGTCTCTGCTCTGGTTTCCATGGAGCAGATTTCCAGCACAATCTTCTTATGTTCAGTTTAGTGGTGCCTTACCTTATGCCTTTCTTTTCTAATACTTATGTCAGATTTTTAATTTCAATTATAGTCACCTAAGCCCAAAGCAACTCCATTTCATTTCAGTGGAATTACCCTGGATTTACTCTGAGATAGCTTTGATCCAAATCTGATCTCTCTCTTTTTTTTTTTTTTTTCCCCAGACAGACCTGCTTATATATTCACATACAAAACACTGGTCTCTTTCACAGAGAAGGTGTAATTCTTCTCTGGCTCCAAGATTCTAGTGTTTACATAATGTAAAAGTTGTAAAATTGTATCAGTGTGTGGAAGATATGGATGAACACTGTTTTCCAGGTCATGAGATCTGAATAATGTTGTTTAAAAAAAAAATGATAACAGAGAAAAGGAACAACTTGCCAGCATTTTTCAGTCTCTTCAGTCTACCAGTCTGTTGCATTGTGCTACCACAGAAAAGCTAGATTTCATACAGGTTCTGCTAAAGAGAACGATGCTATCAAAATTTCTGACACTGCAGCTGACAATAGTGTCTTGTGTCAGTCACCTGCTCAAATATTACTGGGTTTTACCAAAGTCATTGGTCATCCCTTTCTTCATCTGTTACCAGGGAAATCAGTTCCTCAAGGAAACAGTAATCCTTCCCAGTTTGCACTCCAGAAGTGTGAGATTAGAAATCACCAGAAAAATCTACCTGGTCCATAATCAAATTTGTTAAGGTCTTCTGGAAAGACAGTGGTAGAAGCAGACCATGAGCCAAATTAACTGTCCTGGTTCCCTGACATGTTCCCTGGTCTACTTGCAACTTCCCAACCATAGGAAGTATACTTGAAGGGGACGAAGGAAGAAAGCTGAATCATTGTGCAAGTTGCTCACAGGGCTTTAGAAGATAATATGAGCATTAAAAGGAAGATTGAAATGCAAATGTAGAAATTAATCTCGCATATTATTTTTCTTGGAGCAGCTATTTATGTTGTTCTTATTGACACAACTGTCTGGAATTTGTTTTTAAAAAGGCAGAAGTACATCTTGACTTGATACAGTTCTGACTTTCACCTCTAACTTTCATTTTAGCTCTTTACTGTGCCCACCTTTGACAAGATGACATATCAATGGTTTGTGTCAAATACATATGATTTGACTTTCTCTGAAAGAGGTTTTCCAGTATTTTCATATTCCATTCATCACTGTTAATGGAAGAAAACCACTGATGGGGGCACCACAGCAGATTTTGGGGGTTAGTTTGATGCCTCATAAGGCCTCGAGTTCTCTTTATTTTTATTGTCACTTGTTTACTCGTTCCTTAGCTAATTTGAGAAACTAAGAGTAACATTTTTGACATCACATTCCTTAGCACATTTTGTCAAAGATTTATTACACAATGAAGTAATCAAAATGGTAGCCATAAAAACAAATCACAAGTCAGTTTCACAGCACATATATTACAGACTATTTTCAAGTAATCACTGCTGATAATAACTTGATTAAGAACATAGAATACCGGGTAGCACATGGCTTTTGATGAAACACTTCAGGAGGAGCTTTTCAGGGACCTCTTTATGAATGATCAATCTATAAACCAATAGCCAGTGTAATCTATTTTCTGCTATTGGACAAAATGAGTATTTTAAAAGCAAACAATTTAGGGGAAAGTAGAGAACCTGCCAGAAGAATTACTAGTAATCAGTTAGTTCTCATTACCCTGGGTCTGGCTATTTGGTGGAGGAAGTCTTGAAGTCCCTTATCCTTTGTTCGTTTACAAAATTACTGCAGCAAGTGTGTCGTGACATGATAGTGCCCCAAATCCTGGCAACTAGATTTGTGCATGCCTATTCAGACATTAACATAACATATTAATATATTTAGAACCTGAACAGGTTACTGAACTTCCCCAACTTGGATTCTTTCTGCACTCGTAGTAATGTCAAATTAATTGGCTAAAACACCTCTCAGTTTCATCTGTGAAGAAAGGAGGGGGTATGCTAGAGGTGAATGAGGACAACAGAGGGAGCACCAACCCTTCCATTTCCACTGCTTGGTTGAACAAATGCTCTTGACTACAAACTGGAAAGAAATGACAGCTCGAGTCTCCTTGGCTATGTGCATCTGGAAACAGGCAGGATGAAACTACAGTACAGAGAAGGAATGACTACGGTTACAACACAACTTGCTGGCAAGGATTTTGCTACTGCAGCTGGGCTATATAACAACAGGTTTTGTATTTTTTTCCTTCATAGTTTGACTTTCCCACCTGCACCTAAAATAAAATTTGGCAACACAGAGAAAGCCAGTTAATTACCTCATCTCCACTTATACTTCATTGCTGTTACTGCTCTTGGTGGTTTTGCTCCCATGTTTTCAGAAGATCAGTTGCCAGCTGTGAGATGTGCTGCCAGGCAAACTTGATGTGGGTGGATTCCACTGTGCGGGAACAAATAGCAAAACGTAGCACAAACTTCTCTCGCAGGTGGCACGGGACCAGATGGATCTTCTTGGCATCATTTATGCTTTGAAGAAGTGCCTCATTTAGTTCATTTGAGCCCTGAAATCATTGTAATTCAATGGATATGACAATGACTTTCAGAAACAAGCCTGGAAAATGTAAATCCCACCAAGCAGCCAAGCCCAAGCAGCACCAGTAACAAGCAGCCATTTTCTCATATCTCAGTGCTTTAACATCAAAGGATCACAAAAAATGATTATGTAAGAGAGAAGTTTTGAGCCACAAAGAGATATATGGATTACCTTGGGTTTAGGAGCAGTGTTCATACTCGGACATTTGTGATAGCTGCCCTTTTGTCACTTGAGGTCATGAGCTATGTTAAAAGCATTTATTATTGCAACCATGTTATTACACTCTTCTTGGATCTAATCAAAAAAACATGGGAGGAAGCTTTGCAGTGAACTGTACTAACTTTCCTAAAACAAATTTTCCAGTCTTCACTTAAGCATGGCTGCTGTGAGAGAGGCTTTTGAATGTGAAATCTTACCCTTAATTAAGAAATTTTTAAGATAATGTATTCCTGGCACAAGTAGGTTTCATGTTATTAGTCAAAACTCTAAAAAAGTATTTGCCTCAAGTTCTGTAAGAATTGTCCACCACAGAATCCATCAGAGGAAGTATCTAGCTATTGTGCATCCTTTACTCTCTCTGTTACACTGGTGGTAACACACAATTGCAAGAGATTCTAGGAGCACCTGCACTTTTACTGCAGTGTCCCCCTACTGAGCACTGACTGCAGAAAAAGAGTCACAAATGGCCAAATCCGTCTGTTCCGCAGCAGTTGTGTTACTGTGGCAGCATTGGTCTTCTTGAAAACTTCCTGATCAGAAAACACCTTCTCTCAAATCTGGGAGGTTGTGACTTTCCTGCTTAGCCTTTTCCATATAAAACCAAAGCATAAGGCAGACAGTTTCCGATTGGCAGCAAAGATAAATGTATCATTCTCACACTTTTGGATCGTATTAAGAGTTAGAGTTGAACCCAAGTCAAAACCTTTTTCTGTCTTAGCACAAGATGTTATGAATTATGAATTTTGTGTGATGTCCTGAAATTCATGGCTTAGCCTTATTCTTCTAGGAGATATTTATGCAACTGAACTGCTCCTAACTAAGAAAATGAACCAGCTTTGGTGTTTTGCAAGTCCCCACCTATTACAGGTCAGTCACCGGTGACAATGATGTCCTGCTTTCTTATCAAAGGTAATGCATTATTAAAATGACAATCCTTGCCTTTAATATCAAATGCTCAGCACTGGCTTTGAGGCAATACAAGCAGTTATAAGATGTTAAGTTGGCAGGGGTGAGGGGAGGAAGGAGAAAGATTCATTTATCTTTCTTTTGTTCTACTCTCACAGCTCCACCTTAGGGCTGCTGTGACACTCGGGTGTCACGTCAAATTGAAGTTGGTAGTGACTAATACTCTCCCAGAGCTTTGAGAAGCCAGCTTTGATGGAGTCTGTGAGCTTCTATAAGACAGCCTTCTCACCCCCTTGGAGAAATTACTAGCTTGACTTGTATTCATCTGCAGTCATGACAAAGAGGCCTTAAACTAACCCTTTGGCATGACATATTTGATGAAATAATTATAATATGAAAGTCATAGGTAATTAGTCCATTTGCTCAACAGTGTGAAAGGCAAAAAATTAAAAGTTACAGCTAAGCAAAAAAAAAAAAAAAAGGGTTTCTCAACCACAAAGGAAGGAAGAAAAAAAATTTCATACTTTTACAGCTGTGCAGCATTATATTGTTCAAGGCCCCTGACTCTTAGTCCTACTGTAACTACATAAAAGTTACAAATATCCTGCTTCTAAGATGTATTTTAATGCAAATTATAAAAATGACAGAAAGATTTTTGAAGGAGTGATATAAAAAGCAAATAAAGCTGTTAAAATACCTATAAAAAACTCCTAATTTGAAAGCTTGCTAGTTTTCTTTTTCTTTTTTTTTGGATCAGGTAGGCAAGAAATGAAAACACTGCTTTTTCTGCACTGGTTTTCAGTGGAATCAGGCCTTTATCCTACAACTTGTCCAAAGATTTCTTAGCTAAAGGTCCAATATTTACCTCCTGTTGTAAAATTGTCTTCCCCTTTAGATGTGATTTCTTCCTCTGAATCGTGAGGGATAGGAGAACAGATGTAGATGAGCTACTGGTCTGATCAAAAGTGACAATTCCTGTGTTGCTATGCTCTATTTCACCAGAACTGTTCCTTCAAAGTAAATGTAGAGCACTGACTAACAGCTGCCTCTGGATCTGCAAACTAGTGTTTGCTAGTTCCATGTGAGAGAGCAGACTGCAACCAACATTTTGTTTTTGAGCCATAAAAGCCAAAGAATCTATCCTTCAATATCTTCTAAAAGTTCTTGTTAGGAAAGGGATTATATTTGTGTTTCCACTTACTGAAAAAACTCTACGTTCTGTAATCTGTCAGATCCCCTAGACACAGTTTTATTTTAAACAATATAAATTCAAACAAAACCATTTTCCTATTCCAGATGAATTCACCATTATTTTATTATTTAATTGTTAGCTTCTTCAGCCAGTTGCATCAAACTCAGGTAACTGGGGCAACTGAATGACTGGGAAAAGAATTTGTTAAAAATAGTAATACCACACTATCCAGAAGGAGAAAAGACGTGCTTGGAAGCCTTCAGAAAAGCTAAAAGCTCATTTAGGTATCATGTTAACTAGAAAACACTAGTGCTGTTGTTATTATTATTGTTGCTTGTTGGTCAGATTCAGTGTCACAATCCAGTCCTTTACAGAGGCTTTAGCTGAAAGTTCCTCTAAAAAATGAGTTCATTACATAAACTAAGACACTGATCCCTTTTCAACATCTGATTAAAACAAATGAGCTCTCCCAACTAATGCAGCTTTTATGGTCCAAGTACAGAATGAATTTTCTAGTTTCTGTTGGGCAAGGTCTCTCTATCAATGAACTTGGAAGAGAGATTTTGGGGAATAAAAGGCCAAACAGGGCAAAAGGATCATGTTCAGCAATAAAAAGCAGACCAAGGCCAAGGGCCTCCCATATAACCTGTTTAAATGCATCTTGCTTCAATTTTCCCCGTTCGATTACAGAATTTTATAGATAAAATGCAGTCTTTAAAGAAAACAATAAAAAAGTGTTCAGTGCTCTAATTTTCATCTATGACAGTAATTTTTAAATAAATTTGAAAAATTTATTTAAGATAACTTGACAAGAAACAGGTAATATGCACTCATCATACACAGAAGTCTAGGGAAATATACTGAAATAATCATCTTTATCAAAGCTCATCATGCATAGAATGTATCAGTCATTTTGATACGGGTTACAACATTTGTTTGCCTTGACTATATATTTCCATACCTTAATATGCTTATTTCTCTTAAGCTTTTGATTCAGTTTTAACAAGATTGCCTTAAGCTTTTTGCTTTCATCTGCTTTGTTCTAAAAAAAACTCCCTTTAGTTTCCTTAAAAAGTAATCAAGTATAATAACTTACAAAGACTGTATTCAATTGCAGGCTACAGTGTTGCTATAAACCATGAGAGAAGAAATAGGAGATCTTAGCTGCCTTACCTTCAGCCGGAAACAGACCAGTCCCAAGACAACCTCAGCACAGATCTCAAACCTTTCATCCTGAAGGACTAAGTGTTCAAATTGGTGCGACAGCCTGACATGCTGAGAAGAGAAAGAGAGTATCTAGATTGTATACATTTGATTCACCAAGAGAAAAGGTGTGCTGAAGTATTTGCCATTCCTTTGCTCTGTTCCTTCTGCTGATGTGTGATAATATTCACATATTGCCATCTGTTTGTGTTAACTTCCATCCCGTTTATGACTTCCAGAGACCATATGGAGCCATTGCTGTCTTAGTATCTCAGTCTGCCATAGGCAGTACTGGTCTACTTCTTGAGACAGTTCAGCACAATTTGATATGATACCACATTAAGAGTAAATAATTTTAATAATTCTCCTTTCGTTTTTATACCACTGCTAGTTTTGGCTAGGAATGCCTGAAGAGTCCAGAAGTCATTAGAGGGTGAGGGGGAAATGGACAGATATACAGGGGAAAAATTGTCACAATTTCAGTGCAAATTAAGCTGGAAAGCTACACTTATTTAGAATAGCTCACTTAATATGAAGAATCTGTGAAGAAAGGGAGAACTTGCTCACTATTCTTACTTGGGTGCTCAGGTTCAGTTGAAAAGAAAGTTGATGGCAGTATTATCAGGAAAATGGACAGAAAATCTCAGCAAACCTGTTGAGAAGTTACTGAGGCAAAAACGAATGACACTGGGGCACCAACCCAGAGCAATTATTTTGAAGCAGATGAATCCAAAATTCAAATAAATAGGAAAAATACCAACAGACATACTAAAAACCAGCTGGAAAGTCTTAACATCAGTCAGTGATACTTGCACATTCACACCATGCTTTGCTTTGCTTTCTTCCAAATAGAAAATGAATTTAAAAGCACTTTCAAAAAACCAGCCCATATCCTCATCAGGTTCCTGCAGTACTTTATCCAGTCCCCCTCCTACTGGCTTTATCATTAGCTTAGTGTTCACTATCGTAAAACAACCCCAAAAACCAACCAACCGACCAATTGACCAACCAAACAAAAAAGATAAGACAACAACAGCAATCAGCCATTTGAATTATAGTTTTTCTTCATGCAATAGCCAGTCTATACCAAAAATTATCTGAAACATCTAAAAATCATGTTTAAAGGTTCTTCAGCTTTTATATACTTAGGATTGCAAGTAATTTTACAAAAACAAACAACTAAGCCCATGCTTTTGCACTTTGACTTTTTGTAAATTCAAGGACAGCTATTAAACAAAAATGAAACATATCACTTTGGGTCAGGGTTAAATGTGGAAAGTTTCATCTCAGAAGAACTTCTTCTGAAAGGACAAAAACAAGGCAAAACAGAAATTACAGAAAAGGAAAAAAAAAAGAAGGAAAAAAAGCCAACACATTTTGCAATCTTAATCATAGCTTTCAGATGTTTGTTTTTTTTTTTTTTTCTTAAAATAGAAAAACATAGTTTAGATTGAATCAAAACATTGCTTCAAAACCTTCATATTGCACTTACTGGTACCCTATGCAACCAGCCAGTTTTCCTGTTGTTACCACTTCCGCTCTGCTGTTTGTTACATCCATTTATCATCTCCCTCTAAAATTAGCCTGAAAGCTCTTTGAGTCAGGAACGAGACCAATAAAATGCCCAATTCCTTTCAAGGCATTTGAATCTTCTGCTAATACGAAGAGCATGAATTTACAGCTGTGAAATCCAACCAGAAGTATCTGCATACATACAGATACCTGCATGCATAGCAAGTGCGTGAAAAACATATGTGAAACAGGCACAGGTGTTGTAATGGTCTTTTACTGTCTCCTCCTGTGCTCACGTTCTGTAGCTTTAACCAAACATGTCTTTTACACAGCTCTGCAAAATTCTGCACTGCATGTACCATGTCTTGGATCAAAGCCATAAAACAAATCATGTTCAATGAGATAAGAATTTCACAACTGTCCAGCTGAAAGTAATCATCAGCTGAATTTTATCCAAATTTATCTGGGTAAGAACTGAATAAACTAAACATTTAAGATTTGGCTTACTGTGAGAAGTTTGTACAAGAAAACTCCAGACCCAAGCCATGTATTTTATAGCATATACTTATATCCAGTTTTTGAACTAAATGACTTTTCAGGAATTTTGAAAGAAATAAAAGCAAGGGAAAAGAGAAAAAATTTAGTTAAGTCACAAACCAAAAGAAGTATTTTGCATTCATGTCTGGATGCAAATACTTATATCTACAGCAAGCCTTAACAGCCAGCAATAACTGCTAAAGACACTGGGGGGCACCAAGCGTTTTAGGTTTTAAGGAACTGGAAGCAGAGAAAGTGGTGATTTAACTAACTGGAGTTTCACGTGTTCAGCTTTGCTTAAGTACAGTTGCCCACTGCCCTGCACCTTTGAACCATAAACTATTATCCTGAATTGCTCTTACAAAGATTGCTGCAACAGTAAAGTTAAATATTATTGAGGCTGGAAGTTCAAGCTCTGTAAAACTGCAGGGCATTTAGGTATCACACGTGCCTCCCTTAAGTCCAAAAGCTGTACCCAGGCTCAGGACGTGAGCGTGGCAGCAACTCACAGGAGGACATGTGTGACTTTAGTGCCTCAGCTTTTCAAGACAGGCAGGTACACTGTGAAAATAAAGTCCCGTTTGGAAAACTGCAGGCACTGAAACTGAGGATAGGAAAGAAGGAGAAGTAAAAGACCGACAGGCTGCTCTCAGTTTTCTGCTCAATGTCTACGTACCAAGCCTGACCTATGGATATCTTGAATCTCCAAGTGCTTTTGATTTTGACATATGTGTCAAGCTGTGTCCCTAGCATCATTAACTAAAAGTTGGCATTCAAATATTATTTAACTTTTTAAAATTATTTCATCTAGAGCTGTTATATGATTTAACATATGATTTAATTTATATCATTGTGTATGGGGACATACACAAACCAACTCACATACTGTTTCTAGAAATACCATTTGGGCAATCCCTTCATCATGTGGGGTTCTCAAAGAGGAATCACATGGACTGTGTTAGTATCCTGAAATATCTTGGTATATAGGAGCAGAGTAACAACCCCAGTTGTTACCGTGAAATTTAGATAACTGAGAAAAAGAGGCTTGTAAGGATTTTTTATGTGTCACTATTATCTCAGGTAAATAACCATTGCTCTTCTGCAGTGAGAAAGGAAACAAGGGATCTAATTAAACTGGTTATTCTAGATAAAGGGAAATGTCTTACATAATCAATAATGGGAGCAGTAAACTTTCGAGGCACTAGGATGTGGTCTCTCTTTTAAAAAATCTGTATTTTTGTAAAAATACTGTGAATAAATATAAATATAAATATAAATATAAATATAAATATAAATATAAATGCTTCTGCACTGACATGTTTAAGCTGAATTGTAATTTTTGGGCAAAGCCTTCAAGAGCTAAAATAGTTTTTCATTGCAGAGAGCTTCTCTGAAGCATCAGAGTACACTATTGTGTATATGCAGATAAACATACTGGCCTAGTCTTGATCACTTTGTACTTTTTCTCCTGTAGATTTCACCTCTTTGCCTGCCTTAGCCTGCATCCCACTACACTGAAGGAAAAATGCTATCAAAAGAGTCTTCTTAACAGCCACTTGGACCGTGCCACTCTCCAGTTTAAATGCTGTCTCTAGCATTGCTCTTCTTTACAGTTCCGGTTTCTTGGACTCTACTGGTAATTTTTAATGGACTTCATTATCCTCAGTACACTGATTACTTATGGTCCTAAGGAGGATTCAGCTGAGTCAGAATGTTCATAGGGATTGCATACAAAAACACACCCACTCCTAAATTAAAAAACTCTCAAACTACTTCTGAGCTCTTTGAGAGGGCTTAAACCAACAAAGGAATAATAAACAGATGGTCAAGCGGTTTGCAAATGGGCCATTTGGATTTCACATTTATACAGACTGAGTGGCTGACATCAGTCCAGAAGACTGTTGTTGTTGTTGGTTTTGCCCTCTTTTTACATCTCCTCTGTGGCTTTGGGACTTACCTCCAAAATTTGTATTTGTCTCTCCCCACATCCTTCGGAGATGACTATCCTCCCCTTTACCACTGCTTTAAAACCTATACTTTGCACTAGGTTAATATGACATGCTGTGTGTGAAAAGAGTGCATAACTGAAATGTTTGGAAAACAAAAAAAAATTACTGTATCTAAATCCAAGTCACACATTCTCATCTCCTGGGAATATTTTAGTTCCTAAATGCCATCCTCAAGCAAATGCCAATTTGCAGTGGTTATCCAGTCATTTTGATCTAGACCTTAAGGCTGAAAACCCAACAAACATATTTTCCTTAAAATACACTAATAAAATTTTAGTGACAGTTCACCTCAAGAGAAAAAGAAGTTTGTGAAGAGATAGTTACAGATGTCTTTGGTCTTCCAGCCAGGAACTTGCTAACACACAACAAATAGGGTGGCTTCTTAGGGATAAGCAGTTTGTTTTCCGTCTATATCATGTCAGAAGCTCAGCACTATTGAAAATCTCAAATCCCTTTGTAAGTAACACCAGGCTGCACAAAAGAAGCCTAACTAGAAATCTATAAACACTGCACTTATCTTCCTAGAGTTTTCCATGACTTAGGAGCAAACATAGGCATCTCCTTCTCCAGATTCCAACCCAAGAAATTGTTTCAAACCTCTACTCTTCTGCCCGACTCTGTTACCCTTTCCCCAGGGCAACTCCTTAATAATACGAGAGAGAGAGACAGACAGAGAGACAGAGAGACAGAGAGCACTTCTTCCTGCTTCCCCAGCTCCAGCACCTCTGCTCTCCACTGGAAGGTTGCAATACCTGCCTCTGCCACTGTTCCTAGGCCTCATCTCATTCTACCTGTCCACTCTATCACCCACTCAAATGCATCTCCAAATCATCATATACAGCTCCAGAAATAATTCTGGCACCTACAAGGCTTCCTTTAAAACCCAGCTAAAAGTCCCAAGTACACAGGAGACAGTACCATCCAGGAACTGCCTGGGACTGCCTTGGCCAGCAATGGGAATATAAAAACTGCTACTTGCAAGATGCTACAGCATGTTTAAAAGAAAGTAGCTTCTCAAGGCCAGGCATGCAGATGAGCAATGTTAAAATTCTGTTAACAAGTGAAGCTAAATCTCAAATTATTTTTCATTTGGAAAGTTGTCTATAGGTTTAAAAATTTAAACCAATGTCGGGCTGGTTTAGATACTTCATTACTACTCTACCAAAAGAAAAGTCATCACAATCTACCTGGAGCTCATGATAACTCCTGAGAAGAGAGGAAAAAGTACAGGATATTAAACACATTTTTAATTTTTATTTTGCAGATAGTGATATAATTTTACCAACACAGCTGAACACTCACAAAAGATACCTTACATTCTGCTAGAGCAGGGAGCAAATGAAACACAACTTTTTCTTGAATTTCAAGTTCAACAAAGGCTTGCTGGAGACACAAATTACGTTTTCTTTTAAAGATGATTTGGAACCCACTGAACCAGCATTCACTGGGAGTAGGCAAGGGGGTATGAGGAGAAATGACTTTAAAAGTCATTATTTATTCCAATTTGAAGATGTATACAGTGAGACAAATTCTTCATTATCTCTCTTTCCCTTTCATAACTTATTTTTATATCTATACTGAAGAACAATTTAGTCCTTAATGAAATATAAACCAAACACACTCGTTTCAACAAGCCCTTGGAAATCTTAGCTGTCTGAATGACCTTTAAAAATGAGGAAACATATAAGGGTCTTACTTTGGAGTCAGTATCTTTAAGAAAAGATTCATTTGCTTAGCCTTCCTGAACTGTAATGTCATAGAAAATATCAAAGCTTGGTCCTCAGCTACAATTCTATGAAGACAAGCTCCTTTTGGCTGGACACTCAAGGAAATACCTGGGACACAGGGAAAGAGGGAATTTGTTGAATGTGAATACCAACCTGTGGGAACCAGCCTGACAAAAGGCCATGCAGTTGATACGAGTCTTCCACTTCTCTGTTTTCCCAGTGAGAGATTTAGCCCTACTTAAAAACAGTATCATACTGCAATAATTGCAGTCGCAAGAAATCTAACCTGAGAGAGAATCCTACTAGGAATGGTAGTGGGAATACTAATAAAGGGACAATAAACCTCAAATCAATTTTTCATTAGAAGAATATGTACCAGATTGATACAAGGATGATTGATACAAGAACATCAGGATTGCCACAGCTGCCAAAATTTATTTCTCAAAGCCTTCTTAAGGATAAAAATCTAGTTTTGATATTTGTAGAGTGGAAAGTTACAGTGTGATTAAAATAAGAAGCAAAGATGGTACCCTCCATCCCATAACTGTTCCAAATGAAAAGATACTTCCTTCTACAATGATTTTACAAGAGTAGAAAAAGCCTTTCCTAAGAAATCTTCTGTTTAGTACCACAATTGAAAGGAATGTGTGTCTGCAGGGAATTTGGTATGCTAGGCTAGGCCCTTAGCTAATGGATATTTTTGTAAATATTTAGAGCCAAGTCATGGATCTCCTCTCACTAGAGGTTACCCTGAACTTCATAAAGATAAAAGGTATGCTTGAATTTGACTTTGCTGCTACAGAGGAAGTATATATATAATATAGACTGGCGCCACATATATTTTTTAGTGATTAAAAAAAACCCTTTTTACATCAAGAATAAACTTAGTACTTATAAAAATATTAACAAACTGTAAATTGTACACATTCTTTTTTTTTTTTTTAATGTATTTTAAACAGGAAAGTAAGCAACAGCAGAGGTAGACATGCCAGATAAGTCACTGTATCCCTTAATCATAATCTAAACATGCAATCAATGCATGCACATCAATAAAATAAAGAAGTAATGAATATCCATGTGTTTCCAAACCCATGGATGTGCTCTGGCTTAATGTGAGAGGGAACTATGGTACCATACTGTAGACATTCCAAATTCCTAGACTTTTCTTTCCTGAAGATAAGCACAAAGTGGATGGCACCTTTAAACCTGCCATGATATGAAATTGTGACCTTACATGGGGCAAACGAGCAGCACCCTGTTGAACTGAGCTGCCTAAAACTATTTCCTGTGCTTTCTGATGTGTACAGAAGTCATGGAAAGTAGCTAGATGGCCAGCTCATTTTCCCTTGCCGTCCCACCACAAGGCAGCCAAGAAGGCAATTCCCGGTCACCTTGCGGATGTGCTCCTGCAGCCCCTTGACCCCGTACATCCTCAGCACAAACCAGAGCTTCAGGGAGCGGAACCTCCTGCCCAGGGGGATTTGCCAGTGCTGCAATCAGAGAGAAGAGCTCATGTCAGAAGTCATCATTGCAGTGATACAGCAGAAAGCATGTTCTGCCATGGTTTTGAAGTGAATCACATTCCACATCCTACGGGCAGTTGCCAGAGGTGAGTCAAATAATAGCAGAAATATCCATTCCTGTTTATTAATCCCTGCTTATTAATACCATTTAATACTCCAAATTTTAAAATTAAAATTGGCAAAGGAAGTTGGAGTTAGGAGGGAAGAGCCATGAGGCAAACCAAATTTTCTTTGTGCATCCTAAACTCTCCTCAAGGGCTTTAGAAAAACAAGTATCTGAGAAACTCATATGCATTGGCTTCTTTAAAGTTGTGGGGCTAGCATCTACAAAGACAGGCACGTTTTCCATTTCAAAACAACAGTGTTTCCATGGTAAAAGATTAAAATAGAGATGCTTTTAATTTTTTTTAAATGGTGTTATTTACTATGTTAAAGAAAAAAAAAAAAAAAAAACAACCCCAAAACTGTAGGAAATTTCTTTCTACTGCCTAAATCTAAAGATATTGCACATGCAAGACAATTTCTGCCTTTAAACAATTTTTTTTTTCACAAAACACAAAACCAAATTTCTGTTCAAAGAATGTTAAAAATTTAGCAAGCTGCATCCTTCTTGGAAAGAAACCAGGTTTGGAGATTTATGATAGTAATGAAAAATAAAAGTCCTAAAAAACCCAGTATATACAGGTAATAGTATTAATTGTTACATTGGTACTGGACTTACCCGATAATCTGTTACAAGACCTGGAAATTAAAGAAAAAATGTTCACTTTGCATCATCATCACAACAGCCAAAGACTTCAATCATTCTAACGTTACTGAAAAAGCTGCATCTTAGTTGTCCTTTACATCTTCTACAAACCTGAGCATCATCAGTGTCACCAGGACCACTAACTATCTAGTTGGGTACTTGGCAGCATGTTAGATGAAGGTGCTTTTAATAACCTTCATTCCTTAGCTAGTCAGAATATGCCACTAACAAACAGTTCACAGAAGAAACACTATTTTCTTTTCTGTTATACTGCAGATACTATGGAGATGACAGAATAAATACTATGTTTATTTTCTTCCTGTAGGGAAAACAAGCAGGAGATAAAGCAGCTATTATTAATTTTGATTTAAACAGTTTGCAGGATCCCCAGACTCACTTCATAACTCATGCTCTGCTATGAAATGTCATCACCTTTACCCTACTGTACTGGTAACACTTTTAAAAATAATCCACTTGTAAATACCTCTTATAGTCATACATATATTTATTGCTAATTCTTCAACATGTCTAATACGTGGCTGGAAAAATTCACTCAGAATTTGACCTGTTCCTGCTTGGAGAATAGTATTCTGCAATTTTTTATGGCTTTTCTTCTGCTGTAGTGAAAGCCCCTTTCAAACACAGATGGACTAAGCCACAGAGCAGTCCAGGGAGGCAAGCAGAGGGCATTAGTAGTTATCCTTTACAGAAGCACACAGTGCCAGGATTACTTTACCTTTTCTTTAAATAAAGGAATTAAACTGATTTCACAGTAAAGGAAACCTGAACATAGTTAGTTACTTGCTGTAAATCAGTGACAGAAATTAAACTGATGTAATATTTAAAGCACTTCTTTAGGAAGCATCTGCTTAGCTTCCTTATTTTGCTTCATTTCTTTGCAGTGGAGTATAACCTGTATAGGAAAGTATGTACTTGGATTCCTTGGGAAAATGCTAAGTACTCATGAACTGTCAACTGGAAGGTTGAACTGTAGCTTCTGAATTTGACCAGTCTATGCCATTTACATAATTTTCAGCCTTTATGTTTCCTAGTAAAAAACAAAAAAAAAAAAAGATTTTTTCCTGTGTTACAAGCTCTCTTGCCAATGTCCTCTCATTTATACAGCCAAAGCATAGGAAATAATGTGATCCTTCTTCCCCTGTAACAGAAGGCCATTAGGTTCTTTAACCTGTTACTATGTTGGTTTCCAGGTCGTAAAAAAACCCCGAATCCACAAAACAACCAACAATCATTAACCTGTTCCTGGACTTCAGGAAATGAATGTGGTTGTTTCTGCTTGGTAATGAGGTAAATTGATAACATTCATATTCTTCTGCATTTTAGCAGCCATTTCTGTTTGATAGCTGCAAGACTGGTAGCAAAGAGAGTAAAGCAACTGGTGACAGATAAATAATCCTACGCTCCTGTAAGGGGCTGGTGTCTAATGATCCACAACAACGCCTTTCACAAGCTGTGAAGCAGAATGTAATCAATGATTAGTCCTTGATTCCTTGATTACAAGCCTTAGTCTTACATCTGTATTTAACCAGGAGGAATTGCATTGTGGGAGTGTATGTGGTGTTCACAATAGAGTGTAAAGCTGCATTCTTTTAACACTGCCATGAGGATTTGACCTGTATCCTGGGTTGCCAGGCAAGCTAGTATAATCTTCCTGGTGTGATGATGCAAATCACATAAAATTATAATTAATGACAAAATAAAGACTCTCCCCTTGGGGACACATATAATTGCCATATGGTTATTAAGAGTAATTGCTCACAGATAGAGATATTTTTCCGCTCATTTAAATACTTGAGTGAGAGATGAGTGAATTCAGAAATACTACTTCATTTACTAAGTAAACCAGGATAGGAATTCTGAGACCTGAGAATACTGAGAATTCAAGATCATCCATACAAGTCATATTTCCAGGAGTGCTGACATTCCATAAATCACATACAGATCAATGAGTACCGCATCACCTTGCTGTAGCAAATTTGACTGTGTTTATTGAAGGCGTAAGTGTGGCTTGGAAGTTTAACCAGAGGCATTTGCATTTGAAAAGCATTGTCCAGCTCTTTGGAAAATTGATATTGAATGGGAATGGAGAAAAAAAAAATAGCATTCTTAGACTGCTAGTAATCAGCTGATCTCTTTGAGATCATTATGTTGGCTCACGTAGTATGCTATCACCCTTCTGAAGGCAAGATGAAGGCTAAAAAACTCTTTATCCAACTGGAGTAATAAAGTTTTCAGGTCAACTAGGTGGCCCTACTGAAACCACCTATTATTAATAAAGATTTGATTTTCTTCAAGTGTTATTTAACCTAGGTAAGATCTAAAGTTTTTGTATCAGCACTATCAGTTGTCCCAAGAACATATTTTCATTTTAGTTAAGGCTGGATTATTTTTTCCTGAAAAGAACTATTTTTTATGTATGTTAAGTAAAAGCTAGTGCTTTAAGTTTATTTGCTGTAACTTGTACTTTTCCTTTAAAAAGGCCAAAAAAAAAGTATACATTCTTTTCTTAACAATTAGAGTCTTTAGAGGGTGAACCTCAGCTCCAGAATTACTGCATGTTCCTGTTTGCTGCACTGTTCTGTTTGCATTACTTGGAAATGGAGGCATGGAATAGAATGCAAGGCTTATGCCAGGTCACAATTAAGGCACATGAATCCATTTTTCCTGGGGCTTTTGAGCGAATAGTGGAATTCTGGATGGTATTAATTTAAATGTCAATGAGTTTATAGCCATAACAGGATACACTTCTGAACACAGATGAGCACCAGCAATTCCATGAAAATGATGAGGTTTAGCATATGGTAAGACCTTCTACATATGATTCAGCCTCTTCAGAAAGTTATGATGGAATATCTACCACATGCTGACACTGCACTGCGATGACCTTCTTCACAATTACTTGTTTAATAACCAAATGTGTAAAAATGGGCTTCAGGAGGGCAAATACCACTATGCAGTTGATAGGTATGTGCAAGGACCAGCACTAATCCACTAAGGAGCTTTGTACAGAGCCTGAGATTTGTAAGTTCTTTGTGAGCATTTTGTGAAGAGCTTTCATGAGCATTTTGTACAAGACAGATAGTCTGCTCTTAAAGCCTTTCTCTACAGCCAGTGTAAGAGCATGAGGGTTACAACACAACATCCCAGAACACTAACACTCAAAAGCAGAGCACAGACAGCAAACACAGTTCACTCTTTCTTTGTAGTTTCAGGGAGTGTTTGCTCCTCACATGGGTGGGTTTCTGAAAAATTTGAGTCAGAACTTGCATGAATAACTAAGAAAAAAAGTCACAGACCGTAGAAACTCTAAAACCAAATCAGATCCTGAAATCATTCTGGAGAAAGATGTGTTGGGGAAGACAGGCTAAGGGGCTTGTTACACAATACCTAATAATATGTTTATGTGAGAGCCAAAAGATCATGAGAATTTTCTCAACATTCCTGCAATCAATCAGTGGTAAGTCTGAAACTGGGGAAATCCCAATACAAAAGTAGTAATATAATGCTTTATGAAATTACTTTCCTTCTATTGCTTTTACCTAACTAAAATCTCACTAGACACGTATTGCACTTTAATGAGCTTAGCTCCCTAGAGTGCTCAGAAAATGGAAACAGCCTCCTAAACAACTTGGGTAGTTTAAGAATTGTCATTTTCATCTCAAGTCCTTTTTTTGCATTACATATCAGAGAGCAAACAAAATAACAATAATCTCATTTAATTACAAAATTACCAGACTCCTGATGGTGATGCTGCAGGTAAAGAGGTTCTAATTTAAAGGCACCTATTAAATCTGATCTTTTTTTCACCCTGTATAAAAAAAGAAAGAAATCAAATTGAGACATTTAAGAATAAAGACTTAAGGGATTAAATTTCCACAAGAAGTGAAGTCAAATTGAATGTGTTTAAACTGGCATATTTCCTGAGCACAGCCTGTGCCATTTTCAGTGCTTTTTCACAGCCATATCAGTACTGTACTTACAAGTAGTTAAGTGTAAGGCTCAGCAGGAACGGGCAGCATGACTGCACGACTGCATATTTAAAAACAGACAAGAAACAGACATAGAGGATCTTTTTATGGTGATAGACACTCACACCAGAATGTGAGACTAGCTGAAGCAATGTTAATGTTTGCAGTCAACAGAAGTTGTCTTGAAATTACTGCAGTACAAAGCTGCGTGGGAAGAGCTGTTGCTTCCCAAACACCGCACAGATCACGCTGAGGCTTTGGGGGTGCTGGCCACTGTCTCTCCTTGCTGCTGTGGAAGCAGCAGCAGCAGCCACTGGAAGGGACAAGCCACTCAGTCCTGTCTCAGGCTCCCCTCTTGTACCACTCTGCCATTAGCTGGATCCAATACACAATTCCTGACAGACATTCTATGGCACAATGCTACACTGAGAATCATAACTTACTATTGCCAGTTAGGGGTGGTGTGACTGGACTGAGGTTCAAAAGCCAGTGTGTCCCTTTTAGGGAGAATAAGCTGTGTTTTGCCAGTGATTAATAACAAGATTTTTCTGGTTCATGCCTCATGCTGTGTAAGACTGACTCACCTCCACAAATGCTGGGCTTTATAGAGGCAGAAGAAGAAGAAACCATAAATCAAAAAGGGAAAGACTGCTACATCATTATATTATGCCTATAAACATATTACAAAGTAAGCAAAAATTATATCAACACAGAGATGCTCTAAATGACAGAAGTCCAAACCTTTTTTTTTCTGTTTTAATGGTTTTATATAAAATTGTAAATTTCTAAGTAAAATCTAATTTCCAGTATTTTAGTGTGTATGTATAAATGCACAGGCCAGTACATATTTCCACTGTCATGCACAACTAGACTGTGGTCATAAAACATCTTATTCAAACAAACAAAAAGCTTTCCTCTCCCTAATGATCAGGGAAGTACCAAGGTAACAGCTAAGTATTTGCCTTCAGGTATAAGATGTACACAGCTGAAAATAAGTAAACTTATGCACATGACAACAGCAACTGATATTCATATACAATAAAAACAATTCATAAACTAATTATTGCTAGAAATGTCCTGTGGATAAAAGGAAAAAAAAATTACTGAAAAGAGGTTTAATTAGAGTAAGTATTTTTAACAAATTCTAAGTTGTTCTACTGTAGTTTATTTGAAATATTTTATTACTTTGATATATTCGTGTTTCAGTAGCTCATTCTGTATGCAGCTAATCCAAGTTACAAGCAATGTGCTAAGCTGTTTTGTGAGAGCTTAATCTCTTCTCCTGTAAGATGCTGTATTAAACAATGGAACGAATAACTATTCTGCAGGAACATCTAGCTTAGAAGACAAAAAAATTACATGGAAGTTTCTGTAGGCAGGGCACGCAGGAAGGGTGCTGCTGCATTCTGCAAGTAGGTCCACACCCCAGGCAAGTCCTAAGTGCTCAGGAGGTCCCCACCAGAGTGCTGAGTGGTCGAGGTCTCTGCCATAATGGTGGGCACCCACCTCAGAGCCACACCCAGTGTGTCTATGGAGGCAGCCCCTGAGAAGTCTGATGCTGCCACTCAGACAGAACTGGTAAGGAAGGAGACATCAGTACAGGTGGTACCTTGCAATGGATGCCCAAATACTTCTCCTGGAGAAAAGGCTGCCACCTGCACCAAGTGTGGATGACCTGCTGTGGCAGGTGGTTGCATTACAAGACACAGATAATAGGCTGTGTGGTAGCTAGGTATGTGGCTCCAGAACCACACACCTACAGTGGGTAACCTGAGCTTGAGACATCTTGGATAAAAGCAGGGCTCCAACCTCCATCCTCCAACATTTAGACCAAAATCAGGTATGATGCTTTAGAGGTGTCTGATGTGTGAGCAAGGCAAACAAGGAGAATCTACACCAGGAGCACATAATGGTTACTGTAAAAAGAAATGCTGAGTGACTGTAGTGGATGATTCCCTGTTAAGGGGCTCTGAGGCACCCATCCACAAGCCTGGAAGATGTTCCGTGACCACCTCTCAAGATGAAAATCATAGGGCTAGTGATCTCCAGAAGTCCCTTCCAACCCAAAAGAAACTGTGATCCTGTGAATATGTCTTTCACAAATGATACTGCTAAACTAGAATTGTTTTAAGGCTGGATGTTATGCTAATAGACCAAGACCTAGCTTATGAAGCACAGATTCATATATTAAGTACTCATAATACAAAACACACCACAAAAGTCCTGGTAGATAAAGAGGTGAAAGTCTGTGAGGAGTGACTTAGCTGAATTGCACATCTGCAGCTTTTAACTGCCTCACTCTATTTTGTGCATTTTTAATTACAGATAAAAAGGTGACTGCATATTATGAACCATCAGGAAAATTTCACTTCTGTTTTTTGTTCAAGTGGATCATTCAAATTTGTTCAGTTGAAGTCAGGAAGTGAAATACTATTTCATTTCAAGCAGTTTCCAAGGCCAGGCTGGATGGGGCTTTGAGCAGCTTGGGCTAGGGAAAGGTGTCCCTGCCCATGGCAGTGGGGTTGGAAGTAGATGATCTTTAAGTTCCCTTTCAACCCAAACTGTTCTGTGTTCTGTGATCCACAGGTAAGTATTTCCTGTAAGCACCTTCTTTCAGTTACTGAAACACCCTTCCCAATCAAAAGTTAACACTTAAACACTGAAAAGAGCAATGTAAGTCAAAAATACCAAGACTTTGCAAAATTATTATTTTAATTCCCTCTGAATGAAGATACTACCCCTTATTTTATAATATTCCAGAATATTAAACAAGTCAGGCAAAACTGACTGTAGTTTCAAGACAAAGTCTCTAAAGGACTCTAATATTTGAATATAGAAAATACATCCTTCTTGGCTTGGCTGTGTTAAATTCCTTTTTATAGGAAATTGACTGCTCTTTTCTGTACATCAGGAAGTCGGAAAATATTTTACAAAAGGTTTATAATGAAATTGCCTCCAAATCTGAAACAACATCAGTGTCACATACTGCACTGAGTAGTTTAATAATTACATTACAGATCTAATGGGTGGATTATTTTAATCAGCTTGCAGCAAAAAGAAAGGTGAGTGTTTACTGGGGAAAGTTGAGGTCTGCCAATCAATGGAACTCAGATTACTTTGATTCTGAAATGGTGTTCAGTGTTTGCTGAACTCTTTCCATACTACCATGCTTAATACTCTTCATGGATCCTAAGAGGAGTACGTATCCTTCACAGTTACTTTTTCTTACCATCCTTCATCCTTTATTGTTACTTTTCACTTTCTCAGGGATTGTAACAGTTGGTAAGACAGATGAATTTTGGATATGGGTCTTAGAATTAGCTGGACAATGGACTCGGCTTAAAGTCAAAGAGTTTAAGTGTACATTTATTCTGTGTTAAGTGAGTAACCCCTATACATAAATGCCTTGCTGAACTGAAACCCGAGTGGCTATTGTGGTGAAACTCCTCCTTTGAGTAAGGAGACGTGTTACAAGGTCTCTTCAGAGTCCTTGCATTGGAATCTTTCTACCTATGAAAACAAGCATTTTATGCAATGGCTCATCTAAAAAAAAAAAAAAACAAAAAAAACAACAAGATGGGAACTCACAGTGTGACTAAACATACCTTGTTTTACTGGAAAGCCAAGTACCTTTAACATAGTTCCATAGAATTTTCAGGGAAAGCAGAATTATTGAGAAACTAAATTGTGTGGGACTGGACTGTGGTTTCTAATTGTTCTGCACACATCAAAGAGAATGACTGTATTGTCTTGTGTGAAAGCAGCTATGTTTTTAACAGTGTCTCTGAGTGGTAAGAAAAAGATGGGAGGAACTAGGAAAGGAGTTTGTTTCATCATCTTCCTACTTCCTTCTACACAGAGACGCAGCACACTGAGGGGTGCTGCCACTACTGATGAATTAAGGTCAAAATGTAAGCCATCTACCCTAAGGAAAAGAAAAAGAACATAATGCCTTGGAAGATTTGAAATGACTGCACCAGCTGAAATATTAAAGTAAAAACCATAATATCTAACCTGAAAAGTCTACTTTGCCAGGGAAATTAAAAGAGATGAAGGTTAACCAAAAGCAACTGAGGGATCATTGTCTTACATTTTTTCTTATTTAAAATAAGGTGACCTATTTCTGGATGATATTTTGGAGTCTTCTTCTTTTTTGCTTTTGCAAATTTTCTATGATAACTGAAATTAATGTTTTCATTTATTTTGAGAAATAGTCTGCATTCGTTGAATATCTGTTTTGCTAATAAGTATCATTAGTTGTGATGCTGGTAAGCATTTAGTTTGGGACAAAATAGGATCATCTACTATGTAATGTTTTCAACAAACCCATGCTATTATTACTGCCACGATACTTTGCTTTTTTGAAAGTATGTCTATGAGTTTCTATTTTGGCATCTTTTAATATCAAAATGTTGTCTCTGCTGTCATCTGGGAAAATTGAAAGTCAGTACAAAATTACATAAATAGTCCTTTTTGAAATCAGCTGCTTTTCATCAGCCAAATCTTAAACATTTTTAGAAAGGCTTTTAAAAGAATTGAAGCTCAAATCAAAAGAAATTTTATGGAAAAGCAAGGAAAGAAAAAAAAAACCAACCCTGTTTAGCATGCTGTTCCTTGCACTGATATCTTTAAAATAAGTTTTTTCTTTACGTTTTAAACAGTCCCAAAATAGATCAAGTATAAATCTGCAGACTTTTTGGGACTTCTCTCTCTTTCTGAAACATAATGCAGAGCCCAGGCCTATTTCTAAGTTTCATGTTTTTGAAGCTTGGATTAAATGAAAATTTGAATTCTGTAAATAATTTATAAGAGTTAAAGCTATCCAGTTCTCCTCATTTCAATAGAGAAATGTAACTAAATGTCTACTGCTAGAAAGGAAGACTAATATAACCTCAGTTTTGTCTCTTGTAATGTTTCCCTTTACTGTAATACTTACCACATAGCAGAGCAGTCAAAATTCACTAGGAGCCATTTGTGAGGATTAAAGTTAAATGAGTCTGCAAACTGAGAATGGATAAATAAAAAGAGAATTATGAAAGAGAAAAGGATCCACATGCTAATGATACAACTTTGTCGAATTGTCTGTGTAACTATGAATCAGTTCCTGAACTGAGTCTTTACAATGTTCATATTGATGTCACCTTATTTAGTAACTGCTGTAGTTAAATCTTCATTAATTTTGAGAGTGGAATTTACGTTAGATATGCAGTTAGGCTAGTGGTATTATCAACATTAAGAGCATTTGTTTACAATTATACTTTCTAGATACGTATGTTATAGAAAAGTATATATCTTAGTGTGAACTAAAATAAATAAATAAATCTGCATACTCAGAAACATTCACTGGGGTTCATATCACATTTTCCAATAACAATTCCTTAAGCTTTCTACTTATAAGAATATTAAACTAATACATGCAAAATTCATATATAGCAATAAATTATATATATAATTCAGAATCTGCACATCATATTCCTTCAAAAAATTACAACTGACTAGGAATTTATTTTTTTTTCTCGTGACAGGATATTTTATTTCAGTAGAAATTATTGTTTCATCTAAATCCAAAGAAAAATTACCAAAGAGTAAGCACTCTCAATACATGTTTATACACCATGTGCCTGGTCTGGCTTCCTTGACATATGTTTAGGTGGGGCATCAGAAGAAACTCAGGTGGGTAAGATGGACACCATGTGGGAAAGGCTTCATCCATGTTTTCTGTTTTAACAAAGGCAGAAGTCACCAGCCTTAAAAAGCTGGGGATGGGGACCTGGCAGCACCAAGGTCTGACTATTCCATATACCACTTTTCTGTTCTCATTTGTTTCTCATAACCTTCCCTGTCACCTCTAAACAATTAACAATTGCTCTAATAAGAGAAGATTATCTGTCTGTCTCTCTATCTATCTATACATCTATCTAGCTATCACCCTGTACTATGCAAAATAGGAAACCTATTCATGGTGGTTAAATATTTACTCTTATGACAAATGCTGGTCCAGACAAGGGATGCTGTTTCATTTCCTTCAGGAACCAATAACAATAATTTAAAAAATATTCCCCCACAGGAAATTACAACAAGCTTCATTTGCTGATAAGAAAGAGACAGAAAGAAATGTTTTATTTGTGAGGGGGTTTTCCCTCCTCTTCTTCATTAGTCACTGCCTATCAGTGCTGTGTTTAAACTTCTGGCTTTACCAAACAGTAATATTTTCTCCACTGACGTGGAAGACAAGGACTTATCTGACTGTCTGAGGGGAGCAGCAGGAAATTGAAGTATTCTTATCTAAGCAACTGAATGCCAAGTAGCTCAGCAAGGCGGCGGAAAAGGAACAGCAGTGCTGTTGGGGGAATATTTCATTTAGGTCTCTTGGTTATTAAACCCTGTCTGTTTGAGATACAGCTACTGGCTCTATACTGTACGATTTTCAGGCTGTAAGAAAAAGAACAGACATAATGAGCTCATTAATTTGTAAAAATTATTATTTTTTTCCTCTTTCTTTGTGTAATGTAGAATTAGAATGTCACAAATATGTCTTTAGTGATATTTGGGAAAAAGTTCTCTTTTCTATATGTTTATTCAGTACTACTTTTATTCTGAATGACAAACTTCTTATAGAGAGGTATTTGCAAATTCCCAGTATAAACCAGAAAAAATTTAAAAATGTAAGTAATGTAATACAATGTACAGGGATTTGTAGTGCAAACTGAGGTGCAGCTTACTCAAAGATTCTGGAAGAGCCATTAATCTTGGGTGTATAAGAAACTCACAAATTCTATGAAAAAGCAAGGTTTCAGCAGGCAGCTAGAGAAAAAACACTCATTCACCTCCACTCCATTTAAAAGATGCCTGAATTCAGGGCAGATGAAAGCACTCCCCGCATAGGCTGCATCAATATGCATCCAGATATTTTCCTTATTACCTAAAAAAATAATTGAAGGAAATAAATTAAACAGTAGATTAAAAAGCCCAATTAATTTGCATGAAACCTAGTGCCTGAGAGATTTCTCTTTGATGTTATTATTTTCCCAATTTAAAATTAAGAGATTAAATGTTTCCACCATCTGGGTTTTCATTAATGTATATATAACGTATTATTTTTCCTTCCCACTTCTAATGGAACAAAGTTACAGAACCATAGAATATCCTTTGTTGAAAAGGACCCAAAGGGATCATCATCTCTATGTTTCTCTTACTAAAATAAGCAATATAAATTATTTTGTGGTTTTGATTTAAGAACCATTGTAAAATAAACTTTAAAAAAATGTATCTAGAGATTTACCTATCGTATCTATGATAATAAAACTACTTTAGCAGAAGGAGCTAGAATATTAGCTGTGCTCCCCTCTTCTAACTCATGAATCACAAACAGGTTTCTAAACAGTATTTTTTACCTATTGATAAATGTGCATGCACATGCTTTTGAATTAAGTGCAGAAAACTATTTATTTCAAGGACAGAGACACATATGCAAAAGCAAGCACTGACATGCTAAGAAAGTGCTACTTTTGATTAATCACTGAATGGTTTAAACAGAAATATTTTGGCATATGAGCAGCTCACACATACTCTGTAATTTAGTATTCACAGTCTACTAGTGATCACGGTTTTAATGCACTCAGTGACAATTCTGGTCTACCAGTTGATGGCTGAAGCCCACATAATATCTTTACACTGGTTACCAAATAATTCTGATGGTTATTTCCACATAAAGAGGTATATCCATTGAGATCTGCAGTTGTGCACCAAGTTCGTGCTGAAAGTTGCATTCTTGTGAACAAAATTTTCTTTTTGCATGAATGTCTGGGGAAAGCTAATAAAATATTATTCACAGCATCCACAACTTAGATTTATTTGAACATATATTAAAAGTTTAATTGATTATTTATTTTTATACATACTTGGTTTGAGACACTGCCTTTGTATCAGAGGACTACTGCTCATGTATGCTAAGGAGAAAATTAAGCAAAAAAACTAGCATGAGACTTCTGACTTCATTGCCATGCTTCTGCTGGGCTCTGCTGCACAAGCAGGGAATGACTGAGGTAAAACACATGATTACTTGCTATGCCTAAACATATTGGTGTCATTGTTTTATTAGGTCAGGTCTATAGGAATAACCCAAACAGCAAAAGAATCTGTAGCTGCTAAGCAGACTACTAGGAACCTTTTCAAAAATAAGGATTGGGTAAAACTGAGTCTCTGGGGCTTGTGCTGAAAGGCAGGAAAACCTCACAGAGCAAGTGACCACCACACAAGCTCCAAAGTTTTAAACCCCACCTGAGTAAATTAACATGACATCAAATCAAGCTCTGTTTCCATGAAGCTGCTGCCAGTTGCTTACAGCTATGGTTATCCTGTTCTAAATGTACACTTGAAGAGATATGGTGCATTTTGGTAGCATTTACATCAGCCAGCAAACGTGGGCTTTCGACCAAGCCCTGCTGCAGGTCAAAGCTTGACACAACAAACTATAACACAGAAATATTTAATGAAGAGTCCATATCTCAATCACTTTTAAACACCCTGGCATTTGTCCTATTTTCTTCAAAGAGGAAGGAAATTGGGGAGGGGAGAGTAAGGATTAAGAATATATGGGGATTTTTGGTGCATGTTTCCCCGCTTTTTATAATTGTTAGAACCACGCAGAAACAAAACACTTGGTGCAGAGCAGAATTAAGAGTTCAACTTTTCCCCAGTATCCAGCATTGCTCTAGATGGACTTGCAGGTAGAAGGGCTTGAAGAAAAATGTTACAAACTGAGGCACTTACAGTAATGCTTAACTCACAGTGTTCCAAAATATGCCCCCCACCCCCAGATAAGAAACCCTAGAGGCAATGTCTTCTAATTTTTTTAATAGTTTGAGAATGCACATTTGCTGCTTGACCTAATATTAGAAATAAAACTATAACTGAAGGTCTCATCTATAAGTTGCTTTATTGGATTTGGACACTGACACTGCATAATGTCCTGGAAATGACTCAGCATGGCTTACACTAGTATCTGCAATTTTAGAAAGAAGCAGCGAAGACTTACAGATAGGACCCAGTTCTAACAATTTGTCAAAGGAGCAGCAAGAGGTGGTTCCCAGTGTTGCACAGAACTGCAGAGCCAAAAAAAAAAAAAAAAAAAAAAAAAGTGTTACAGCATAGAAATTACCAAATGAGAAAAACTGTCTGCAAAGGCGGAAATAAACAAAAAGAAGAGACATTATAGGGCAAAAAATTGATGTTAGTCATCACCTACCCTTGGAGGAACTTTCTGACTGTGGGTGGGTTTTTTTCAAAGCTCCTGTAACAGTCCACTGAAGCAGATGCATAAAATCAAATTTTAATGTAGAATTTAGTCACGGTATTGTGCTAATGCTATTTTTTATATAGTTTCTATATGTTCCACATGCTTATCATGTGGCTCAATACTGCCCTTACATATGCAAATCCCATCAAAATTATTTGTAGTTCAGGATATATAAGCCAGCTCTGAACTTGAGAAACTCAGAGGTGCTGGAATTATTGTTGACAGAACAGAGAGACAAATGTTGCTGTCTTGATCAAAGCCACAGCTCTGCAACAGAGATTTGTAACAAATTTATGCTCAAGAGATCTGCAACCTGGAACCTGTTCACAAGTAACATATGTTCACTATTTGGCTTGCAATACTTTTTCCCAGAGAAACTTCTTCTCCCAGATTCATCCTAAAACACTGGAACTGTTCTTCCTTCATTCTGTTAATGTCTCACTTAATGTATTCTTCTGTGTGACCAGTGGACCAAAAGAAGAGGCAAAATAAATGCTGAAGTTTCACAGTAGAAACAGAATATAACTAGATGAAAATGAGCTATTGTAATTTACTCAGAATATGCAGGTAGAATTTTTACCAAAAAAAACCCAACTACCAAGGGCATATAAACATTATTTTATTTTTCATTGCTACACTTATGTTTTAAACACCTTGTCTTATTTCTGAAAGCACTAAAAAAGGCTGAATCTGGTTTTTGTCTTGTACTAGATTTTTACATAATAAAAGACACTTTACAGTTTAAATAGACAAATAAAGTGTGCTGTGTTTTAGTCAGAGTATTGAAGTACAAAAGAATTAGATAATTTATCCAAGGTCACACTTAAATTATAGTACAGCTAAGAGATGATTATAAAAATGCCAAACCCAGAATTTTGCTTTTTTAATTTTAGTATTTCTGGTTACCTTTTCTGCCAAGCAATCATCGATGTAACATATTTTGCTCCTACAGTTTTACCCTATATACCTGGAACTAGCCACATTTTTCTCTGTGTATGTGTGCCCACGTCCCTTAGAAAATTCATGATGAGACCAATAAGAAGAGAAAGGAAAATCCAAATGATACTTATATGTTTAGTCGTTTCAATAGTGGCTTATTCTGTAAAGTACATCTCAATTTCTAAAATAATTTTGTTTTCCTCTCTGCAGGTGTCTAAGCCTCAAAGCTACTTGCTTTAATTCTCAGAAACCACTTAGAGTGACAGTGTCTGCTCTTGTCAGGACTCTCATTACCCTGCCTCAGTACTACAGAATCAATCTAACTCAATTTGTAACCTGTGCAACACCAGAAAAATCACATTTGCGCAAAGGGCAGGGGACAGGCTGCATCACAGAAATGGGACTGATGGCTCAGTATAGCCTGAAGGCCTTTTCCTTTTCAGGTTGTGCACTTGAAATTTGACTCACAGCCCTTGGCTGTGAATACAAAGCAGCTAAAATGCTTGCCTCAGTTAACTCGTGTATTACTTTCCTGAAATGGAGACCTATGTCAGGAAACATGCATGAATTTTTATGATTCCTGAGAGCAATTACTCTTAATCTTTTCAACTGGAAGACCTCCTGCAGCTTTTGAAAAAGATGTGGACACATTTTGCATGGTTCCACCACAAAGCTTTTCATTTGCAAATAACTAAAATGAGGCAGAACTTTCAATGGTCGCTTATTGTTTTTATTTTCTCCTATTCAGTTCTTGCCAGCTCACACTCATGAGAATGTCTGTTGCCTGAAAAAAACTGCAACAGTTCTGCAAACCACCATTCAGTATTTCACAGAACAGCAGTCATTTACAACCCGGGGGTTAAGAAACATCACCCTAGACATCTGTACATATCTCAAGAATGGTTCTTCCAAATGGAAATCTGTGGTCAGGATTGAAGTGTTAACTTCTACTGAAAAGATGGCTCCTCTGTCAGTCTGATTCTGATTTATTGTTTCCTGAGTGAGTCTGGATACAAGCAGCCTGCTTCTTAATATCCTGCGGATCACCGTTCAGAAGAGTCATTTCATCTAGAACCAGAGAGATTTCATGCTGGGCAGCAGGCAATTGTGTTGGAGCAGCTTTATGTGGTTGAGGTCCTTGAAGTACATTGTGCCTTGTATATGGCAGCTGCAGTCTCAGTGCTGACTTATGAAAGACAGCACAAAGCTCACAGGCCACTCACACACATTTAGGTGAACTAAGCTTGAATGCAGTGGGCACTCTATCTGAATACAGAAGTGCTTAACTTAGTGGTCTTCACTTCTGAGCATCCCAGCCAACCTTCAGCCAGCACAGAGGCCTGTCTCAAGGTGGGTGCTTAGGGCGCAACTGAGAGAGGCATTTACACATGGCCTTAACCACCAGTGTGTGTTTACAATTAATGAAATGGACATGACTTCAGCACGTGCTTTAAAGCTCCCCCTGAACTCGGGGCCAGCTGAAGGGCTACACATCATCCATGCTGGGAAATGGCTCCTCAGCAAATTATGGCAACTTTAGTGCCTCAACATCTGACATGGTTAAACACTTTGTTTGCTCAGTCTGCTTGCTTTAGCATATGAAAATATCTCTGTTTCAGCTTCTGAAGAAATATTTTGAAAGAGACAAATTAAAAAAAAGTCTGAACTTAGAAATAAAAGAAAGAAAATAAAAGTAGAGATCTGGGTACCCTAGTGGCAACAGCTTTTACTGAACAAAATGATATACACATTAGTACTGCTACAAGACATTGACAGTGAGTAGGAATGCAAAGATTCTTTTTAAAGACAATGCCTCTCCCCAAAA
The DNA here is from genome assembly GCA_020086605.1 of Lanius collurio. NCBI lineage: Eukaryota > Metazoa > Chordata > Aves > Passeriformes > Laniidae > Lanius > Lanius collurio. Next base: position 2,314,858 of record JACBWW010000011.1, on the reverse strand, counting down.
AAGGCTGACTGCCAAATCCTATGTATGTGAAAAGCAAACCTTTAATTAACAGATTGCTGTAATCACAGAACCTGTTTCACATCAAGCAAACCTGACCCTGATTCTCCACTCACCTCTACAGGGAAAGCGCTGCTATCAAGTTCAGTATAATGATTCTTCATTTATTCATTAAGTTTAAGAGGAGAAACATGCCTATAAGGCATTGCAACTTACTTGTATTTTCTTTTTAATCCCTTACAAAACTTTTTCTTGTTGCTAAGGGAGACCATAACAGCTTGGATGCAAACAAGACATCTTCATTAGGAATGATGTCTCTGCTGTCACAAGTCTCTTCAGGCAGAATTTCTTCCATCAGACTTGTTGCTTTGATGTTGAATCACTCCCCTTAGCAAAGGATCAGTGAATACAGTGAGACAAGGAATCAAGTGGCTTTAAGGTGTTTCCTTGGCAATGTGCATATCTTTGTCACCAAAACAAAATACAACAGCACCAAATTACTCAAGAACAAAAGAAATGGAAAGGCTTTTGAAATCTGAAAGCCAGAAAAGGGAACACTAATAACAGTGCATGGACTGCTGCTCAGCATGACAGAGAATTAACGCAGCGTTTGAGTTAAGAGGCCAACCATACTGATAATGAGATCTAGTTTAATCTAAGCGGACATGTTTTATGTATACAAATAAATGGAAGACTTGATACAGGCTATATTAACTCAGGCAGAGCCTCTATTGTCTTTGAAAGCTGGTTTTGCACAGCTAAACAAACAGAGGAAGAAAAACAGCAGTTAAATCACCTTTTGTAAAGGTGTCACTGAATTAATAAATTAGATTTTTTTTATTTCCTCTTGCTATGCATAGAAAAATTAATAAGGCATGAATATTTATGAGGGGCAAGTTGCATGTTTTTTGCTAATGGACAAAAGTTGGGGAAAAAACACATTAACTTTATAGTTACTGCATGAAGATGTGATACCGTACTGGTAATTATTTACAATTAACAGTGAGATATACAAACAGGATCCTGTGTAAGGCATTATGAGCTGGGATTATAACACAGAGAGATAAAACATGCTTTGTGGCATGTTCTTCACCTCAATATGTGCATCCCACAGAAAATATTCTTTTTGGAATCCTTAGAGATGCTTTATTTCTCAGTAAGAATCTTTTTATATTGTAAAGCAATTGATAGGATGTGCTTGGTCATTCTAAAGGACTCGCTACTTCTAGGCAGCCTAGAAATTAGCAGCATTCTGCACATATGAAAACCACTTCTCACTCTAGTCATATTACATAAAAACATTCTCTAAAGGTTAATAACAAGAAGAGTAAAAAGATTATATTTTCAAAAGAGCTTGGTGAAAGTTAAGCTTCTTTGTCCCATTTGGCACTTATTCATGACTATAAGCAAGCTTAATCTTCTAATTCTTCTGAAAACAGTTCATAGAAATTTAAGTCATATTATCCCTTTTCAAAATGTTAGAACACGAAAGAAAAGAAACAACCATTGTCAGACATGACTTTTCTGGGAAAAAAAAAAGTTACTTATTTTTCAATCTCTTAAAAAATCCCATTTCTGAAGTTCTCAGTTTCTATATTAGTTGTGTGGGGGTTTTTCTCTTCAATTTTTCTTCAGTGGAAGCCAATAAAAACATATTCTTTGTAGCATATTATACCCCTTAATAGATGTATACAGCCCATGGTCTGTATCAAGTTTAAGAGAGCATAATGCTTGGAAATGAGAAAAGAATTTTATTGGTGATGTACAAAACCACAATAGAAGTTACCTACTTCATGGGAAAAAACCAAATGGCAAACCCTTGCTTTAACTTGAAGTAACATGGTGTTCTGAACTGGCAGGAGGAGTAGATCTGATGAATAAGCAAACATTCTTTTTGATCAGGTACTTATATCATGGTAGAACCAAACTTTAGAATTTTATCTAATCTAACACCGCTCTATGTAAAAAATTGGGGGATTATGATCTCAAGATACTGAGACATAACTATATTTGCCTTTGCTGTCCTGCTGGGCAAGCAGGCATCTCTAGAAAAGCAAGTGGACAGATAACAAGAAATGGTGACACCTGAAGTTTCCACGGCTGCATTCCCTATAGCTCACGTGTTAGAGGTTAGTTACATACAAGCACCCGACTGACTGTCTGATCTCGATGATATCTGGGGTGTATTATGGAGGTTCATTTCTTTGCTAAAGAAGTATCAAGGGGAAACTATTGTTTCTCGAAGACACTTGAGCTTGAGATAGCATCATTTAATTTATTGCCTTTAGACTTGTTTTATTTGTAAGTAAGTTGGAACCTGAAAAATAAAGGTAAACAGTTCAGAATTCAGGCCTTAGGAGATTATAACACTGCAGGACTACATGCAACTACAAAATTGACCCTAAACATAATTTTGCTGAGAATTGCAACCAGCTGCTCCAGTTAGTTTCTCCTCCTGCACAGAAAGGCATGTGAAGAACACTCATGGAACCTCTCCCAGTATTCTAACTCAGCTGCCTATCAGTGCCTCTGTTAGGGATGAGATCATCTATTCATGTCAAAAGCATCTAATCAGAAGCATTAAATCCACTGATTAATTAAAATCCAGTACTCACAAAGAATGGTATAAGACCAGCAGCTTTGTCTTCATCCAGAACTCTCTTCAGGGCTGAACCACAAACACTAAATGTGTCATCTGAAGGAACATTTTTAATCTTCACAGCACCAATCAGTGCAGCCCTTTCCACAGATGAATGAGCCTAGAAGAAAATGGGCAAGTTTTAAGACCAACACCTTTTTCTGGAATGTAAGTCGTTCATCTGAGTTTACAAAGAAAAAAATTAAGTCCTTTCAAGTAAAGCCAGACTTGAGATCCTTGGACTGTTGATGACATGTAACAGAGACATGCTTCTCCACCTTTCATATAGGTAGATGGACACATACATTTACTTACATAAATACACATACACAATAAACTAATAGCAACCCTGACATATCCTGGAGACCACTGCCATGACACCATTCAGACAAGAGTTCCATTAACCTTAGAGAGAGCTTTAATTTACATGGTAGGATTGATGTAGAGCTTCAGGATTTGGCTCTAAATCAATCCAAAGACGTGGAGACAATCATCTTGTCTGATAATTACTCAGGTGCTCACTAGCATATTTTCATGGTGTATAGCTTTGCTGAACTCTAAAATTATACATGTCACGGAATGGTACAGGCAGAGATTTTCTTACATGACCATTTTTTTTCAGATTACATACTGACTAAATTGTGGTTTGATCATTCATTCACTTTTTTAGGCAAGTAAGAATCATTCCAAATATGTTATTTTATTTACAACCCACTTCATTTGAATTCCCCTGAAATAATACTGTTTTAGAAAATAAAGCACATCTCAGTAAATAAAAACAAGATATCACTAAGAAATTCTTAACAATTTGTGAAGTACAATAGAATAATAACAGGAATAAAAACTCCATTTACAATGAAAGATAGATTTAGCAACAAAATATTCTCCTTTAAAGCATGATTAAAGCAAGCAAACAAGCATACAAACATAAAAGCTATTTTACCTTCTACAGTTTCATTAATCATCATTAATTTGAAAGAGGAAAATTCCTCAATTTTTTATATCATGACTATTCTCATTCAGAATCTCCTTGTTGATTCTTGGCAGTACCTATAAGACTGCTTATTAATTCTATTTTAATTTAGCATACAATCACAAAAATAACAATCCAGAATTTTGTTCAACTAGATTAGATCAAGTTTTTTCCTTCCAACTTCACATATCCCTCGAATGACATGTTTTAAAGAACGGTGTACCACTAATTTTTATCTCAGCAGTGCCTCTTGTTAAAGTGCTTTAGTAAGTAATTAGGCACCAACTTGAGAAAATTTGGAAGACTAGAACTGAAATATAACTTTTTAAGTGGAAAACAAGGTGTGCGGCATAGTGGTACCATACTTCATTCAAGTATGAAAAAATGTATTTTAGAACTCATTTATGCTACAATTGCAAATAAGCAAGCTATAATAATACACTGAGGTTGTTAGCCAGTCAGAACCCCTAAATTGCTTCATTAAGATTCAATAATTGTAGCAAGATTCCTTTCCAAATGCATTCTTGCATTGCTGGGCTGTATCAGAGAATGGCTTTCCCTCCCACAGAACGGCTTACGTTTAACTTTCTTTCGTGGATTACTGCCTATGAGTCACACAGGTCTGCTCTTAACGCGAAAGGAACGGTGAGCTCGGCAATCTGCTTGGAAAGGTCAGCAGTATCTTAAGGCAAATCCTTCTGTAAACATAGGATCCTCTGACCTTTAGTGGGCAGGAAGGCCTGTCAGTCCTCATTTCAGGTCAGCCTCTTATACAGGACAAAAAAATCAAAACAAGCAGAAGGTTTTGTGCATCACTGGGTTGGTCAGAGCTCTGGGAGTGGTGGTCTGTGCAATACTGACCTTAGGGTCCCAAAAAAAAAAAGGATAAATATCCTTTGTGCCTCTTGAAAGCAGCCATGTTTTCTCATATTTTCCTGTCCTGAATCTTCCCACCATGCAAGTGTAGTCCCTCTTCCCACCAGCAAAGAGCAAGTGTAAACTTCTTCTACAGTGCTTTCTAACATACACTTAGCAGTAAATTAAAGTAAGGCTGAAACCTAGCCATTTTACTCTGCATATCAGATATTAGTTTAAAATAAACATTAAGTACTAAGAGAGGGTTTTTTTTTTTTCTGTCTCATTGACATGTAGGTAAGAAAATGTCACAGATATTAAGATAAACAACTTTGGATGGCCCTTCAGTAGGTTTACTGTGTCAGAAATGTAGCAGCAGCAGAACTCACATGAGCAGAATTTGTTTTCATTAACATTAAAAGCCTCTCATAGTCATGGCCTGCTGAGAATTTAGTGTAACTCAGTCTGCTAAATACCACTCACAGTCAGAAATCAAGGATTACGTTTTCTGTTTCCTTATAAGATTTTTTAGTTGAATTGACAGATGGATATCTTAAAGGTTTTCTTTCTTAAAAAATATAATTTTTTGGTTTCTTCAAGTACTGTCACCAATTTGCTTTATATTCACACATTGGGTTTTTCCGTGTACATGCATCTGTACCCATGCATGCATATAGGGGGAGGATGTATGTGTGTTTGTTTGCACATGAGCTTGTAGGAGGAAAATACTGTGTGCACAGATGGACATAGAAGACTAGATGTAACAAAAGATGGCCTAGACTTACTAAACATAACTGAAATCATTATCTTACTTAATAATCTTTACTTACTTCAAGCAAGCTCTTTATAAAGATATTTAACACTGACATCTGGATATTTGTCCTTTATATTATGATAGCACAAATGAAATTCCAGTTCACTTATCACAGAATCAGAGAATGGCTTGGGTTGGAAGGGACCTTACAGATAACCTAGTGCAAATCCCATTGTAATGGGCAGGGACACCTTTCACTAGACATGGTTACACTGAGCTCCATCCATCCTGGTATTGAACACCTCCAGGGGTGGGACATCCACAGCTTCTGTAAGCAATTTGTTCCAGAGCCTCACCACTCTCACAGTAAAGAATTTATTTAATATAATCACTCTACTAGCAGTTTTAAATCATTCTCCCTTGTGCTGTCAGTATATGCTCTTGTAAAAAGTCCATGTCCTTCTTGTGGGCTGCTTTAGGTCACAATTTAGGTCGCTGCTTTAGGTCACCCCAAAGCCTTCTCTTCTCCAGGCTGAACAATCCTAATTCTCTCAGACTTCCTTCATAGAAGAAGTGCTCCATCCCTCTGATCATCTTGGTGTCCCTCCTCTGGACTCACTCCAACAGGTCCATGTCCCTCTGTGCTGGGACCCCAGAGCAGCTGCAGCACTGCAGGTGGGGTCTCACCAGAGCAGAGCAGAGGGGCAGAATCCCCTCCCTGGCCCTGCTGCCCACACTGCTTTGGATGCAGCGCTGGACATGTTTGGCTTTCTGGGCTGGGAGTGCACAGTGCTGGGTCATGTCCAGCCTCTCATCCCCCAGCACCCCCAAGTCCTTCTGGGCAGGGCTGCTCTCAATCTGTTCTTCCCCCCAGACTTTGCTGGTACTGGGGCCTTCCCTGACCCAGGTGCAGGACTTTGAATTTGGTCTTATTAACCTCATGAGATGCCCATGGGCCCAATTATCGAGTTTGTCCAGGTCCCTCTGGATGCCAGCCCACCCTCAGGTGTCAACTGCACCACTCAGCTCAGTGTCATCTGCAAATTTGCTGAGGGTGCACTCAGTACCTTCCTCTATATCATTAAAGAAGATGTAAACAACACTGATCTCATTACGGACCCCTGTGGAACACACAATGTACACTAAGATTTAAACAACCAAAATCAAATAGTCACCAGTCCAAAGAGTTTACACCAAATTCACCTGCCTATTCAGGTAGCTGAAATTGTTAAGTATAGACACTGTGTTTCCATGTTAATGAGAGGTACTCACCTGATCAGAAGCATAAGCCACCAGCCTGCCCATGATCTCTGCTTCTGTTAGCTCAGGCTGCTCTGACTGCACCCGTCTGATAGTCTTTGTTCTTGCAGCAAGCAGTGCAATCAGGGTGGCCTCGCTTGCACTCCCCTGTGGGACAAATTGAGGGAAGATTCAAAGTAAAAACATTGTAGAAGAAGAAAAGCAACATTTATTCTGCATGAATTGTGAAGTTCTTAACAGAAACTGCAGATGAGAAACTGTGCAATCTCAAGTTTTTTTTAAAAAATATATCTGACAGCAAGGGAGGAATCTCTGTTTGATCTTGGTCTCCTCCTTCCTGATGCCTTTGCCTGTTCTCTTTAATCTCTATGCTTGTTCAGTATAGGCAACAGCAATCAGTGCTAGAAGGCTGGACTCACAGTGATGCCATGAAGAATTTTTGCCTTTTCTTTTACACCCCTGTTATAGCTTTTTACAACTTCTGTATTCTTAGTGCTTTTTGCCTACGTTCTTGGACTTGTTTGTTCAGCTACGAGACTGAACATTTTAGAAGGTTTGTAGGTAGGGCTTAGTGTGCCCCAGACCCCAAGGTCCTCTCCAGAACACATTTTGTAAACTAAGATAGAACCATCCAGGGGAAGGTTCCTTGGGGAGGGGGGGGACTCATTCAAGCCTCTCATTGGGGAATCTTCGATAGATATGCTAATTAGTAAGACCTATAAGGTTATACCAGACCTTTTGGGGGTGGGCATTGCGGTGCATTCGACCTGGACATAGTGTACCTAAGGATCCTCAAAATAAATACAGAGGTAAAATCCCTTTTTCCCTTCTAACTATGCTTGACTCTTGATTTTAAGACTGGAAAAAGTCATCAACAGACTTAAATGTATGTGAAAAGGCTCTCAAACCAGGCACCAAGCTGAAGTTAACTCATAGCAACATCAGAGTAACTGTTGATTTCTGTTGCTCTGGATTTCTGCACATTTAACTTCCATCAGAAGCTGAATTACAACTGTCATTTCTATCAAGCAACATGCCTAATTATATGCCTTCTTTCATATTAGAATTACCTATGGCAAGTAAATTATTGTGGCTAAAAGAGAAAAAAAAACACTGGAAAACCCAAACTACTATGATTCAATACAATTAACTGCACTTCAAAGTATTAGTTGTGTATGTTTTCTTCATCACCAACAAAGATGAAAGGAATGGTCACACATTATTTCTAAATTTAGCTCACAAAACATCAGTTTAAAATGTGTCTTGGATACTCTGTGACAACAGAAAGGAGATTTTTTTGTATCAATTTATCAGCAAAGTTCACAGAATACAACTTCACAGAAATTGTTTATATGGTTTTCATCTAGAACATGCACCTGAAAAATGCCCTAAACTACTCTTTTAAACTATAAGTAGCAGTGTGTAAATACATGCTTATAAATTTCAGTGTATCACGGTGCCTCTATGCAAAATAAAGTTTTTTAGGTACTTCCAGAGTTGATCAAACATCATGTGACTCATAACAGTGCGATGAATATAGTCACTTATAGTAATGTCTATGTTTCGGAAATATCCCCAGTGTGAACAAACTAATTCTCTCCTCCCTCTGTTGAAGACCAGTGTATACTTACTAATTACAACAAATTCTTCAGTATTTGGGAAATAGTTTTATTTCCCTGAAGGTGGGCCTGGTCTGACAGATTTCATGTGTGAGAATGATCCCAGTGAATGCAGACTTTCTCCTATACTGAAGTTAGCTGAACTATTCATATGAGACCAAGCTGCCTTCTACACATGTCAACATCTCAACAGTGAATGAATGCAATCCAGCTGAAATTCAACAGTCTCATCAATGGAATAAACAGGGAAAAGGACAGTCCCTGAACATTCACTGAATGTATTGCCAATGATGAATATATTTTATCTGCCTGTCTGGTGGTGTCAGATTTGAGGAACGTAGACCCCAGGGCATAAAGACAAGCTGGAGACAGTTTTGTGTATTTTTTTGCATTTTTTGTGCATTTTTTATAGCTGCTGATGCTGCATACAGTATTACGGCAACTGAGGGAAATACTACAAATACAGTATGGAATAAGGATAAAAATACTCCTTTACTCCTTTTGGTCAAGTAAGGTAGAACTTCCACATGGAGGCAAGGGGTGAAGGAAATTCAGTCTATTAATAACAGAAAACACAATTTAGCAATCTCCTCATTTAAGGTTATTCTGTATATGGTCTATAGCTAGACAGAGCTCTAATCAGAATAGCAGAACATGGAGAAATCATCCTACTTTTTCTGTCTAAAAATTAAAAATAGCTGAACTAAAATAATTATTTACACTGTTAGTGTATTTCCAGGACACGTATGGAATACGCATGTTATCAAAATGGGCATTAATATATAAGAGAAAATGGCTGTAAGAAATTTCAAAGATTAAGGCAATAATTTTGGATCTGGAAATTTAGGCCCCACTATTCTGGTGATAGCCTGGATGGGTGGGCAAATGACTTTGGCTGAAGAATAGCCTCAGCTTTCTGAGGAGTGCCACAGGGTATCCTGGGTCTTCATCTATGCTGCTGCGTAGTCAATGTATCCAACAGTCCTTGTATGAATTTCCTTTTACAGAAACAAGGATGAAAAGAAAAGGGCCTGTTGCCCAGCTGAATTTTGCCTCCTGATATACAGCTGGGACATAGCCTAAAAGCACCTGAATCCAGCAACCTGGAAACGGTTTTGGATGTCTCACGATAGACACATCCAGGCATTTTCCCCTTGCCTCAGTTTCTTTAAATCACTTTTTTTATACTGAGTCACCTTTTTTACACTGAAGCTTTTTACACTGCTTGCAGATCCTGGTTTGCAACGCTCTTCTATACACTTGGCACCACAGTCTTGTGCTAAAATTTTTTGAGGAAAAAAACCTCCTTGGTTCTTGAACTACTTGGCTAACTGACAAGTAAGATAAATCAGCAGTGTTCCTTTCCAGGCCAAAGATATTTTTGTCTTACCCCTAAAATACTTTTTCTTTTCAGAGAAAGAAAACTCTTTAAAATTCAAAGCAGGTACACTTTCCAGCAATTTATCTAGAATGAACAGCAGGATACAAACTTCAGGAAGAAAGTTGCTTTCTCACTTATTTTTGAAAGCTGTTTTTTCTCCTCTTGAATGCTGTATTCTGCATTAAGTGAAGGATGATGATACCTCTGCTTTTACCACAGGCAAACAAAGGTTGCCATGGCAAGCAGGCTCAAGTGGCGGAAGAAATATCAGCAAGAGCTGATGTTCATGTCCACCAGAGCTCTGAACTGAAATTTTCTTTCATCTTTTGCCATTTTGAAGTGTCATCTTGCACACAACAACAAAGTGCTTCATATTGACATAGACTTTCAAATGTAATTAAGAGGCAATTTTCACAGGCTCAGTTTTACCCAATAGCACAATAATAACTTGGCATTTACGAACAGAATGACTGGCACTTTCACACACTCACGTTGTCTTTGCCTCACGCTCTCTGGCTTGGATCATTATTGTTTCAAGAGCAAGACAGGAGGATCTGCAGCCCAAATGACTGCATTGTAAGTAGGAACACAGAGCCCACTTTCGATTCTGAAACTGACTGGTTTCTGATGAAAATTATGGGCAATCCAGCAATGTCAGCCTGGAGGGGCAGTATTTCCTGCTGATAACAATCAGGCTTAATTGCTTGCTTTCACTGGTACATAAGAGATGCTGCTAAGATGCATGAGAGTAGCTTGATTTCTTGAACATAAAGCTCTCCCTAGCAATCATAACGATAAACATACTAACAGAGCAAGCAGATGAGTAAAGAACTACACTGGAAATACACTGGTGTTGGTACAGCTCCATCTAGGGCAATGACAGCATTTGGGTTAAATTCATTCTTGCTTGGGAAGATGTTGGGAAGAATTCATTGGAATATGCTGTAGGCATTTGCAGCTGAGATCAAAGAACGAAGGCCCCAGTTCTAGCATCTAATTCAGATGTATATTAGAAGCCTGTCCTAGGATAAAATGGATTGTGCCCTGGCCTGCAATGACCAGACTCCAGAGATTACCAAAGGAGAACAGAACAATTACTTAAATTTCAATCTTCTTCATAGTAGAGATCTGCTTTAGATAGATTAACAACTGTGACCAAAGCTGCATTTGCAGAATCACCATGTGCTAGTGGAGCCATGGCTGACAAACAGTACAGCTTCATTATGCATGCAAGATTGCCCATTAATGATATATTCATTATTGTTCAGGCTATCTGTTCAGACATTGTAAGTTTCATTAAGAAGTCAATATCAAAGTTTGGGGTTTTTTTCTAGTTACGATATGCCATGTAGTCTCAAAATTGTATCATCTATTGATAGAACTGCTTAGATGCAAATTTTAGGCAGCTCTTAATTTTCTTTTAACATTCTGATATTTCCTTTTGTTATGTAAGAAAAAAACAATTTCAACGTCTTCGGCAAAAATTGATAGACTTTCTACTACATTCTGCTATTTCTATTTATCGAAGTCTATCTCCAGTGTTTGTGGAAACTGACTGAAGCAAAAAATTGCACATCTAAAAGGCAGACTTCTAACCTCAGCTATGAAACATTGCTGCATATTGTTGGTTAGTATGAGCTCAATACACTGAATAACAAATCAAAGTCTCCATCACACATTATTCTGATTTGAATTTTAAGCCTAAATTTTAAATTGAACTACTAGCAATTCTTTACTGAGAAGTGTTTTAGAAATCAGCTGCTTTAAAAGCAAAAGCATTACTTTCATGAATGATCCGGCCCACCTACAGACATTCTCACAGACCATTAGCCTTTATGAAAATTTGAAAGGAACCCATGTGGTAGCAAAAAAAATATATTTCTTTCATTAGTGTCTTAGTATAAAGCCTTAACAAAATCATGAATTCACAAACTTAATCTATATTCTTTTTTTCATGTCCCCTCTTACCTGAATGACTCCTCCACCTTGGCCATCCTTCCCAGCTAAAAACTCTTCAGGCAAATTAACCATCTTCCCTAGCCAATCCAGCATGACAGTCTCCAGCTCAGTGCAAGCTGGACTTGAAGCCTGTGTTGAAAAAGGGCAGAGGGAATAATCTCACTAGACCGTGAAGAGAAATCAGATCTACCAGAGCAAGAATAATTCTTTCTTTTGATTATAAAGGAAGAGATTAGATGACTAACATCACTAGCCAAGTTAGGGACCTGAAGACCATTTTGTGCATGTAGCTTCTAACATTTACTAAATAAAAAAGAAGTCAAAATAGGCCTTACATAGAACAGTGACGATCAAATGTCAAAGCTAGGATTTGTATCTTGTATATTTTTTTTCAAAATCAAATACCAGCCTCTTCTGAGAAGAGTATACCTCATATGAATGTGGGGGTTTTAGGACAATTTTCCATTCATCCAGATGAAAAGAAAAATAACAACTCTGGGTGCTAAACAATAGTGATACTTCTTACTGGATTACCAGTATGTTTGCATTGCTACCACTAATTCTAAATGTTGGTGATTTTTCAAGAACAAAACTTGGAAGAGGAAACAGCCTTTTACTCATGGAATCATTCAGGGTGTCTATGTACAAACCCTTAATTAATCAAGGAAATTTACCTACAAAAACACTCCTGTGACTTCACCGCTATTTATCAATACTTTCATTGTAGAATGTTACTGAAATGCTTAAAATCTTGGCAAGGTGAAGCACCATTACCACACACCAGAGTAAACTCACCCAAGAGAAGCCCACACATCCTATTCCACCACACAACATATCTGCAAGAAGAGCTGGGAAGGAAGAGGCTGCAGGGAAGTAGGCAAAAAAGTATGGACTGTGCCAGTGAGTCACCTGTAACAAGGGGAAAATAGTTATTTTTAACTAATACAGGAAACAGAAACAAATTGTCACAAAAAAAAAAAGAGGTTAGAGGTTGTGACAAGCCAACAGTTCTTGACTACCTTGACGTAATGCAGGATCCAATTTTTTAGAAAAACTTACCTTGTTTTTTTCACAATTTTTTATCTATCTTTTACTCAAATTAAAAATAAGTAAGTTATCACCTCAACCCCCCAACAGTTCCAAAATCAGAGTTCTCCATTTATCTTCTTAGAAGACAAGGATTGTGTGGGCTATGGCAGCCTGAGCTGCTGTGCAGGACACTGTTCTTAAGCCCCCACCATCAGGGACTCGCTGGTATTTTGTTTTCCCATCTCTGTCCTGCAACTGACATAGGAAGAGTGTCTTCAGTGCAGAAGAGGTCCACAGAACTCTCTTACCCATACTCTCGTGTTATTTGCTAATACTCAGGCACTGAATCTGGCCAAACAGCTCCTCACCACAAAATCTCATCACTCACAAAAACAACCCATCCCAGTATAAAATACCTTCTGTGCAAAATTAAATTCTCATCTCCCTTTAACAAGTTGTGATTTATAGACAATTTCACTTTATATGTACTAATTTGAGAGAACAACATGCATAAATGGTAGTCAATTTTCTTGCCAAAGCAATATTTAGAATTATCTTATGTAACATCCAAGCAATCTTAGGGATCTGTGAGATACTTGATAGTGCTCCATAACTCCAATCTAATAAAATTCGAGAGCAGGAAATGTACAGCCACGCTGTAATGTTCAGTGGAAATAATGGGATGTGTGATATGTTTGGCAAAAACAGCTTTCACGTTCAAGATAAAAGGCAAGTTTTTGAAAAAGTGCTTCTAGAGCTGTAAGCAAGAATTCAGCAGAATATATGTAAGATTTTTTTCACGGCTGGAAATCAAGAGGCTGCTGAGTTATTGAAGGCTAGCCTTTTCTTATACCATTTTGTTTCCTTTTTTTTAAAATACCAGAATTCTTCTGTTACAACTGGAGGAAATAAGAACATACATTCTCTCTCGCCTGTTTCAGTGTTTCTGTGCTGTGTTGTTCTGCATTCCCACCTCTGATGAATTTTACCTTTTACACTGCTGTCTCTCCCAGTCTGTGGTAAGATTTCTGGTTCTGGAGCTAACTCATGGACTGCTGTACCACACTGTTTTGCATGCTGCAAATAATCCCTTTCTTTTCTCTTTTAACCTTCCTCATGCCAACAACCAGCTCTTCTTTAAGGGATGTGGTCCACGCTAAGGGGAAACTGTCTTAACTCTTTGCAGAGTGAATTAGGTATCACTTTCCCTGATGCAGTGTACCAATTTCAGACGCTCCCATCTCTTTCACATGAAAACATCTCCTATTAATCACAATTTTCCACTGTCTAAACCAGCCCTGTATCTGGTAGGTTCAAGATTTCATTTTTACTGGTCACTGAGTTCAAACCTGTCAAATCAGTTATCCAAAGACAAGCCACTGCGAACATTTTCAGCTGTATCTCATATTGGGTCAGGATATCTTTCTTTGCTGTAACAAAAGTTTTAGAGCACTTGTGGCAAATTCCTTCCTTCACAAGTCAGAAAAAACAACCCCAGATGAGTCATGGTGCTTCACAGGAAAACAATAAAATATTCAAGAAGCAATGGTCCCCGCTAGGATCCACATGCACAGACTTTCACTGATGTCCATGATGAGCCAGAGCTGCCACTGTTCATCTCCCCAGCTCTAATCCTCCGTGATCTCTAAGACTTGTGACATTCATCTTGGGTTAATCAAGTTAAACTGACTGCTTGCTGGGAGCCATTTGTTTGATGAAACACAGCAGATTCCAGTTGCACCACTCACACAAAGTGAAAAAGCTAAAAGCCCTGGGGCAAGCACAGCTGTGCTTCTTTCTCCTGCCTCCCCTTCCCCCATCCCTTGAAGCAGCTGTAAAATTCATTTTTTTCACCATGTTGGAACAGACGTACTTAGTCAGATATTGCAAAGAGACTGACATAATTGATGCCTGTTTTTTCAGCCCTCTGCTGATAAATAATGATACACAAGTGTCTTGGGTTCACTCTAATTACCACTCTAGTGCTTCTCAGAGACATTTTATTTCCAAGATTTCTTCTAAGGATGTCTTTCTCTGGCTTGCTTACTCGAAGCAACAGTCTTCCTTTACCGCACATTAAGGATAGGTACTTAAGCTGAAACTTCATAGATTAATGGATCCAATGTGAGGAAAATTAGCATCTTTAGTACTGCTATTTGCAGTTACACATACACTTGATCATTTTCAGCTCTAAAAAGTTGGAGAACTGTTGTAAAGGGGAATGGTTACAACAAGTATAAGATATCGATGAACGTTGGAAGGAAATACGAAGAGAAATTCGGTAGATGTTGATGGATGTTTATTTCCCTCCAGCCCCATCATGGCTGAGGTCCCATGGCCGACTCTCACACAATTACGAGACTCCCCCCTTCTTCCCAAGCCCGGGGAGCCCCCAACAACCAATCAGAAGACAGGCACAGGGCACCCGTGACATAGGGACAGGGGCAGATTTGGACACTGCAGGGTCCCTCCCCCCGGGACCTCAGGGAGAGGTACCTCAACAGAGAACAAAGCAAATCTAAGAGAGAAAGGCCACTCTGATTGATATTTTTACATGCAGGTCCTTCCCATGTTGTCTACCCGCTGTGGAGATCAGAGTTCTGCAGTTACTCCCTCTGTCTCTGTGTTAGTATCAGGAACTTACCACCATTATTGTCATTAGTATTTAGTGGACTATCCTTTGAAGGTCTACCTTACATTTCACAATTAGTCCCCATAAAGGAGTTTCACCACTCATGAACGCTTGAACCCTGTCCTACAGGGTAAAGACAGCAACAGATACTGCATTATTATTGCTTCACACAATTAATTGATCCCTGCTTTTCTGAAGGAACACCATTTTCACATTTTTAGTCATGCAATAAGGGGTAAATATCTGAACACAACTAACACAGTAAAGGTGTCAGCATGAATGAAACAAGAATCACTTGCAGGATGCTAGTAGCTTGCAGGCAAAACAAAGGTTTATTATACATCATATTATTTATTCCTTCTGAAGTTCTTAATTTATAAAATGGATATATGACATTCCCTGGTGAAACAGTGGGAAAATGCTATAGCTGAAAAACATTAGATGTACTTATAAATGTTATTTTTGCCAGGAAAAACATGGTAAGAAGATTGAGGGAAAATATAACCTGAACAAATAGGGCAAAAATATCCAGACTGGCTGGGTAACCTGGTAAGGAGAACTTTAAACTAGGAACGATAAGGGAGGGAGAGGAAAAACCACAATCAAGGGAGGAAGATGGACCAAGCTGGCAAGCAAAGAGTGAAGGTTATTGTGGACATGAGAGAACTCAAAAAAGAGCTAAGGCTAAAGCAGACCGATCCCCAGCGCATCCACATAAATAAGGAAGTGCTGAGAGGGCAGCATTAGGGCAGGGGTGGGACAGAGGGGCTCTCACATCTTTTCTGGGATATCAAGACAAATGGGTACCTCTCTGAAGCACCACATGGGGAACAAACAGGAGGAAACGAAGGCTGTGTGCAGGTGCACGGCTGTGATTTTACTGGGATCACAGATATGCTGTGGGATTGCTCACATGACTGAAGTGCAGCAGATGAGGACAGGCTCTTCAGGAAGGCCAGATCAGGAAGGCCAGATCAGGAAGGTGAGGCAGAGGAGTAGTCCTTTATGCAAGAGAACAGCAGGAATGCACTGGCCTCTGCCTGAGAATGGACAATGAGCCAGTCAAGAACTTGTGGGTCAGAACTGGTGAAGATCTCAAGATGAGCAACATTTGGGGGTGCGTGTCTGCTACAGACGACCTGATGATAAGAAGCACATGAGTGCAGCATTCAGACAGCTGGAAGAAAGCTGATGTTCACAAGTCATAGTCCTCACATCTGCTGTAGACAACATAGCAGGACACAATCAGTCCAAGAGGATTCTGGAGTGCATTGATAATTATCTAACATGGGAAACTGTGGAGGAACTGATGAAAATGTTCCCATGGTGCACATTTACCATGGGACTTCACATTTACCAACAGAAAAGAATTGGTGAAGGCAGTGTGCTGGGCTGCATCCAAAGCAGCGTGGGAAGCAAGGGAGGGGATTCTGCCCCTCTGCTCCACCCTGGTGAGACCCCACATGCAGTGCTGCACCCAGCACTGGGGTCCTCAGTACAGGGAGGACTCAGAACGAGTCCAGAGGAGGAACATCAACATGATCAGAGGAATGGAGCACCTCTCCTGTGAAGAAAGGCTGAGAGAAATGGGATTGCTCAGCCTGGAAAACAAAAGGCTTTGGGGTGATCTAACTGTGGCCATCCAGTACCTGAAGGCAGCCTACAAGAAAGAGAGAGACTCCTCAATGGCATGTAGTGATAGGACATGACAGAATGGTTTTAAATTGAGAGTAGCTTTAGATTATATATTTGAAAAAAAATTCTTTACTGTGAGGGTGGTGAGGGACTAGAACAATTGGCCAGGGAGGTTGTGGGTGCTTCCCTGGAAGTGTTCAAGGCTAAATCAGATGGAGAATGAAGGGGAAAGGCCAATACTGTTTAAGATCTTCATTAAAAACCTCGGTGATGAGATAGAGTGCACCCTCAGCAGTATGGCTCTGAAGAAATGGACCTGGGAATCCTGGTGGCCAAGCTGAACAGCAGTGTGCCCTGGCAGCAAACAGTGACCCAAGACCATCCTGGGCCATGCTAACAAACTGTTGCCAGAAGGTCAAAAGAGGTGACACTTCCCTTCTACGCAGCACTGGTAAGACCACACCTGGAATGCCACATCCAATTCTGGGCTCTCCAGTACAAGGAACAAAGACATGGCTATACTTGAATGATTCCAGTGAAAGACCATGAAAATAATTAATTGCTGCATCTGTCATATTAGAGGCTGATAAAAGAGCTGGGGTTGTTCAGCCTGCAGGAAGCTCAGGGGGCATCTTGTTAATGTGCATAAACACCTCATGAGAGGGTGTATAGAAGATGAAGCTGGATTCTTCTCAGAAGTACCCAGTGACAAGACAACAAGAAATGTGTACAAATCGAAATACAGAAAATTCCACTGAAATGTAAGAAAAAGTTTTTTTACTGTGAGGGTGATCCAGCCTTGGAACAGGACAGAGATGTTCATTCTTGGAGATATTCTTGACCAGTATGACATAGTCTTAACAACCTGCTCTAGCTGACTCAACATTGAGCAGTGGGGATGGACTAAATGAACTCCAGAGATACCATCCAATCTCTACTGTACTATGACCTTGTGATTCTGTGCTCATGTGAGTCTTCAGGACTGAGTATGAACAACACGGGTGGAATCAGAGTTACTATAAGAACTGGGATTTATATCATGCTCTTTGTGTCATTTCACAATGGTAAAAAAAAATTAGGATAGAACATTTTTTTTCAGAATGCATCACATTGTAAAAGTAAATTTGTTTGCAGGGCACGTAAATATCAAGGAAAAGTCAATTTAGTTAAGAGGGAACATGACATGTTGATGACATAATTAGAATTCAATGTCTCACTTTCTATTCTCAAATGATTCATCTCTTATTTTTTAAGCCATTATTATTTTATTGAAAGTTTGAAAGTTCGCAAGTGTTCAAAGTGTTTGCTCTTCTACTTCACAGACATTACTATTTTCCTCCAATGAAAAAGAAAAGGCAATTATACCTATGAGCAGCAACTAAAGTATTTGCATGTGTTGGACATAATTCTCTTATCTAATCTGCATTGATTTAATTCTCTTGGATTTATGACTTCATCCACAAACCTTTGTAAAGAGTGCAGAGATTTCAACTGACTTTAGTGGAGCTTTTACCTGTTAAAGGACAACAGGACTGCCTCCAAGGAAAACAAGATAAAGTTATATTGAATATCAAATAATTACATTGGTCAATGAAAAGGAATTGGTATTATAGTACACTGACTAAAGACATTTCCAGATTGTGATGTCCACTCTCATCACAATCATATCACCTATCTGCATCTAGAGAAGAAACCCAAAGTGTTTATTGCAGAGATCCAAAGAAGAGATTCCTCATTGGCATGTACTAATAATTCAGCCCTCTTCAAGCTACTTAGAGGCCTTAGGAGACAAGCATATACTTAAAATAAAAAAGGTGTACCATGAGTGGAAGAACAAGAAAGATTCAGGCCTGGACAAATGCCAGATGCTTTGTTCTGCATTGTCTGCCCAGCAGTGATCTATTCAAGGGCTAATATTTAGGCAGTGGCTGTCTGCCTTAAAAGCTACGAGAAGAAGTTGACATTTAGGAGAGTAAGCCAACAGAACAAGTATTAGGGAGAATCCTTTCCAGTCAACTCTGTAATAAAAAGAAATCTCCTAAGAGAATTTTAACATTTAAAGATCAGCTTGAAGGAGCACTTTGGGCACAGCAGACTAATAAAAATACTATTTTGTAAAATATTTACTGTGCTATGAAAGTAGTAAAAATATCACATGAAATTGAAAGTTATGAAGTTTTGCCTTAACCAGTTAAAGGGAGGAAAGGGAATTATTTCCAGAAGTAAGCTATGCATGAAGGAAAAGAATGATTTGATTATTTCTGAGAAGAGAAAACATTAGTTAGATCATAGTTAACATGTAAAGCTGACTCTTTCCTTCTAAAAGTTAATCAGAGTGGGTAATTATGTTGGTAAAGTCTAGCTGCACAGCCTTTAACTCACACTTTCTTTAAGGTCTTTGAAAACGTAAATGCAGTATTGAACAATGTGCTACAGTTCCATTTTTCTTACCCCTGGCATAATGATCTTCTCAATATCTTTAAAGACATCCTCAAAGCTCTCAGGATCCTGGGGTGCACAGTCTGCAATGAGGGGCCTTAGGTATCCTGGTTCCACATCTGGGAAGACCTGTCGTTTTTCTATCTTCTCCAGGTAATCCGCAACATAGTCCACCATCTCCTTCCCTCTCTTGCGGAATTCTGCAGCATCCATGGGTATTCTCAGAAAAACACTTTAAAAAGGAGAGAAAAAACAGTCATTTTTGAAAGAAAATTTTACTAGTTTTAAACTTGTTATTCAGATGATTTATAGGAAGACTCATACAGCCATGATATAGATTATTTTAACACAGATAGACAGTAAGTGTAGCACTGAAGAACAGTAGAAGTACATTGATGAAGATTCAAAAATTACAGATCTAATCCCTACAGCTGCTGGTTGACACAAGGATGTGGCACTGTTAAGTGGCACATCATCAACTCCCTCCAGCCTTATAAAGAGGTCTAAGACAAGAGCCTGCTGTGTATCTCTATTACAATCTGCAATAACAAACTATAACAATCCCAGTTATCACAGTGATCCACTGTGTGGCCCTGTCATTTTATCTGCTTGCTGACTCATGTCTAGCCTCAAGATACAACTTCTTAACTCTTTCACTGTAAATGCATATGCTGTGTCATCTACAAAACTTTGTTTCTTTGAGAGGTTTCAAACAGAATTCCCAAGTTGATCTGTACTTCATTTTGCAGGAGAATTTGAGGAGTCTCTGTCTGAGGCTGTCCATGTTTCCAAGATGTTGGGCTGCAGCTCCAGGTGTTCTTTGAGATAGGCAGATTGCGTGAGCACACCCAAGGTGATCTACAGCTCAGCTAAGATGAGCTGGAGTTCACCTGCAAAGTGCTCTGAAAACACAAATTCATGATACTAGGGTGTCTGCTCCTGCCACCCTCGCCCATCCAATTTTTTTATTCTGCGTAGCTTTGCATTTTGAGTACTCATTTAATACAGTTGAAACTTTGTATTCACTCAAAAAGTGTCCCAGAGTCTTTACAAACTCAGATTGAGGGATACTGTTCCTTGGGATCTAGTAAGATTGGCAAGTGGAAAAAACTTGCTAGTGTCAAGAACTACTGTGATTAGCTCACATACCTTTAGATCTTCACTTTGTAAGGAAATAATTACATTAAGTATAATGTGAATATTAGATAAATAGAAGACGATTTTTCAGATATCAAGTATTTGTGGTAAGGATTTATAACTGAGGATACCATTTTGAGAAGAGAACTTCCTGGGCTTTATTACATTTAAATTAGTACTGTAGCATCACAAAAGAAAGACATCATTAATAAGCACTGTCCTAGAGACATCTCTGCTGCTACAAACAGAGAATCTGGGATATGTGTGGAGCAGCTGCTGCTGCTACTTAAGAAGGCAGGGTGCTGCTGTAGGTCATGAAACACTTGGAGACCAAGGATCTGCACAGTAGGGACTTCTAGACTCTCCAGAGAATGGCTGTTCCTGTTGCTAATTTACTAGAGTTTTAGTATTCTCTTTAATCATAACACAAATGTTTATTTGGCTGTGTCTACTACACCTTTCACCAAGGGGCATTAGGATGGCTCTCATATCTTGCTACTAAATTGCTGGAGATAGATTACCAGTGGTCATTGCAGTCCTTACAGTTTCCAGTGGGCAGGTTTGTGTGTCACCTCCCTTTTGAAAAGTTGTGTTTAAGCAAGCAGTTTGGTTTCTACTCCTCTAAAATCAGGATGATTCAATTTCTTCCATACTCTCTAAATCTTATGTGCATTTTCACATCTTTTTTCATTGTTCAAAATTCTAATAAACTTTCTAAAGAAATCAGTGTGAACTGCAGCTATCTAATTACACTCCAAAGCTGTGTTCTTTGGTTTAGATATTTTTGCCAGAAGAAATCTAAATATTGTACTATGGCACTTCTTTTTCAATACATCTCTAACTTAATCTTTAACTTATTCTATTATTTTTTCTTTTATGCTACTTCATTCATAGGTTCATTGCTATAGCATTTTCTAAAGAATTTGCATGAGGTAATCTGTTATTTTTTTCCTCTAGTTTCAAAGAAGAAAGCTGTGAAAAAAAGAATGTAACACACAACTGACAAATTAGTGGGAGATTCCTGAGACTGAACTGACTCAGAACATGAGGACTGGTGTTCCCAGTACCACTGTTGCTCACCCCTGTGTTAGTTATTCCTACAGGCCTTTACACACCGATCAGTTCTGCCAAGTATCTCATTCCACATCTGTGGTTCCAGTGAATGCTAAGTACAGCAGAAAGACAGGTAAGAGTATCGCTGTGTAAGAGCATCACGAAACTACCCTCTAGCTTCACTTCGTAGTAATCAAATGTAGGGCACCACTTAACATCAAAACTGCTGTGAATCACTTGGTCTTTTTCTAAAATACAAATCAAATGGAATAAATTCAATCACATTGTGTGCAAGTCAAAACAGCTCCCAAACATGCAGAAAAAAATGAATTTACTTTATCATATTACAGAACATAGATGGTATTTTTTTATAGCTTGTGACCAGTTTTCCACCACCTAGTTTTTTTTTCACAGAAACTTGTATTACAAGTTACATTTACATCATCTTGGTACTATACAGTATGATGATATCATTTATTGTCATTTTTATTATTTGACGTTTGGAAAAGTTCTTTTTGGATATCAAGATAAGTAAATAAATTTTATATACACATTCTGTGGTTTCAGCCTATTGCTATGGAATTCAAATTTGACAAAATACACATTTTGTATAATCACTGAGATCCTGTTTGTTATTGGCTAACTTTACTTTTTCCCAAGAATATCATAAATCACTGTTGCAATAGCTGCATTCAGGTAAAGAATTAAATTACAGGGGAAACACACTGTTTTGCACAGAAGAAGTAACTGAACCAGGAATCTTAAGCATAAAGAATGGAAGGTTGAGCCTTCCATCCCAAATGTGCTACAGCACTTGCAGAGTTATAAATTGATATGAACTAGTATTTACTTTACCCCTAATATTCTTACAACCCAGTTTGATACAGTGAAATATGTCAATCTGCTCCAATCTAAAGCAAAGTTTTTAATTCTTCTTTCCTCCAAAGACAATACCAAGAAATTTAAAATCTATTTTTTTTCTGTTCATGAATCTTCCTTCCTAGAAGTCCTTCCCTGAAAATTCCGTATCTACAGTAACATATGTATCTCATGGGGGAACTGTGAAGGCATACTCCTTGCAGGAGCAGCGTGGTCATCCTTTTAACCTCCTATTTTATACCTGTTCTTCTGTGAGTGACAAGACCCACTTTCATCCCCATTTTTATTCTCTTCCTGAACTATTGTTTGCTATAGATCTTACTTCATCTGCTTGGAATTACTACTTGCTATGGAAGCCATCTCCAGCAGACAAGCGCAATGCTCACCAGTGAGTACTATCAAAATGCAAATTACTTCACGTCTCGACCAGTACAGAATATCTCTACCTCTTACATGCACACACAACTCATGTACAATGCAACAACACAATTCATAGGGAGAGACCTTACCTCTATGCCAGTATATTTTAAAAATATAGAGATTTTCTGAGAAGCAAAGTACTTCAGACAACTCAGGCCTTAGGGTTTAAAATGAAAACACTGTTTGAGAGAATTTGTATTTTGTGAAGGGATAAGTGATATAGTCTGCATGCACTCAAAATATCCACTTAACTCGAAGGAACTTAAACTGCAAAATAATACAATCCAAGTTTCCAAAACTAAATGGAAATTTAGTCTCTCTCTGATGGAAACTAATGGAAACTAAGTCTCTCTCTGAAGTATTTAATAGTGGTCTGTATTCTTGAAGGCTTCTAAAGAGTGAGAAAGGCTCCATGTTTTCAGAGATCCCACACCTCCCAGGATGAGTTTCAGCGTATCCAGTATCTGCCAGCTGAACCCCAGGTGAGGAGAGCACAGCTTCTCAGGACGTGCCCTGCCTAATTATCAACCTCTACCATGCTGTGAGCAGTCTGTAAGCAAATTCATTGACAGCCTCACTCTGATTGATAAAATACACTTTTACCAAGCATATATTCTGCCTGAGCATTTTTGTTCCCAGAAAGAATCAATGACTATTGTCACCACTGCATACTTCAGGGCAAATCCTACTTTACCGAAGAAAATTGAGTTCTGCTCTAAACTGCAGGTGAAAACAAGAAAAATCATGTTAAACCTTAAATTATTTCAATGCATCTTTTTTATTCATTCTTATAGAAACTCCTTGGTCTTTGATTTCGCTGTAATTTGTCAGAGGACAAGTACACTGCACAATCTAAAGTTGACATATCTTTTGTTGCTTTTTTAAACTACTCCTTCTACCTCAGTGCAACAAAATTAGAATATAGTCACATTTTATTTTAGAGAAGTTACTGTAAATTGTTGCCAGTCTTTAGATTGCATATGTTCGTTTGCAAGCAGTTTTCTACTTTATCTGAAACTGAACAAATACACATTCTGTCTATCTGAATGAAAGTGAGTAGTTTACACACAAGTAATTATTAAAGATATTTACAGGTATAATATTATGTTGATAACAGTCAGCTTATTCGTTATTTCTGCTAAAAATGTATTGTCTATAATTTTAGAGTCTGGGTGAGTTTATTTTCATATTTACTAAATATAAATTTAAAATATATCTAAATACTACCAGGAAATTTGTTATGAGAAACAAAAAGAGAAAAAAAAGATGAAAAAGGAGAAAAAAGAGGGAAGAGAGGAAAAGCAGAACAAATCAGGAGAGATGGTATATTTGATGCATTATAATTTTATGTCTGCCTCTTCTCCAGTTCATCAAAGTAAAATAAACAACAGCTAACAAAATAAAATCTTTTAGCAGCTTCTGCTATTAAATACAGACAGGAAGAATGCATAGACACATTAGTAGTATCTAAAACTGATAGCTGTATTTGCTCAAAAAAAAAGTAATAACTGTGTATCTTTCCAATACATGAGTCAAGTGCATTTTCTGTTCTGCCAATTGACTGTTGCAGAATCAAATATAATTTAAGGGCTCATGGTGCTTCAGTGACACCACTGAAGCCATGAGAACTTCCTGCTACTGAAGCAACTGAAGGTTTTTGCAGCTGTTACCACTGTTAAGCAGAACTTCCCCTTCTGGCAATAGGATATTGCCAGAAAAAGGGCCATAGGTTTTCAGCGTGAGTAAAAAGGAACTGGATCCACTCTGTACTTCTACCTTTGCACAAGTCAAGTTACAGTCCTTACATTTTATTTAAAGAATTACATTTTACAGAAGTTGCTGGCTCTATTCATTTACTGTCACTGGCACAGAGTCTGCAACTTTATAGTTTTCCCTGTTGAGGTTTTACTACAGTGATGGGAAAGGGTTCTTTCTGAGGAAAAAGTCACCCTAAAAAATGCATTTAATTTATCTTGGAATTTTATTATTCAGAATATTTGGCAGAGAATTTCTCAAGTTCTGCTAGGTTATTGCAACCACTACTGTACTTGGAAAGACAAGATACAAACTTTTGTATACATGAGATTCTACATAAATGTATATAAAGAGTCACAGATGACATACATCAGATGTAAAAACAATCAAACACAAAACAAGAGGTGCACACTACATTGTGCAAACTTAGATTAAAAATAATGCTTTATTATTATTATCATTATCATTATTATCATCCCTTATTACACAAGCTGGCTGTTTATTAACTGAGCTTCCACTCTCCATAACCAATTGTTGCATTAATCCAAATGCACCTACTTGAATTAAATAACCATAAAGCCTTAAGGACAAAGGACACTACTTACAGCGAGTTGATAAGGTTTTCCCTTCTCCCCTGCCCTTCCCACTGTCTTTCTTTGCTCCTCAGTGACAGCTATAAAGCAGAGAGGATGCAGTTGCCAGTATATATAGGCAGACTATCCATGTCCCTTCAGCCTATCACAGCCACGGGCTTTGCACTGAACGTGCAGCAGCAGCAGCAGCAGCATCTCCCCCTCCTCCCACAGCTCCTCCAAAAAATACTTCGCCAAGAAAGCTCCCCGAAAGGCAGCTGGATCTGGCCGAGAAACGGCCATTGCCTGGGTTAACTGTGCAGTGCCGTGTGCTTTCTTCCAGGAGCTCCATTCACAAGTTCGTCAGCACCGAGTGTCTGATCACACGCTCCCTGTCTGCGCTGCACACTCCGGGACATTTCTGCTGAGGCTGCTGCAAGTAAAAGCAAGTGCTTTGATCCACTTCTGGGAACTATTATTGCCAGGAAAGATACACGGATATGGCTGATGTACCACTCAAGTGACTGCAAGCTCTGAGCAGTTATATATAGGTGTAGAATTAATTCCCAGATAAGCTTTATCCAACTTTTTCCAGTTTCTCTCTTTAATCATATGCACACTTAAAAGCAATACTAAATCTTCAAGATTTTTTTTTTCCTACTCTAGATGTTTTATGGAGAGTTCCCTTTCCTAGATGAATCCAGGCAACTGCCTGTCATTTTTATTTTGTTCAAGTTAATCTAAAAAAACCCCTACTATCAGCATTTCATAGTCCTAAACAGCTTATAGCCAGGTAGTGTGGCAGATCTGGGACAGTGGGACAGTTATTGTTCTCAGACCAGTCTCCAGTCCACTGCAGTATTACACTTTTGTGAAGGAGGAGAAAGTCCCAACTTTTAAAAACTGTCATGGCTGTGTTTGCTCTTCTACTGTTACAAGACCAATGACAACTCTCCTACTACTCTAGAAGAGTCTATCCAAAATAAAAACAGGACCTAAACTTCCTGAGCTTGCTGGTGTCACTGCACTTGTTGTGCCAGATGTTATTCTATGACCTGACTTGCATTTCCAATGCACATCTTGGCTGATGTAATGATTAGTCTGCAATCTTGAAAATCATCAAGAAATCCCATTCAGCTGCAGCAGGCTCTGAGATGTTTTCCACCTCAAATCAACTCCTGAGAGCACAGGGATACAACCCTTATAGGGACCCCCATGGGAAAACAAATGGTTTGGAGACTTTTCCTACTTTTTTCTTTCGCCCTGAATTTGACTGAAAAGGCTGAAAATTCAAAAATTGTTGTGAGGGTATAAGAGATGCAAATACTGAAGTTGTCTCTAGTAAATTTAAACATAATGGAAATCTCACTTCAATGTTTCATCCAAATAGCTTGCAAAAGGTAAATAACATTCAATGGAAATTAAAAATGGTTACTACAATTAAGATTCAAGTATTAAAATGCTGGTTTAATCAGTGTTGAAATACAACCGCAGTCACCTGATGTGTTTTTATTTCTCTGCTATACCTGTAAACTTTACTGTGAAGAGGCAATACTCACGATTTCCATTAAGATACTTCTTTTTTTAATTTCTCAGGAAGAAAAAGGAAACAAAGTGTGAAGGTACCACAAGCAAGCTGGAAAAGGGGAATTAAAATGCCCTTCTAAAATGCATGTTCCATGTTCTCTCCTACAATTCTAGAAATTTTTCTGGCTCATTCTAGTTTCATAATCTTCATCATCAACTGTTGGCAATACACAAATCTTTGTTTAACAGAATCTTTCTGTAGTGGACAAAAAGAAGATCACTGTTTTCTATCATATGTGCTGGCTAAGTCAGATCTGATGTGGCCCTGTGAATTTGTTTCAGACCCTTCAAACTGCTCTCACTGTCACAGAGAAAAACTTCTTTTACTGCTGAAACACAAGGAATAGAGATGCCACCTTTAGTGCCAAACTGTTCCAAAATTCAGGATACCAATGTGTGAGAAATAATAGATGATCCCAAAAGGTTTAAAGGCTGGGGATTGTTGGTAAGCACCCACCAGACCTATTTTTCACAGCTAACTAGAGACAAGCTTTGATACATTTTTGCACATGGAAGTCACCTGGATGATGATATACAAATGATGCTGTGCCCATGCAGTAATGGCACCAATTTATAACCATTACTGAACTCTTTGGTTTGCAAACAAGGTGGAAGAGAGACTGTGTTTGAACAGGAGGCTTCAGCACAGCACCAGAAAATGAAGCAGACAATGTGTTATCAGTCACTGCAGTCCCACTGCCAGCCTGTGTGCAAAGATCAATGGATCAAAGCAGACGGGAGCAAATGTTTGTACCCATTTTCTAACAGCTTTCACCTCTTCCACTGTTGCTCAATGCAGGTTAGAAATGAAAAGGCAGTTTCTCCAGGCTTTTAGACCAGTTATGATTAGATGACTCTACTCTCAATTTAGTTTTTCCCTCACCTGCATGGCCTGACACTCTTCTCACGCTAACCTCGTGGTGTGGCTCTAGGTACTACCTCTGATGATGTGTTTGTGCTGTAGTTCACTGAGCCTAACATTATTTGACCAAATGTGTTCTGTGCTATAACGTGAAGGGCTTTAAATTGACTTAGATATACTCAATATCTTAGATATGGAGAAAATAAGTTGAAACAATTAATTAGGGATCTAGCACAATGTTTGAGCCTATTTTCCACATTTGGTGTCAAAGGAACAGTCACTTGCCTATGCATAAAAAAACCCACTGATTTGTTCTATTTGGTTTACTCTGTGTCTGTAGTTTGAGGATGTTATTTGGAGGCTGCAGGCACTTTTTCCAGTTTTCCTTGCTGTTGCTCCTTCAAAAAGAGAACAGTAGTAGAACCCCCTCTTTGTCTTTCTTCCTCCTCCCATATATTCTTCCATTAATGTAAAAATACTAGTAACAGGAAATTATTTACAAGAAGCTAAAAAAAAGACAAAAAATGAAAATGGAATGAAAAGTCCTTGTATGTATAAAAAAGGTCCAAATCTGCATAAGCATAAAGATGAGAAAAGAAAGAAGAGAAAATTTTAGTTAAAATGTGCAACTAACAATTTTCTATTTAAAATAGGGGTGTGATTCCTTTGGAAGAAAGTAAGAATTAAATAAAGCCTTCAGACACAAATAGATGGATTACTTGCAACGTATGAGGATAAAACCTAAGTCTCCTGCAGAACATAAGTAGACTTTGCAACAGATTAGCCAGAGATGAATCTGAGACAGAGCTGACAAACTGGGAAAGTAACTATCCTCTTTTTTCATAAATATTTAATGTGTGACTTGTTTTCCCTGTTCAGTTCCTATTGCTGGCTGTGTGAACATGTGAAGGTAAACCAAAGAAAGAGAAAAAGGAACTGCTAACGAAGTGAACATGGACACAGACTCACATACAGTTTCAGAGGAGTTAATGTACCATTTGCTGGTTCAAGGCAGCCTGAGCATATTACTCTTATGGAAGCAAGCCTACAGAAAAGAGAGGTTGTGATGAACTGAAGAAGTGTCAACAGAAAAACTGACAGGCTGTGAAGAGTCACAGAGACAGTGAGAGCAGGCTGCAATCACAGTAGGCAGACTCTTCCAGTACAGAGATAGGAATAGCTTCTGCTGTGAGCTATGTGCTTACCTAGGGGCGTAGGCACTGCCAGGGCACTCGTCCAGCCATGTATTCCTCACAGAGAGAGTGTTCTCAAGCATTGACTACTGTGAACTTCACAGAAGCTGTGGCTCATAGATGAACTGATATTGAGGCCTTAAATGTGCTGTGAAGACCCCATGTTAAAAAAGCAAGTGGGAGCAGTTAGTTTATGAATGGAATAACCCCCTGTGCGGATGAAAAGAGACCCAGGTGAGGTATGAGGAACAAAGATGGCTTGAGATGCAGAGGGAACACAATGCAGTGCTTGTTCTCGAGCAAATGATTTGTTTGGATTACTGTTTACAAAGATATCAAAGAACACATAACGCTAGGTTCAGAAGGTATTCTGCCACTGACTGTGATTAATGCCTTATCACGAGGGCCATGCACTACCATGCCCTACTTGCAATAAACTTGGAAGAGCATTTCCCACCACTATAAGACTTGAGTGATTTTTGGAAGGATGAGAACATCACTAGAGTCTCTTCCCAAAGAGCCTAGTTGTCAGAGATTACAGGAAGTACTATGGCAAGGGAGCACACCAGTGCTTCTTGCCCTTCCTCCTTGTCAGCTTTTCTGCAGAGGTGTCTTTGTGTCCCCTTCAGTCTGTGCTAACACATGCACCTTTCCAGGAAAGACCAAGGCTAAGCCTCAGGAGACTTTTTGCTTAATGAAGCACGTTGGAGAAGTTCATGGAGGACTGTGTCATGTGCGAGGGACCCTACGCTGAAGCAGGGGAAAGACTCCTCTCCCTGAGCAGCAGGAGAAACAACCTGTGATGAACTGACCATAGGCCCAATTCCCTGTCTCCCATCACCACTGGGGAAGGAGGAGGTAGAGCTTGGGAAGGAAGGAGGGTGCAGTGAAGGTGTTTTAAAGATTTATTTTACTTCTCATTATCCTGCTCTGATTTTGTTAGTAATGAATTCAATTAATATCCCCAATCTGATCCTGTTTTGCCCATGATGATATTTGATGAGTGATCTGTCCCAGTCCTTATCTCAACTCAGTAACCCTTGGTCATATTTTCTCTCCCCTGTCCAGCTGCAGAAAGGAGTGACAGAGAGGCTTTGGTGGGTGCTTGGCATCCAGTCAGGGTCAACCCCCTACACACATATCCCAAAATGAGAGCTCCAGAGAACTGAGTGGGAACTGGATCTTCCACATGCATTGGTCTCCCTGGTCATGGACACACATTCACAGCTGAAGCAATGAGTAAGGTAATGTTTGCTCCCTTCTGCTCTGGGTTATTGTCTTCACCTCAGAGCTGGGAGTGATATATGTACACAGCCCACCTGCTTGAGTGCAGGAAGATGCTTTACACTAGGATGAGGCTTTCTCTTGTAGCCATGTGCCCCTGCTCCTGACTCCTGGTAATATGGTTAGCATAACCAACACTATTTCCTAAGACAAAGTCATAACATGTAAGTGTGCTGGTCTTACATCACCTCCTTCTCTTTTCACCTTTTCAATACTGCAGTTGCCATCAAGATGTGATAACCCCCATGACAGAACAGCCAGATCCCCTGTCATCACTGTGAAAAAACTATTTGCCCATGCAGGACTGCTGCCAGGATGTGGTGACATCTGTTATGGAACACAGAAATGTAACCGTATATGAGATACTGCCTATAAAATCAAACAGCTGCAAGTCCTGATGCTGGACAGCAAAACATGTGATCCCTGAGTGGTCTGGGACACAGCCACTGCTGTCTTCTTCCTCTGAAGCCTCAGTGAATCATGTTCTCCCAGGTAAAGTCTGAGTCCAGATTATGATCATTGTATCATGCACCGATTAATGAGAATTTGACACGATCTGCAGAGGGTTCAAGTGACTAAAAGTGTAGGTAATTAAAGACTCTTGATAATAAGAAAGATACAATCATTACTAGAAATTTTGCTTAACTGAAAGTATAATTCATAAAAACTGTGCAACAATGAACTACATTAAATCCTAAAAATTATGCTGAAAATTAAAATTAAAAACTATGCTGAAAATTAAGTGTTTAATTGTAGTAATAAAGGTCTAATTGTACCTAAAGCCCTGTGGCAAATTCTCTTCTGTCAAGGATCCCTAAAAGAATCTGCCTGTCCCTGTGACATTAGGTGACAGAGCCACCAAGTGTTCACACACTCCATCCTGCCAACTCTGTAAGAAAGGCAATCATCTCCAGCTAGGAGGGAAAACAGTGAGCCAGGAAAGATAACAGCTTAAGCTGCTGCAGGTAGCTTCACCACAGTGCAGCCAGCCATCTCCCCACTCAGAACTGCTTGCCATCTGTTCTCCTTATGATCTTGTTCACTTCCACACCTCAGATAATCACATCTTCCCCATTATCATTAGGAGAGACAGGCTCTCATTTAGCCAGGATTTACTGGCAGAGACAGGCAGTTAAATAAGAAGGACAGTCCAATGTATTCATTACATTTGTGCTCAGAGGCCTTAGTTCAAGCTCTTGCTTTCAAGTACAGATGCAAGTCTTTGCCATATGCTGTGAAATTCTGGGTAAGTTCTGAGAGGAATTTTCCATAAAATATTTTGCTAGAAAGGGATGTTCTCTTCCAGCTTATTTTTCTGTGCTACCATGTTTGGCTCTAGCTGGATTTGGAATCCAAACAGCCTAAATCTAGGCCAGGTTTAAAGTGGCAGCATCCTCTGTTAGAACTCTGGCAGTGTTTGTCTCAGGTCAGAGGCACAAATTTTGAACTTCTCTGTGGTGAGGTCAGACGGTGCCAGTCTAGAAGCAAACTGTTTTTACAGAAGTCTGATATTCTGCATAGTTCTCTGAAAGACAGTCTAGGAAAGTTTTGGGAAATTTTGAGATTTCTGTTTCTTTCCTTCCTGCCAACTCTTAAAAAAGCACTCTCTCTTTTATTTAAGAGTGATCTTGATCTGTGTAGTCTTAAGAGACATCTCTCCCACCTCTACCACGAGGCTAACTTTTGTCAGCAGGAAGCAGTTAAGAAATGTAATTTTTCACTGTTTTTCAGTGCTCAGAGAACACAGAATGATGTGAAAGTATGCTTAGGGAAGAAGAATCACTACCACATTTTATGTTACATACATTGTAAAATATAATGAAGCACAATAACTTACCTGCTCATAGCTTCTGCTGAATTCCATGGGATATTTTCAGTTTCTCTCTTTCAACAACATACCAGTGTAAACTTATTAGTGACGCCCATTAAAGCAAAAAGTAAGAAAACTGCTATGTATCTACATTCTCTGATTTGTGAATGATTTAAAAGCAGTTAATATTTTACATTGGTTGCTAATTTTCTTTCTTAATATGTATGCTCAGCGTGAAAAATCACACTAATCTTTAATCAAAATCATGATTTATTTACTTCATCTTCCACAATAATAAACTCATACAACCCAGGTCAGTAGCCTATATGTTATGTGACTGTATTCTTCAAGAAGAATAATTGTGGAAATTAATTTACTAAAGAAAAAAAAATAAAGCCTAACTCAAGATTGTTCAGCTGTGAGTACAATGCATATCAACCACATTCCAATCCTGCAACACTGTTAAGATAAAGGAAATAACTCAAAGCAATGTTAAACAAAGGATGAATTACATGATCTCCTTACTTCCCATTCACTGAAAAAAACCCCATGAAAAATAGTGTTACAATATATTCAATGGATACTTACAAAGAAGAGTTGGTTTCCACCAATCCTAGAATAGCAAGCTGTCACAAAAAAGCCTGGCAGTATTTCAGGATGCTCAAGACAATACAGTTCTCTTCAGCTCTGCAGCTTTCAGCTCTGCTGGCTGCTACTGCTGCTATCCAGGAAGACAAGCTGTAAATCTGTGATGACAAGGTGACCAGAAGCATCCTCAACTAGCATGTGGAAGAAGATTGGGGAGTAAGGGATCCAGAACCCGTGTTAAGACTCAAAACATTTGCTATGGTTCTGCCTGTTGAATTTGAAATAGAGATAGGTGGAGCTGTGGGTTTTCTTACAGTGAAGCTGTTCACATCTTCATCAGGCATCTAAAATAATTTTTTTTCTTCTGTGAAAAATGGGCCGAATATTGTGCCTGGGATCAAAACGAGAGTGTAGAGGCACTGTGAAGAAGGGAATGATGCACAAATTACAGCAGAGGACACAACTTCCTGTACTTACAGCTCAGTAGCACTCCACCATCTAGCACTACTGATTTCATATTTCTTTTTATGTTTGTCCTGTTAAACATCTATTGAATAAGCCATTCTCATTCATAGCATTTCCTCTTTGGTTGAAAAGATAACCTTTCTGCTGTTTTTCCAATAAATGAATGGTGCTTTTTGTCTATGTTTGTTCTGTTTTCCTTCCAGTTTCCTTTAACAGGTACTTTTCTTGAGGAAAAGAATGCTTTTGCCTGCTTTGGATACAATAAATTTTGATTCATTGTCTTAGCAATTTCAAAACATCTCCACTACATACCAGAGGCTTCTGTTGCTAAAGTAACTACCAGTTGTCTGTAGGAACTGTATTTTTTCAAAAAAAACCCTAATCCTCTCCTGAAAACAAGTATTGGATTCACTTCTTACATGGAGTTGCACTGAGCAGTAGAAACCACAAAAAGATGACAAATCAGAACCTGGAAGCAAAGTCAGCTGTACTAGGTGTGATAATCTTTGTATTGGAATTATGCTGTAACAACATGATGTAATAACATTCAAAGCTTCAGAATAGCAAACACCTTTCTTCACACACCTTCTTTTTGCAATTTATGTACACTTAAAACAAATAAAAAGCCATTTGCAGCAAATAGCCTCCATAGCCTCATTCTTGCGATGGAACTTGATCCTCAAAACAAGTAAGATATTTAAATTAAAGATGTGTCAATATACCTTTCCTATTAAAACAGCACAAACAAGAACCTGCAGAACATCATGATCATTTTAAGTTTCAAAAGCAATGAAGCATTCAAACTAAATAATGAAATGGCAACCAAAAAGTGTGTTTTTAACAGCCATTATCAGGAGCAGGATAAATAAGAACAGGTGAGAACGAAGACACTAACACACCGTACCTACTGACCTGTAACAGCATTTTTTATTTTGTAAGATTAATACTGGCTTCCCTATACCACACTTAATATCTTACTCCCTCTCCCAGATACAAAATTTTGCCCTAATATGCATGCCTTTAAAATGAATATTCATAAATATATATTACATCAAAAATTGTTGTTCCAAAAGGGCACAATGTATTTTTAAGAAAAATATATTCAAAAGCATAAGAAATCTGCCCTTGAAAAATTAAAAAAAAAAAAAAATTGTCCAAAGGAACCTTCAGAATAAACCAAAAGCTGTGGCTGGCAAAGAAGACTGACACTTTTTTGTCTTATTTTCTTTTTAACCTTGAAAGGAAACGTGAGAAAGCCACAGTAGTAGCAAATGAGTAGTTCAGCACTCAAAGTCATTTAAGGACTAGAACGCAATTAAGTAATTACTGAGATGAACAGAACAGCAGTCAACATGGTAACAAATTACTGCAATTTAAAAAAAAAAATCTTTTTTTTTGAAAAAGGAAAAATAAATAGACAAAAAATAAGTTTGCATCTGAGATTTTTGGATAGAACTAGAATGGAAATCACCCAAAGTCAGGAACACACTCATTAGGATGTACAATAGAAATATGTATCAATAACCTTGAAATGGAGGAGGCAGAGGTAGGCGTAAGAACAACCCAGGGCATGAATTCACACAACAGTTGTGTGCCGTGGGCAGATATTCTTGAGATCAGCCTTATAACTAACTAGCTGAGCTGCTGATGCAGCTACAGAGAATCCTCACACTTGCACACAATCATAATAATGCATTCTATTTTTTGTGCCTCCTCTTTCATTAGCACCAAACACATTTTCAAGGCTCTGGGTTTTACTTTTTGAACTTAAACTTTTCATTATAACAAATGTTGTTTTGAGCAGCCTAATACAACAATAGGCCCTTATCCTGGCAGGTGTGGCAGGCCTCAGGATGTGGTCCTGCAATACTTGCTCAGGAGTGACCATGTTTCTACCTGGTCTCCAGATACCCAAAGAGAATGGCACAATATGGGCCCGTTTAAAAGCTGGCAGGGCAGGCACACGAGGAGACAAGTCGTTGCCTCCGTGAGAAGTGCCAAGAAAAAAATCCTGGCATGTGCAAGGCAACAGAACACACAAGAGAGAGCGTCTGAGGCACCTGTCATGTTAGCAACCGGCAAATAAAGGACTTCTGAAAAGATCTTGCAAGAGAAGCTTAACATATATAAGCATGTACTTATATATCCACCTGAGTAAAGGCTGTATTGTCATTAGCCTCAACAAACAAGGAATGTATGGCTAAATAATTAAATAACTTCTACTGTGAAGATAGAAAGAAGGATTCTAGGGATAGATGCCAACATTAAATATAAATTTCCTTGGAGGGAAAAGAATAGTGAATAAACAGAAGATCATGTCATAATAAAAAGGATTAAAATGCTAAAAAAGCATTAAAAAAAGGAAAACCACAGCAGTAAGCATAATGTGCGCATCCAGTCACAGGTTGCTGGTTTTTCCCACTGGCTCAGGTCAGGGCCCTGCTGCTGGCTGGTGACTACCTGGGGATGCCTGTACTGGTGCTCTAGCTGGGGTGCAAAATGCTTTCTGTTTGAGTGTGCACATTCCTCAAGGCTAGGCTTATGTTGTTATTGTTTACAAAGCTTCACAAATGCTTTCTATCGCTTAATAGGTTAGTATGAATTAGTCATTTGATTGGTTAATTAAGGTGAAGGAATACCAAAAAATGTATTTGGTCTCAAGACTTCTATTTCTGAGAAATTATAGTTCTGTATCTATATTTGTTTTTGAAGTTTGACTTCGTACACCAGTTTATCATTGGTCTTTAATAATAATCATGTTAATCAGTCATGCAGAGGTTTTCAAGCTATCAAAATCAAGTATTTCCTCTGATTTTACATCGTGATATTAAATTTTATTTACGCATTATTTTGGAAACTCATTGATATGAAGGGATTTTCCTCATATTAATGAGGAAAATTAATATCATCACTAAGTTGCTTTTAATTGTTAAACTTTTACTGTTTAATATGAAGACATCTTTAATACCTTCCTAGTTTCTACTTTTCATGAGAGATGTTTCAAAAAAGATATTCTCTAGCAGTAATTTATTTCTTTCCAAAAATTAATTATTTTGTTCCCTGGGTGTTTCCACTTGCAATGCAAAATCTGTAAAATTAGCCAGTCTTTTATACTTGGACAGCAAATATTATCATCTTATGGAACATCTTCAGTATGTGCCAATAACCATGGGCAACAGACCACGGAATCACAGAATGGGTCAGGTTGAAGGGACCACAGTGGTCATCTGGTCCACC
The DNA here is from genome assembly GCA_020086605.1 of Lanius collurio. Classification (NCBI taxonomy): domain Eukaryota; kingdom Metazoa; phylum Chordata; class Aves; order Passeriformes; family Laniidae; genus Lanius; species Lanius collurio. The sequence goes on along the minus strand of JACBWW010000011.1, from coordinate 2,278,845 downwards.
CTTGCTGCTCAAGCAGAGTCATCCCAGAGCACAGGGCACAGGACTGTGTCCAGATGGCTCCTGAATATCTCCAGTAAGGGAGAATCCAGAACCTCTCTGGGAAACCTTTTCCAGTGCTTGGTCACCTGCACAGGAAAGAAGTTCTTCCTCATGTTCAGGTGGAACTTCATCAGTTCCTCAGGTGCATCAGTTTCTGCCCATTGCCTCTTGTCCTATTGCTGGGCGCCACTGAAAAGAACCTGGATCCATCCTCTTGGCACCCTTCTTTCAGATATTTATACACATTAATGAGGTCCTCACTCACTTGTCTCTTCTCAAGACTGAACAGACCCAGCTCCCTCAGCCTATCCTCATAAGAGAGATACCCACAATATTCCTCTCTCTCTCCCACAAATTCTCTTAGATATTAGTTTATCTTTTCTTAGAGTACAGGCTTACTCATCATCTTCCATCTCCGACCTGTCACTACCCACCACTGCAGCGAGTATTCCTGCTGGTCTGTTCTTTCTATGGCCCCATCTTAACCATAGATCCTGCCAAGGAGGTCTCAGAATCCTCTACTTCAGCTGCCTAAATTATAGCAATGGTGCAATACCTGGGGCCTTTTATGTTTGTGAGATACAAAATCTCACAGTGAAAGGGTATCATTCCACCATCTAATCATCCCCTTCCCCCTCTTCTTTCTTCCTTTTAAAGATGGAGCCACAGGAGCTGGGGAGGAGAGCTACAAATGTCACATCTTGAATAGTCAGTACAGAGTTGTAGGAAGCTCAGTAGAAATAATCTGAAGTAACACAGGATACAGAGAAGGTCAAGAAGTTTTAAGGGCCAAACTTAGCTTAACTCATCTTGGTGGCACTGTTGGATTAAAACCTCTGTTTAATAAGCAGCATGATCAAGAATAGCAAGAAGTTTGGATCCACTAAGAACAAGACTGAGAATTATAGGAAAAATATTCTAGTAACTTTTGATCAATTGTTGGAACATTTCTGGAATATTCAATATTCTCTCCGATTTTCACTTTCAATAAGACTTCAGTGCCCTCCTGAAGTGTAAGAGAAGATTTCTGTTCAAAGGTACTTATGCTGTCCTCTAGGGAAGATTCAAATGAGTGGGCCTGGTTAGCTTTGAAAACTTAACAACATGAGGGAAACCAAGGAAAGGATAAGTGAAAAAAAGAATACAAGGAGAAGACAAAGAACTTCTTTCTGGTTTTCAAATTCTAAAAGCCCAAGAGGGACTACTCTGGGAAATTAAAGATAGCACTTTAAAAACAGACAGAAGGAAACACTTTTTCACATCATGTGTGGTTAAAACTGCAGAAAATATAATTACCACAGGAAAAAGTACAATCAAGAACTCAGCAAGATTCTGATGGGTTTGCAGATGTATAAGGATATCAAACATACCAAGAGCAATTTAAAACTGCTGGAAGGCAGATGTATTTCTTCAGGGAAAACTGTCCAAGCATTTTAAAACTGCACAAAGACATGTGCTAATCAGAGTGAGAGACAAAGAAAAAGGTCTCTGCAAGATAATGCACCCACAGGATGCCGTTAAAGAAACGACACCTCCTCTGAAATCCTTTGCATTCATTCTCTCTCTCTCCCGTTAAAGGAGCAGCACAGAAAGGGACAATATCTGCCACAATGAAAGGCCATTTCCTTTATGGTATTGTCCGGGATGAAAAGGTGTCTGCCAGACATTCTCCCAGCATGCTGGCATTTCAGCAGTCTTCAGCTTGTCCCATGTGTCTGGAAATGTATATTTACCTTAAAATTCATAGAGCTGGTTCTACAATTAGCTGGATCCTTTCTACTTTTCTGAACTCAGATGATTTTTAAAAGCAGAAAGCACCATATGTAGTATATCTGTAATTTCCCATCTCACTTTTTTGCATGACTAAGTAGTCACAGTAATGATGCTTCCCTCTTGTTATGCCATGTTAACTGTACCTGCACTGTCAGAGAAAAAATCTAAAAACTGTGAGTTTTATTCATTTAAATGAAACAGTTTGTCAACAGCATAACTGAGTGTAAGTGAGGCCAAAACCTAGGGAGGTGTTATAACCGTCTTAGCAAAAGCATTAGTGTGAGGCTGAATTTATAGTCCTCCTAAACAATACACTCCAGTGCAGTTTTTTTCTAGGACCTCTTTTTCCACCAGTTTTAGTCTGTTACTTATATCCTGTCTACCAAGCAGGAAGAGATTATTCCTTTCCTTTTTTTAAAGTGAACTCTAAATTATATTACAGTATTGCTGACACCAGTGCTTGACGTTGCCCTAGCAATCAGACAGTAGATGGTACTTGGTATATATAAAAAAAAAAATAAAAAAAATTCTGAAGCATAAGGAATGTCACAAACCCAAGTTTGGCACGACTGGCTTGAAACTCTGAAATGCTAATAATAACCCTGACTTAGGGTTATACATATTCCAGCTTCTACTGGAATGCACAGTTGCTGCTACTATGGCTTCAATTGCCTCCAGCATTAAGATCAGATGAGTCCCATGTCCTCTCTCATTATACTCCTTTCAGTGACTGAAACCTTTCCACCTTATCTTTGTTCAAAACATTTCAAAACCTTCCTAACCTCTCTGCTTCATATCCAGTCTTACAAATACAGGCTGCACCTAACAGATGGGGAGATACATCCTCTATAGAGGCTGTTTGATAGGTGACACAGAACTGGAGTCACATCTTTGCCTTCAAGTCATCCCGTGTTCCTACACTGAGACTCACAGCACAGCACTTCATGGAGGGAGAATTAATGAAAAAAAAATCTTGTGCTGCCATTAATCCTCATATCAGTCACCAATTTCTTAAAGACACTATTTCTCTGTCTGCCTTTGAAGCTGTAAAAACTAACTTCAGGAATACAATAATATGTCTGACATAATATAAGAATAATAATGTTTGATTCCATGTAAACCATCCAATGCCTCTGAAAACATACAACCAGGAAAGATAAAACTAATTTCTATTTACACCTTCACAAAGCTCAGCAAACTCTCCCTGAATTTTCAAACCAAATGTTCCTTTCAAGGAACAAGTAGGGAGTAGGGGGGAGAAGGGAGAATGATATAGTATTATTTAATTGTAAACTCTAAGAGCAACCTTTTAAGCATACATTGCTCTTGCCGGCTCTCTGATAACGCCTAACACTAAAATCCCGATTTACCTTATTTATCATAATATTTCTTCTCCTGTTTATTCATTTGGTTTTAAATAGATAGAGATACAGTCCACACAGGATCAAGAAAGAAGGTGAAAAATGTACAACAAAATATTTGTTTAATTCCAAACATTTTCTACAGGAAAAATACCACTGCTAGGAGAAAAAAATGTTAACAGCACAAACACTGGATAAATGAGGAGACACTCATCAGAGGAACACTGGAGGATTGTGGACATGCCGAAGCAAGACTTGGTTGAGATAAATAACAGGATTGTGGTTAGGATATGCTGGATATAAATTGAGTTTGTTGTATAAGTTGGACTGATTTTTTTTTTAACTTACTACTGACAAAATACCGTTGGCCATGTATTTTTCTGATTACACAATAAATTACCTGTGATTGGAAAAAATACACCATTCCCTGTACCTCAGAAGAATAAGATGAACAGTTCTTCACAGAATCACAGAATGAACTAGGTTGGAAAAAACCTCTGAGATCATCAAGTCCAGCCTATGACCTAACACCTCCTCATCAACTGGTACTGAGTGCCACACCCAGGTTTTTTTTTAAACACATCCAGGGAGAGTGACTCCACCACCTCCCTGGGCAGAGGATTCCAGTGCCCAATCACTCTTTCAGTGAAGAATTTTTTCCTGATGTCTAACCTGAACTTCCCCTGGTGCAGCTTAAGACAGTGTCCTCTTGTTCTGTCAGTGGCTGGCTGGGAGAAGAGACCGACCCCCAGCTGGCTACAGCCTCCTTTCAGGCAGTTGTGGAGAGTTCTCCCCTGAGCTTCCTTTTCTCCTGGCTAAACAACCCCAGCTTCCTCAATCATTCCTCAAGGGCTTGTGTTCCAAGCCCTTCACCAGCATTGTCGCCCTCCTCTGGACGCATTCGAGCATCACCATGTCCTCCCTGAACTGAGTGGCCCAGACCGGGACACAGCATAATGGAAGGAACAGAGTAAGAAATACACTCTAATGCAGCACAGAAATTTCCCATGGACGTGTATCAATTGACCATTCAAAGAAACCCTCTTACAACTTTAAACAACCTTTGGCAATTTTGGCAAGAATTACAGTTTGCTCACTTTGTGTTGCTGGTGAGGGATGCGTGCTTTGAACATCAGAATTCCAGGATGCTCTTCCTTGAGGTGTCACTCACCCAAGGAAACCTTTCAGCATGTATCACAGCTATACTACTGCAAACCTGGTTTTCGTTGAACTGTTAGTAAAGTATCTTTTCCCCCTGTTATTTACCATTGACACGAACAGTAAATTTCTGTAATGTAAATGGTGACTGTCATTTCACCTTTCCTTTCCCAATTTCAGCATTTTCTTGCTCTTTGAATCCCAGTAGCACTGTAACAATTTTTGCTGTTTCACATTTAGCCCCATATAAAATTGCAGTGTCAACATATGAGGATCACTCGAGCCCCTGTGCCATAAACAGGATCTCTGCAAGAGGATACACCTCATGTGACACTTTTACAATGAAACCAAGCTCAAGGACTAGGAGCACAAAATTTTCAAACAAATAAGAACATTTTTCTGAACAAATATGGTTAGATTAATAAAATTACCTTGTCAGCTGGGATCCAGCTCCAAGACTGAACAGTACACCATCATTTAGAGGTACTGCCATCCCTCCAGACTGCTTCCCTTTAGAAGCAGTTAAGAAGAGGTGCTCTTAAAAATGTACTGAATTACAAAGTTTTGATTTCAAAATACTCCATGAACTCTCGACTGTTTCACCAAAACTGGCTTAAGCACATGTCAATTAAAATATTTGCACTTAGCTTATTGTGCCGCACTTCCAAACACTGACTAGCTTAATACCTAACAAATTATGTGGATTTATTAGATCAGATTATTTGGTGAAAGTGCAGAGGAAACTTCACTTTTAGACATTACTGAATTAATCCTTACCTTTTTGGGGACTTCACTTCTTTTCGAGGTATCTTGGAAATAGGTAATTTCTTTAGTTCCCTAATGTTCCCTGCAGTTCACAGTCTCCCTGTGAAGAAGAGATCACCAGAAGTGGCTAAGGAATTTTAATATCAAGAAATTTCTAAGGCTTTTCCAGCAACTATCGGATCTTCACTGGTACTGTGCTCGCCCTGCACTCCTTCGTTAACCATTAACCAGGCATGGCCCTATGTCAGCTTTATCAGCTGCTCTTTCTCAGCACGGGGAAACCAGAAAACCTGTGGGCTCATTCAGCCGCAATTCGCAGCCATTGGGATGTGAGGGACGTGGGATTTCTCACTTATTCACAGAGCCTTGGGTGCAAAATCCAACGAGGGGTGAGATGGAGCGAGCCAGCAGTCCCGGCAGTTCCAGCCTCTGCCGACGCGGATACCCACGCCACGGCGATGCCTGGCGGGTCCCACGAGGAAGCGAGTGGGACAATTTGGGAAACCCCAGAGCCAGAGCTGCCGGGGCAGCGGCTGCCCGGCGGCTCCCGCCTGCCGGTGCCTCGGGGGCACTGCCGGGGCGGGGAAAACCCTCATGGCCACAGACCGGGACATGCTCCCCTCGGCAGGGACGGGCCCACAGCCGTGTGCCAGCGCTGCCATTTGCAGCAGTCGCTCCGCCGCGGGCACCCCGCCTGCGCTTAGAGCTGCTTTACAGCAGTGTCACAGGAAACGAGGCCCAGGGTGCCGCCATAAAACAAAGGAACCACCAGTGGAAAAGCCGCACACGCATGTGTCGGGCAGGCCCCGGGCAGGGAACGGGAGCCGGCCGTGCCCGCGGGCCTCCGGCCTCGCCAACAGGGCCTGTCCCAGCTGTGGGACCGGGCACGGCCCGGCCCTCATGGCAGCTGGCCCGCGCTGCTGGACTTGCTCCAGGATTTAGACTTGTCAGAGTCGGAGACTGGAAACCAGCAAAATGGGGCTCCATTGTCACCAGCTCCTGTTTGTAAAAGGCGGTCCCTCCCGGCCTCTCGCAGGGCAGCAGCTGCCTGGGGCCAGCCCGGGTGAGCCCCTCACTGGGGCAGGGCAGAGCCCAGCCGCATTCTGACTGCCAGCAGGTCATCCGGCTGCAGGATCCTCCAGGGCGGGGTGGGACCAGGCTGGGCACCAGCATCTGATCTCAACAATGCATATAAATGTCTCAGAGGGTGTCAAGAGGATGGTGCCAGACTTTTCAGTGGTGCCCAGAGACAGGATGAGGCGCAGTGGCCATAAACTAAAACACAAGTTCCACCTCAATGAAGATGAACTTCTTTACATTGAGGGTGAAAAGAGAGGTCATGGAATCTCCCTGTCTGGAGCCATTCAAAATCCAACTAGGCTCGTTGCTGTGTAACCTGATGTCGGTGACTGTGTCATGCCAGGGGGGTTGGACTGGATGATCTCCAGAGATCCCTTACAAGCCTAACAATTCTGTGATTTGCTCTTCTCATTCTCTTCCTGCCTGAGCAGCAGTGGATGGCTGGGGAGAGCCTCTATAGTTCCCCATGTGCCCCCCACACTTGGCTTGCCCTTCCAGCACAGTGTTCTCTCTACAGCTGCACCATAACTTTGAGTGAGAACAGTCACCTGCCTTCAGCAGGTGCATGCCCTTTTTTGTTCCTCAGATGTCAATGGTGTAAGGAAAAGCTGCGTTTCACCCAGGAGAACCCTTCACTGCTGAACAAAAATGCCCAGAGATACCCATTTATACATAACTTTTAGGATACCAGTTTCTGACTTCAGAGGGAGTAGCACCTCTTCTTTGTTTAGAGTTCAATTTAGAGGACACCTCAAAAGCTCAGCTTAGTCCCTGTCATTTAGGACCCAGCTTTGAGGCTGAATGAAGCCAGACACGACTCTTGTACAACTTCAGAGCCCCGATGGACTCAGCTCTGCTGTGGCAGCTCCCACACCCACAGCAAACCCTCCCAGTGGCATGCTGGAGCAGGGGAAGGCAAACGAGGACAGGACAGCTGTTGCAGACCATGGAGGGATCTCTTGGAGGGGTGGGAGGATGTGAATTCAATACTTACATGGCTGTTTTGCTAAGGGCAGCCTTAAATCAGTCAAAGGGAGCCTCCAGTTGACTGTAGAGCGGGTTTTCTTGGTCGTTTCTCAATTCTTAAATGCTACCTTCAGTTGCTTCTGTATGAGCCAGCCCTCATGTAGGCACATTACTGGATCAGATAAAAGGTGTCTCTAGCCCTTGTCTTAGTAGTGGACATGTGGGGAAGATGTACTTATATATGTGCTGTCAAGTAATGATTTTTCCCTTGGAGAGTGCTCCTGGCACTTGGTGACATGTGACCAATGGACTTTCAGAGAAGAAGATGGTATTTTTGTAGTTATCATCCATCAGCTGAGTTTTCTCTACCATGATGTGATAGAAGCCCTTTGTGAATCCATGTGAACTTTTTCCACGTGCTACATTTTGTGGTGGACAATGCAAGAGATTGTATGAGCAGTTTATGAAGAAATACTTCTGGTTTTCCTGAACTGGTCCTCTGCATACTTCAGGTGACTTATGCATTGAAAAATCTCATAAGTGCTTTTTGTTCTGCTTAGCTGCCTATGTTTATCTATAAATCTATTATCCTACCTCACTAACTGTTTTATTATATATTTGATTGACCCTCATGGTTGCTCTTCAATTTCTTTTGCATCCTAAGTATCCTTTTCTGCTGTCATAGGAGTTCCTGCTCTCTTATGCTTCTAAGGAAAGGATGCAATTCCTTCCTAGGTACATGCTCTTCTCTGAAGCACTCTGTTTTCTAGAGCAGGTCAGATGCTTGTTCTGGCAGTTTATTGTAAGTATTTTGAGGCAAACTTTGTGAGCTTTCATTGACTTTCACCCTTGTTTAGCCAGCGGTTTTCACAAACCTTACTGTCTAGTGAAAAAAACCCAAAATAAGTCTTCTATCCACCAATTCTATAATTATCAATTTACATTCTTCCATGACTCGATATATCAGGGAGTTATTTTTCAGGAATAATCCTCACAGCTTGCCTCATTTCTGTATTTGTTTTTGAATCTGAGAGCAACCTGAAAGCTAGAAGGTGATAAGAGTCACACAGAGCACATTATTACCATGCACAAATTCAGCAGCAAGGAGAAGTATCATGGAGGAAATCAAATAATGAAAAGGTGTAAATAATTATTTTTAAAAAAAATAGGACGTATCTAGGATTATTTGTGGAGAGGTGATATTGTACGATGATATGTGTATTGTGTTCAGAGCTGTGCTTAGCCAGTTGCTTAAACAATCATTGTTTTTGGCAGAACTATGCTAGCATACTTTCACCTTCCTTTTCCTCTAATGGCAGTTGGACAGGATGTTTTGGAAATGGGCAGGTTGTAGAGAACACCAATTTCCACTGCTGTTTTTCTCCAAGATGCCAGTCCTCACATCTCTGGAAAATGTGTTTCAAAAGGCAAATAAAATGGAAGTCTTTATGTAGAAGTGTCTTCACAAGTTTGAGGGAAGAGGAGGGGAAACTGACTCTTGGGGAGTAGTGAGCAGCACTTAGGGCATCACGGCACTGTCTTCACTCTCTTCCTAGGCACACCCAAACCATCCCATGGACAATACTGCCCAAGAGTAATTTTTTCTCCCTTCCTCTTCCCTCTCTGTCTCTCTTCTGAGGTCTAAGGAGTTGTACCTCTGAGCATAGTTGAGCTGAGCTTCAGGGCCCATAAACCCAGGCTGTATTTTGGCTCAGGGCCAGCAGCTGTTTGTAATTTCACCTTCCTATTCCACGGTTGTGGCACCAGAGTCTTGCAGCCAAGGGATGGAAAAGACCGATCATAGCAAAGCATACAAACCTGGGCAACTAACAAGAATTGTAATATCCTGTAAATCACAGCTTAAAGTCATGTGTGAACCTATGTTTCTTGCTAAAACATCTGCTGGTATGCGTGCAAAATTGTCTTTGGGGTAAGGGTTTGCAGAATTGTCTTTGGGCTAAGGGTTTGCAATGTGAGTGTTACATAAACAAATTCATTTTCAAGTCTCAGATATGACTAATTGCAATATCTAATGAAAAGCATATATCTCTTGGACATAGTTGTGGTTATGTTGGGTTTTCAAATACTAATTCAACTGTGCTTAGAGTTAAGGAAGGAAGAAGATTTAGGATGGAGAAGCAACCCAAATCAAGGCAACATGGATGTTTCAGAGGAAGATCTTTTGTCCATCTGCTGACGTTGTTACTGAAGTTTCCAAGATGTCAGACAAACAATGTCCAAGACACAAAGCAATCTACAGACTGGACTTTGACAAACCAGATTAAAACATTACTAAATTAGCAATAGCAAAGACCAAAAGTCATCTGAAGTTCAACTTGAAGGGAAATGGCTCGTCTGGTGATGTTTTTCTCATCTGATTTTGCAGGTACAGGCTGAAGCAACAATTCAGTATTGAAGTCATCCCAATTTAAGTGTTCTTTGTATCAGGATGAAAGTCCTGCAGCCACATGCTGTATAACTTGAGTCTGATAGGAATTTACTTATAGGTCCAAATGCATTTAAGCTGTTTTGCCAGGTGAACTTCATGCCAGAATGCTTTATGTGGGATCAGATGTCTGATCATGTCTGTTCTGCAACTAATGTAAAAGAAGCACAAACCTGTCAGGCAAGTAATTAAAATCTGTACCACAGACCCACTTCTGGCCCAGACTGATTTTGTACTGGTGATGTTCTGATAGCCTGAGTGGCCACTGCTAATGCCAAGGGCCAGATGTCACAGGTATTTTGCATCTGCTACAGAGGTGGGCAGTTTGGACAAACATACAGACAGCACTGCCCTGCCACTGGGGAGGCTTACTGAGATCTTCTTACCATGTTGCCTTTTTTTAATGCCATCTTGTCTGTTCCAAATGCAATAAAGTAAGGGGGAGTATGGGGGGAGAGTTGGTGTTGATGTTTGGGGTCTTTTTTGTTTGTTGGTTTGTTTTGTTTTTTTTCAGGTTTGTGTAGAATTATTGTCCTTGAATTTTAATGATTATAGAGGGAGTCAGTTTCAGTGTTAGTTTCAATGTTTCTCTAGCCAAGCAGGAAATAGGCATCCTCAAACCTTTTGTAAGCAAGCAGTCCCCTTCCTTAACTCAGTGAAAAAAAGTTACTGCATGCAGAATAGTGAATTCTAAGCACTTTAATATGCATGTCCAGATAGAAAAAAACTTGAGAAGTTTTGAGAAAAATTCCAAAAGAAGTACTCTGCCTCTATGTGCCGGTGAATGAATTTGATCATGTTAACATACTAATTAACTCATGCTGTAGTGCAGTATGGAGATGTCACATGGAGACGTAGCATGCAGAAGGCAGAGTGTAACAGAGTTTAGAAGTGGAATGCATTTGATGGCTTCTGTGGATAAGCAAGGTGGAAACAGGAAAAGATTGTGTCCAAAAAAATTAAAGTGAAATATTCCCAGCCTTCTATTTTTCTATCTGCCAGAAGAACCACCAATCCCTCCACCCCACCCCTCCACCCCCCTGTATTTTTAAAGAAAATATGTATTTTGTGCAGATGGTGCTTTCCCTCCCAAATACTGATATATGACTCGAATACAAGGATTACAGGGGTAAATAATTGCTTCTTGGAAGTACTATTGAAAAGTGTTCTGATCCAACAGCTATCAGACCAATGAAGAGTTCTACGCAGAGTGTGTCAATTTTTATGACCCTAAAGTTGTCATGGTATGTTGGTCTGATATGGTTCTAGTAGCCTTACCAAGGGAACACTGTAAATTTCATAGCAGAATATCCCCAAGTAATTTTCCTCAAACAAAAGGGGTGAACAAGTTCTGTTCTAAATAAGATTCAGTCTATCCTAATAGGAGTCTTAAGACAGAACAGCCAGGATAAAGGTATCTTGGGGATTGTGTTTCCCTCTTCATGCTTCTTAAAAGCTGTTTAACATGACCCACACCCAATTAACCTGAATTAAGGCAAGAGATACACAGTGTACTGATATATCCAAAAGATGACATTCATTCCAATATAAAATGAATAGCATTGTATTAACGTTTATTTCTAATTACAAGAAACAGAATATCAGTCCCTTATTTGTACAAAAATACCTGAAAGATTACAATTAGGTTCACAAGCCAAAAAGCTATTTACAGTATGAAGCAAAGCATATTGAATAAAGGTTTTGTCTCTTAAGTTAATACCTTTTGCATTCCCTGAAACTTTAAACTTTATTCCATTTTACAGTCACTAAATCTTGCATTGTGACAATATAATTTACGATAAGCAAGTCTTGCCACTGGAAAGGTGCATTGATTGGTCAAACTGTCAGGTATTTAGTGCAGAAAAGATAAGACAAAACATCTAAACTGAGGCACGTGTTTCTTCAAGATTAATTAACAAATAAAAAGTTTTTTGTACTTTAACACCTATCGTAACATAACTTAACTAGTAACCTCATTACCAAAATGGTTTGGCATTTTCCTTCTCAACATATTCAAGATTGCTACATGAAGTATTTATTTAGAAAATAAAATCACAGGCAAAAAGATAAAAATTCAACAGGCTCCAAAACAACCCTGAGCATCCCCTTTACATTCATGTCATTTAAATACAAAAATAAGAGTCAAATGTCCTTCAGTCCTTGGTATTCTGAGCTGGCAGCCAGCTGAATCTGTTGGAAAACTAAGGTGGTATTGACTGTTTTCCAGCAGAAAGAAGACAAAGCAGTGATCTGCTTAAGTAAGATTGTTGCCACTTTGAAGGTGGTCACTTTCTCAAAACAGCTCACTTTAGCTGGGAAGAGTACAAAATACTAAGTCAACCATCTACATACAAAAATCATGGTTCATAGTCAAACTTTTATTCTCAGTTTAAATAAGATGCAAGTTTTTTTTTTTTTTTTATAAATATGAAACACTGCAAATACTATCTGCCTACTGGGAAAAATGCATGGTTGTCACTAAGCTATGTAAACAGAAAAACTTAAAACTACAGCATAAATGGCCTTATTAAACTGGTAATGTAGTCAATACAAGTATCTTTTTTCTCCTAATAGGGGCCAAATAGAAGCATGCAAAGTGAAGTCAGACTTAAGTTAGCTCAATTTCAAGGTTTTAAAATGCATTGTCTAGAAAGCAGGAACACTCATTTCACTATGTACAATTAAAAAAAGCAAAACAAAACAAAACAAAAAAGGTTTTTACTAAAAACAAAATCAATTCTTCATTTTTAGTATCTAGACATTAAATGGAAAAAAAATACTAAATGTGTTCTGTAAACTAAAATACAGTGTTTCTATACCATTGACATAGTTTAAGCTGATATGGACGACTCAGGCAGGTTATGGTTTGTCTTAAGCTATTCTTAACACTACATGAAGACCTAAAAGTGTAGGATTGGTTTTCCTTCTTTATCCTTTCAGATGGCTAGGATTTCAAACCCAGTGGCAAATATTAAGGATTAACTAGCCTGTGTAAATAATTTACCATTTTACAAATGCTCCATTCTGCACTACACTCTGCAAGTTCCCAGGGTGCAATACTTCTCACTGTGGCTAATGGCACTAAGCACTGGGAAGTTACTTCAGTTCAAACAGTGGCTGAAGGAATGGTTGGTTGCAATTGCAGGATCAAGGTGGGACTTGTCTGACTTTAATACTGATTTATCATCAGAAAGAGTTATTGTGTAAACATTAAATAATTCATTTAAACATTAACAATAAAGTAGTTCTGATGACAAACCAGTACCAGAGCAAGATACATGCTTGTCTGCCACAGGTACTGGCATGCAGTAGCACACATGACACAGGGATCACCAGCTACCTCACTGGATGATATTGCCAGCAGCTACTTCACAATCAAATCTGTTTCTATTCCCAGCATGTTCCTTCTCACCATGTAAACTTTCATGGCCCTACAAAAAGCAGAAGGGGTACAGTTCTTCTTATGCCCTATCCCCAGGAGAGCTTTGTGTCACTGTAGCTTTACTATATCGAAAGAGCTCTTTGAAACAGTCTGAAAATTCAAGGAGCTATAAAGCTAAAAACACTGGTTTTTAATTTTTTTTTTTATTTTGTCATACTAAGACTACCTGCAGAAGAATCTTCTCACAAAAAATGGTGGTTTCAAATACAAGTGTAGTCATTCAGTCCTACTCTATTTAGTAACAGTAAGTTTCCTCAGGAAAACAGTCAAAAGGCTGTAAAAAACAAACCACCACTCCAATAATAAAAATTTGTGCATAGAATCTAATACAGTCTCTGCATGACTGGATGCCACTAATATGCCATCAACATACTACAGCCATAATGCTACAAGTCAACAGTTTTAAGAGTACGTATATTGGTGGTATGTTCTTTTAGAATTGTATCCTCATTGCTTCTTCAAAGACATCTGCAGATCTTTGAACCTCAGGTCTCCAGAAAAGTACTGAGACACACGTGCGCGCACACACACACACTTCTTGATTTTCTTCTAGATCCTTTTAGGCTGAAGCATTCCATACATTTTAGGGTGCAGATTAATACCCAACTCCTGCATGAATTTTAAAAGCCACATCAGCTCCTAATATAGGCTGCATACAATATCCGAAACAAAGTAGGAGTGCAAAAAAAGTGATCAATACAAAAAGTAAACACACTAGTCTTAATTGTCAAGATTATTCCAGGGCAAGAGTTCTTTTCAAAGATTTCTCTTCACACTTGTTCCTGTTAAGTGGCCCAGCCAAGATAGTTTCCAGTTTTGTTTTAAATTTACTCATTGTTTTACAGACCCTCCCCCCATTTTTGGGATGCTGGGACACTCAGCAGCAATCACTCTTAGGTGTTAGACAAACCAGCAATCTTGGTCTGTTGGCACCTGTCGAATCCATCCCTTTCAGAGTCCCAAGGTGCATAATATTTATCTTTTTTAACCAACTACAAATCTGCCAATTCCCCAGTGTCAACGTTCTCTTACAATTACTCTTCTATCAAATCCAGTCTTCAGTGAGAGTCAGATTTGAGGTCATAAGGCCACTCGGATGCAGTGGTGTTTGAGTTTGCAGGGCAAGACTCCTTTGTTTAGTTGATAGAATTCAACAAGCTGGATTAGATCACTGAATTTGGTGTTCCCATCATCCAGACTGAAAAATATCTGTCCATCATCTTCACACTAGGAAAACAAAACATCCTTTTCAAGTTAGGCTGCTCATGAAGAGATACAAGCACGGAAAAACTTAGAGAGTATCACCAGTGTGTGATATAAATGAATGATGGGCACTTGGTTGCCCAAACAACCCAGTGCATGCAGTTCTTTGTGAAACCATGCACAGCACTAGAAAAAACATACCTTAACTGAACTTGTAACATTTTGCTTATGAAAGTGAAAGCATGTGGGCAGAGTAATTGAAAGTTGTACAGACAGCACTGGCATTCATTAGATAAAACAAAAGTACCCCAAAAAGGTTTGTTAGCTGTTTGTAAAATTGGCAGGCTAAACAAGGGAAGAGAGTTTGGAACAATAAAAAGGTCTGTATAATCTTAATTTTTTTCATGCTTTTTTAGATCAAGATAAAAATCAAATTGTTTTCCAACATCTCAGTATAACATTATTTGAAGCTGAACATTATTGGATAACCTCCAGAATAAAGCTTTTTGAAGTCTCACAAAGTTATTCTATGTTGTTTAAGTGACATGGGAGACAACAGCTGCTATTGTTGCTGTCAGTCAGAGAACATGTTCTGTGCGTTACACAGACTTGTGTGACGTAGTGACTTACACTGAGTTTTCTAGCAATGGTAATCAATAATTTTAATCAGACATTTGACAATTCAAAAGATTATCTTCTTATATACTTGCTAATAGAAACATCCTTGTTAGTTGCATCAGTAATTAATAGGAGGTCTCCTCAGAAGTTGGCAAAAGCTTCATGGTTTAAAATTTCGGGTTATGTTATCAGTATCAAAATAATCTACTTACCGGCAAGATTTGAAAATGCTTAATTTTTTGATGATGGCATAACGTAAGTACAAATGCCTTTGGATTGCTTTGGCTGTCTCGGAGAAGAAATAATCTAGGAGAGAATATTTTTAAGAACAAATTTAATTCCCCCATCTATTTGTTCTTAAATAATCAGAACTACTAAGTAATTTTGTGCCACTGCCAAACTCTTCTTTCGTTGCTTTAAGAGGTGATTCCATAACTAGCAATTTGCTTTCAGTTATTTTACCACAGCTATGCAACATTAACAGATGAAGAAACAAGAGGTGCAAGATACATGACGGTAGCTCTTCCCCTAAGAGCGTACCTATGAGGCTTTTTCTAAGGTTCTCTCTAACTCAGCTTTCCATTAATGATATGTACTCTGATGAAGAAAATGTTATCAGTTAATTCTAGAGAAAACTTGAATTTCTGTAGATGGCAAAGTAATATATGGGAATCTGTTCCCACTCTACAATAGCTTGCATCAGATCTCAAAAATCCAGTGTCAGCAAAATTATGTGTAGGTTAAATGGCTGCAGTTGCACAGAAACAGCTCAATACTTTCTTAAAATTATTTTCCAGTTGTGTAGCTTCCACATCATCAAGATGGGGAAAACACACACTGATGCTTCCTCTAGAACACTCATGGTATTTTTCCCTCACCATTATGAAAAAAAAATCTACTTTAGGCGTACAGCTACCAACATCACACACCATGTAGCTGTCACTTTTAAGTTAACCCACAAAACTGAAGTCCTACCCCAAATGGACTTTATTTAACATCCATACTGGGAAGAGGAAGAAAAGAGCTAGATAAGAAACCCCGTGTTTCTTCCCCTTAACATTTATGAACTAAGGAAGCAGATCCTTTCCATGCCACAAGAAACAAGAATATACTTTTGGCACAAGGCTTATAGCACTAATCAGTGGATTTGTGAGATGGATGAGCACAGGACTGGGACAGGCCTCTTAATTGCTGACCACTAAGCCAGGAACACACTTTTCCAAGGTGCAGTTGCAAGAACTGCTTGTAGTCTTAAGAACCCAAAAGAATTTACTCCAGCTCCTCAGAACTGATTGAGAAATGTCAGAACCACAGAAATGCACCATCATAACCAGGGTCAGTTCAGTAGTCAGGGACAGGCATGTCTTGCCACTCTCAGAAAGCCATGCATGGTACTTGAACATTCCTTCATAATCCTGGGAAGACCAGATGTGTGTAAAGGGACAAAAGCCTTTATAAATTAGGATCCATGTGAGGGAGAAAGACCTTACCTGCCCTGTGGTTACAGCAGTTCATGCAGGTATCTCTCAATTATTTTTTATCTAGCAGTCAACTTCTGGCAAGCAACCAGCTACCATACAAACAGTGACTACAAAGATAGATGGATCCTCAACAAGAGCTTCAAGACATATCAAAGATAGCAGCATCAGTTGCTTGTATACATTGTTGAGCCTCTTCATGAACCATCAGGAAACTGTTAACTTTCTGCCTTCTTTTGTTCAAGAACACACAGAGCAGGAGAACACAGGCAGGAGTTTTCCACCCTGAAAATCATGATCCTTAGATCTCAGAGCACATAGGTAACATGGTTCTTTTGTCACTGCTGATGGACCTTACTATGGTCAAACTAACCAATTTTCACTTTCCACAGTAAGTAAGCTGATCAGGCACAAATTTAACACAGCCTCAAACACATTTATGAAGACCTCAAGAAGGATGGACCACTGGATTCCTAAAGCAGCAAGTCAAAATGAGCCCAGGATTATAATGATATGTAGTATGAGAAAACCAGGAACTCAAAAAGTCAGCAGTGCTCCTTTGCTTTCTCAGATCTTCTTCTCTGTTGGATCTGCTGAGCTGAAACCCAATTGCCTTAGCCTAGACAAGACCCCCTCAAAAATAAGCAAACACTGCTTGTTGAATGTATACATGCAATTTTTACTTCCCTAATGTATTTTAGACTTCAGAAAGATTAGTGTTGCTTCTGAATCAGAAAATGATGAAGAAAGGTTTGAATTTCACTGTCTCCCGTGAAGCCAACATGGACGTTTCTACCTTAACCCTGAGAGCAGTGAGGATAGTGAACCAAAGGCAACCATGCCTTTCCCATCCTACAAATAAACAGTGCTGAATGCAGTTCAAGCAACTTCCCTTCAGTAACCATAACTGCATATAAATAAGGAAAACAGATGCTCAGAAGATACTTAAATCTCAACTACAGACATTTTAAAGAGTGCTGGAACAGGTACTTCAATTTCTTTGCCCTAGAACAGAAATAAATAGTGAGCAAGCACTATTAGCTGCTCTAATTCATGCAAAAGAGCATGGATGGCTGATTATAAATTTGTAGGCAAATGGTTAGGTACATCTTTGCCTGAAAAATATGCCCTCAATGCAGATTACAAGAATTAACTATTTTCTAGTTCTAACATTGATGAAAATGTGATTGACTCTGTTGGAAAAAAAGAAGGACATTTAAGTGTGTTCCTAAGATTTTACTTTTCAAATTAAAAGTTAGGACCCACTCCTACAAACACACACTCTGACTTTTTGGAATCCAGGCATAGGTTATAATGGGGCTACTTGGCAATCAGGTTACTCAGAAGTGCTCAGAAACCTGTAAACCATTACAGCAGAAGCTGTGTTCTCGTCTATAAAGATTAGACTGTCAGATCATACATACTGAGCAACAAGAATACCTACCCATCTACAAGCCCTTGTTGCTTAATAATCCTGTGAGATTCTTCTCTAGAGATTCTGCCATGAAACCAGTGCTGTGTCCTATGAATAACTGGAGGAGAGAGGAAAAAGAGGGAGAGGACAGTTAAAAACAGTTACACATGCAACCATTTATTCCACATAGTAATTATTTAAACATTTTAAAAGTGGGTATAGTTCTCTTACAGAATATAAAGTATCTTCCATCAACCTACATAATAAGAGAATAAATATTAAAAAATGCATCTACTTAATATACCAAGTAGAGAGGCATTATCTCCGTGTATTTTCAGATTTGCAGATATACAATTAGGTAAACAAGAGAAGTCTCTTATACTGCCTTCTCATAGCTTCTTGAAAATGTTGGGACGAACAGTTCTTAGAACACAACGTGTAAGTGAACAAGTTAGAAAGAAGTCTCTAACTCTTAAATAAAGAAAAGCACTTTAGATAGTGCTTTCAAGAGTCAAGTTGCCCCCAAATGCTTTTATCTTTATTGTTTTGTTTTTCAAATGGTATTTTAAAATTCTGTTAACAGAATAGCAAAAGAGAATAGCTGTGTTTCCTCAAAGAAGTCTAGGATATTAATATGAAATTTCCTGTTGTTTTATTAAACTTACAATTTCAAAGAAATGTTCAGGATTTGCATATTTTACATTTTTCAGTTATTACGGAATGAATTCTGTTTTGAAAATTCTCATTTCTACTCTTTAAAGATTAGAAGATCACTCATAGACTTTCTTTGTCCAAAACAGCGAATAAACTGCTGGATTCTTTTAAATGGAAACATTTATGGAGTGCCTGTTTTTACAAAATCTGGTTTTCAAAAGACTAGTCCTAAAGAAAAGCTTAAGTGGGCCATCAAAGGAAAACAAGTTCCTTCTATGGTGTCCGTATGGGTAAGCATGTTAAATGACACAGAAGCTACTGATCAAGATTGTACGTGACATCAAGGCATTTGTTCTACATGGCTGCACTCTGTATGAAATGTACCTTTTCTTTACCCACAGAGGCCTCTGATACTATGGTTACAAACCATCAGAATTTACCTGTACTCAGTGTGGAAGGATGGAGTGGACTTTGGCTACCCAAGATGTTCATTCTTGTGCTACGTTTCTATAGAGAAAATGAATTATCGTTAAATCCACACTAACGCCTCAGGAGAAGAGAATTAGTGCACATGCAATACAGATTTAATTTACAGGAAACTGGGGGCTGGGCAGATTTAATGCAAGGATGAGAAAAAGAAATGCAACTTTGAAGGGGGCTAATCTACAAGCAGCAGCTCATTTCAGTTGGCTTAAAACACAAGCCAGATGTTAATGATGAAAGCTCAGTATCTTAAAGGGAAAAAAAAAAAGAGGAAAAAAAAAAGACAGAAAAAAAAGAAAAGTCTGATATGTTTCTGCTCAGGCAAAACACCAGGCACTCAGTAAATCAAGCAGTATTTCCCTCCCATACATAAAGCACCAGCTAATGCTTCAGTAATGACTCCTTTTCCCTAGAAGACGAGCATGTGGGAAAACTTGTACTGCAGCTGTCTGTCCACAAGACACTATAAACAAGTTACATCAGTTTTCATTGCAAGAGGTCCTGCCTCTTGTATATTCTGCA
Source organism: Lanius collurio (assembly GCA_020086605.1). Classification (NCBI taxonomy): domain Eukaryota; kingdom Metazoa; phylum Chordata; class Aves; order Passeriformes; family Laniidae; genus Lanius; species Lanius collurio. Next base: position 2,259,443 of record JACBWW010000011.1, on the reverse strand, counting down.
ATTAAACTTACTGGGAGCAAGCCATTAGTCAGAGCCCCAGCCTCTTCCATGTGGGGAAGCATTTAATTTGACATATTCCTCCTCAGAGACTGGTTTTGCAAACTGGCAGTAAAGTTCTGGTGGGTCTGCTTTCCCCCTCAACTTTCCTCTGGACACTAGGGGGACAGAGAAGCAGTGGTAGAAGGTTGTTGTGAATGTGACAGTTTTGCTAAAGATGGATATTGACTTTCAGATCTGCATGCTTGCAGTGTGATTGCTTCAGGTCGGAGCTAAGCTATACTGTGACCAGCACTGCACTAACATCATAGCACACTCTGTGTTTTGGCTCTCAACAGACACTTACTGATCGCAAAAATAGAAAAGAAGAGAAGATAGCTACCCTCCAAGCATGTCCTTCTTCCAAGGCAGCACTCTGTGCTTCAGCAGGATTTTCAATAACTCTTCCTATTTGCCCCGAAAAATCCATTGCTACTAGTGAGTTTTCAGATACACTTCTCTGAAAAGGAATTTTCACTTGTTTCAAAAAACAGGGAAAGAAAAAACCAGCTTGAGAGTTTCATTTCAAACTGTTTTGGTTTCAGAAGACTGTCCAAAGTCCTCCTTCAAAAGCACAGAAAATACATCTTATTTTTTATTCCCCTTTCAAAAGATTCAGAGACACAAAAATAGATGGTTTTCCTTTTTTGGCCGTAGGGGAAGGAGACGATTCAAAGGCTCAGAATAAAATCTGTTTGTTCAAGTTGCCCACTTGCCCTGTTACAATATTCCAGTCATTTTCAGGGCCAGTTGGGATCCAAATATAGGATCTTCCCTTTTAGGTGGGTAACAGTCAGCTCTTGGCCCAACATATTTTAGGAAATTTACGTGTTAGTTTTGCCAGACCTAAGCTGGCTTCTGCAGAGACAGCCAGATGTCTCTGTACCATACATCTCAAAGAGCATGACGTAGCCAAGATTTTTCAATCATGTGGATCATGTAAGCCTAAGATAATGGAGAGCCAACCACGGAAACTGTACTCATGCAAAACATGAACTTTACATTGATTTGCTACACAATGCTGAATTTACATTTCTTAGCGTAAAATTTTCCACTTTTAAAATGCAAAAGCAAATATATCTTTTCCAACATTATACATCAGTGAGGTAAAGATCATTACTTACTACTGGAGTTGAAAAGTGTGGAAGCATGGCTTTTCGCTGCTGAGGAATTCTATAATTCTGGTACAGTAGCATTCCATACTGCAAACAGAAACACAAGGACATCATTATTCAAATATATGCCCTAGGGAAAAAAAACTGTAGTGATTTCGTAATACCACTTACACTGGAGCAAAGTGCCGCCAATTTATTATTTTCCTGATCAGAAGCTGTCCCAAAGCCATTTTCATTGAGTAATAGTGATTGGCAGGTGGCAATCAAAGAGTAAATATGCCCAACAAGTTTTATTTTAAAAAATACAAGCTTGAGTGACATATACAGGTAATTTCTGCCACTCTGAGCTACCACCATGTTTTCCTTGTAGAACACAAGCTTTCAGTTAAAGTCAGAACAGACACATTAATTCCCTTCTTTTTACCCTCCAGAACTTAAAAAAAATCTGCACAAGACATCCAACCGGTTTCCATAATGATAAAAAATAAGAACCTTTCTAATTCACTAGCTCCTTCAATAAATTTCACCAGGAAATATCACTTGGTACTTTTCTCATCCTTAAAAAAAGAAGGTGATTGAATTCCAGTCATGCTCTTGGTTGAACATGATAAATTTTAGCAACACTAGTAGCTAGGATGGTAGGAAAACACCTACTCAGTGCCTTCCCTAGAGGCACAGTGCTGAAGTATAGCAACATTGATTACTGAATGTTCTAACTTAAATGGTTTATACAATTTCCAAACAGGCTAATATAGGACTACAGAAAGCTAAATGAGATGGTGAATAAAAAGGAGGGTTATGGACACAGCCTTGGGGCACAGCCTTAATTTTCACTGACTGTACACCTTTAATCATCTTTTGGTGTGTCTTAAAAACAAACTCATTTTTTTTCTGTGCGTAGGACATAGTAAGGTACAGAAGAACGCAGCTGTTTTCAAGGCAGAACATTCAGAAAAAGACTTAGAACCAAACCAGAATTTATGCACATTTTCCTATGAAGATCAGGAAGTTCTCTGATTCAAAAGGCACAGCTTTCTCCTCAGTTCTCTCCATCCTGATTTTGTTTCAAAAAGCAGTGAAACCTCCTATCACACCATCAAGAAATTTCATTGTTTGCTCTCAGATATGAGTAACTTTCACCCAGACATAGGGTTACTTATTTTTGTTACTTCTAATAGAACTTGTAGAAAAAATGAAAAAAAAAAAATTGCAAAAGGCATTCTGTTCTGGCTAAGAGAACTACTTACCATTAACAAAATATTAGCTTTATGGTAACTTGAAAATACCTTGTTAAGCAGGTTTTTTAATTCATTCACGTATCTCAAATTTGGATCCAAAGCTAAAATTATACTTTATTCATATGTGGAAGGAGTAGATCTCTGTCCTGTGCTTAAATGCTTAGGTGTGACAGATCTGCTTGGCATTTTGCTCTTATCCATATTGTTTTGGAGCAGATGATAACTAAGAACATATAGGCAATTTCTCATTAACAAAATAACAAATGCCACTTAACTATAGGTATAGATTTGCAAAACTAGAAGAGATTAAATACCTTGAGGAGTCGAAAGGCAGTCATCCAGCATGTCCTGCTTTGCTCATCTTCAGCACACAACAACCGCAGTTCCTTAGTTTCATTTCTCACTCTGTTTGGCTTTAAAATAGTAGAGGGAAGTCAGATATATTCATTAGAAAACCAACAACCCTGTAAGCTTACTGCAGGGTAAAGGAAGGTACAGTATTAGTCTAAAGAATTAGTCAGAAAAAGCTCCTGCCACACTGAATTTAAAGCTCGGGAGAGATTGAGCATGCTTTGAAAGAAATCACTTTCTCAGCTGGGTCCAACAAGGTAAAATGTTGGCACCTCCTGAATTTCAGAATCTGGGCTCATTGATCATTGTAGGTCCCCTCCAACTCAGGATATTCTATGATTTGAAATAATGTGCAGTCCTAGCAGTTTATAGGAACAAGGTACTCAAGCCATGCTGAGAACTCAAAACCAGACCTGGGCACTTAGTTTTGTTGGTTATGGTAGTTGAAGGGGTTCTTTTGGGAGGTTTGGGTTTTGTTGGTTTATTTTTTTTTCAAATCTGTGAGAAGTTTTATAGACTACCATTTTGAGATGAAGGATGAAAGTTTCCATAACAGAAGGTAACTGAAAGTTTGTTTCCATCAGTTCAGGTTCTGTTCTGTAGCCGATCTCTTTGACTCAAACCCTTGCTGTCTAGCTCTTGAACGGCTGCTAGGAAGGAAACTGCTTCACTACTGTCATAAAACCAGCTCCCAACTTTATTTTCTTCTCAGAAAATTACACTTGTCAAAGCTTTGAAATACTTTCCAAATTAATCTTTCTGCACAACAGTTTTAAAAATCTTCAAAGGCAACTGGTTATTCTTATATTCATTTTTTTCAAGACAGTCTTCCTCTTTAAATAAAGGCAAACCTCTGGCCCACAATAATGGTAAAATTGCACCCCATCAGAGCTTGATCCTTTTCTGCAATATAGTTTTGGTGCTTGCTGTCCACAGAAACTTTTCTATTCAATTAGAGAACTTGGAAAAGCTTTCATCTGTGAGGTGAACCAAGGCCACCTCACAAGCACACCATGCTTCAGCACTGAGCTGCTCTTGCACAAAAATTTCCCAAACCAACGGAGCACCAGATAAAGTGTTAAAAGTGTCACATAAAATGATGACAAGATTCACAGGACATGCCTGCCAAATGAAAGATGTTAAAGATCAAGTCCTCGTGACAGAAAAGGCTTGCAGAGTTTTACATACAAATCCCATTTAGCTGGGGGTTGGGGTGACTCTGAGCTACCAACACCGTCTGGAACTTTGGGAGAACTCAGTGAGAAGGTTTACCTTTATACAGAATCCATACTCTGCAGGGGCATTGTACAACTTCTTGCCTGCTATCAATGAGAAGATATTGCTGTCTTCTAGGTCAGCCAACAATTGCAAATGTCTTGGCTCCTGGGGAAATAACATGATTTAGCACAGGTAAGTGATAGGTTTTGGAAGATGTGCAAGCTCTGCAGTCTCTCAAGCCCAGCCTCCAATAGAGGGCAGTGCACGAGCACTGCTCCTCTCCCAGGCAGCCCTCGAGTGGACAATGCACACATCCCATAAAATACCAGCCTACCAGCTGAAGGTGCTTGGTACAGGAAGCTCACAAAACACTTGTGCAAACACATCACATTAAAAATGGCCTGGCCTATTACATTGCTCCAGAGAAATCTGAAGGTTAGCACAACTTTAGTGGCCACAATGATGTTGCCTAGCTGCTTTGTTATTTTATAATGAAACTGTATGGCTGTGTTCATGCACTGAGAGCCCAGGGCTTGACAGTCATTTGATCATGCCTTACTTATCTTTTTCTGTGGAATAAAAAAAAGGGAACGCTGTGTGGAAATTTTTTAAAAAACAGCAAAAAATACCCACTGTAAAAGCAGAAAATGCTTTTTACATGCTACTATTGTGCAACTTCTTTTTTAATCTTACCTTTGAAGTTCCTTTTGTAGAACAATAAAGTCCTGATCTCCTCAAACACATAAACAGTTTCTTCCATGATTTCCTACCCAGCTCTTTCACATGCAAGAAACCTTGAATTTCAGGACAGCTACTGGAGTTTAAAAAGTTCTGTTGGAGAGGAAAATGTAGATGAACATTGTATCCTAGGATGAATTGTAAAATTGTCACTGTATTTTCAGAACAGAGAAGAAAATGGCAAATCACTTTGCTGACTTGAGGTGCAGTTTCACGCTAGGCTTAAACTGACCTGGATGTTTAATCTGATTTACATCCAAAATGGATATTCCTGCTCCTCCCATTGCGTCTACCTGGCCATCTCCTCTTGCAAGTGACCCCTTCCTATTCTCTGCATCAAGATTTAAATCTCAAAAAAGCTATCACTTCTCTGTATCCCCATTCGTCTTGCACTTGGCCTGAAGGGAGAGAAAGTAAGCTTATTAATTCTTAAAATAATACCTTGTTACAGCAATTCTGGCAAATTGTCTAACTGGAAACATTGGCCAAAATCTCCATCTTTATTCTAAGTTTTTGAAAGGGAAGAGCATATTTCAGGACTTCAAGTTTTCCCAAGACAAGAGGTATAAAAGACCACAGAGTATTTAACTGAAAATTAAATGTAGAACAGTCAAGTAAGTGCCAGCAATTAGACTAGACTTCAAGATTCAGAAGCATTTACTTTCTTGACATAAGTAGAGGGACCATATTCAGAATAATTTGTGATGTATCACAGGAAGGAAGCATTAATTATGTAGGAGAACTGATGGATTGCTCCTTTATTACAACAAGCTGGATTTTTAAATGACAGAGGGCTTAATCAGTAAGTTAAATGCCAAATTAATAAATTCAACAAGTATGAAGAAAAATGTGCGGACCTGGTCGGTCTAGATGTCTCTGCAATTCTTCAAAGTTGTGTTTTGGTGTTATTTGGTGGACAATGGCCACAGGAAACAAAACCAAAACCAGTGCCCTGTGTCAGAGTTCTTACTTGCATTAAACCCTAATTTTTTTTTTCCAGTCCTCCTCCTCATCTCATCTAACAGAATGGGAAAGAACAATCAACTTCCTTGCTATTTGTACTATGAATTCACTTCTCAGCTGTGAAAGGGAAAGACCAAAAGGAGAATAGATTCTTTTTGTCCAGTCAGCTAAAACAAAAGTAAACTAAGATGGCAAGCTTTTCTGCATGTCTGAGCCAGGTTGAGTCTAGGAAAAACAGATCCCACTGGTTTTAATGCTATTGTCATGACTAAAAATACTAGCTCTTAATGCAGTATATGATAACATGAGATGCTATTTAATATTCTTCCCTGTTATGTGTGTCATTAAAACCAGCAGAATTGCTCAGTGTTTCAGGTGGCCTCAAATGCGACATGGTTAATGACTACTAGGCTGCAGGAGGTTTACCTTCAATAAATTACAACTGCCACTGAAATTCTGAAAAATTGTTGTGTTTTTTAAAAGAAAATAAGTACTTAATAGATATACTTTAACGAAGATAGTGTTTATGGTTAAACAGTGAACTAGAGAGAATATACTCACCCTCTTTCCCCCACCCTCTTGTGTTGTTAACCCCCATAAGTTATGCTTCTCCAGGACTGTACCTTTCTGTGCCTTTCCAGAAGCAAACTCTCATACCTCATGAGGTTGTAAGGTTTTCCTTTTGTTACCACCTGAGCTACCCTCAAAATTTTTCCATCATCAAGAACATCTTGCTCTTTTGGGGAGTCCTGCTGCTTGTATTAACAAGCACATTCAACTCTTCACTTAAACTACAGGGAAAATGGGTTGAAGGTATGAAGACCGCTCTCCCTACCAGTCTGTTGCAATGCCAGTCCATGCCAGTTTTGGTTCCTGATTACAACTTCATTGCATATTACTTTCATTTATAATTCCAGAAATCGGCTTGATTTTTTTGTTTGCTTGTTTCCCAGATGAAAGTGGATGCTAATGTTTTTAATTTTATCATGTGAATGTGGAACCAGAATTTAGTGGACTTTGATATGGTTATGGGACAAAATGAATGCACTGGTTTAAAAGTTAGTAGAAACTTGTCATCTTTAAACAGAAAGTCAGTGCATATTTGCAAACATGCCAAATGATAGAAATCAAGCCAAAATCAGCTATTTGTACATACATATTCTTCCTCTGTTTGTGCTTCTGCTTTATAATTTGCCTATAAATCATGGCACTGTCTTCCAGGCATCATGGTCTTATGTTCTTAGTACAGTATTCTTTTAATAAACTGTGTTTTAATTTGGCTCCAGAGTTGAATGTTCACAGTTTAAGAAGACAAGTGAAAATTATTTAGACTATGGGGCTTAGATTTGAGTGCTAAAGTTGAGAGATTTAACTGAATCAGTTACTGGTCAGAGAGGCAGCCCACTCTTCAGCATCATCCTTGAAGGCAAACCAACTGTGCCACCACCATGGTTCCTTTATGAGCAAGTAAGAAACTGTACAGAGACACCAGAACTTCAGCATAAATACAGCACACTGCACAACTCTACCACATAGGCATAAGGAACACACCCCTGCAATTTATCCGGGGGAGCTTTAAATGGGAATAATTTGCAAATACTGTGTGCAAATTTCTACTTGCACTAACTTCTTAGGGCATTATTTTTCTATACAAAAGAGCTTCCAGTTGGCTGAACCATGGGGAAGTCGGTCTTTATTGGTAATTCTTGCCAGGCACAAACATGGGACACAAAAAGCAAAAGCAAAACCTCTCATCATCTCAAACTCATCTTCTAATATCCACTTGCATTTTTACACTTTCTCCTGTGCTATGATGTGGAGTATGGAAGAGTACTTCTGTTCTGCCTTTTATAAAAGGTATATTTGTTTTTCTAGAAATATATCTGCCAAGACTGTTTGGGAGAAACATGGGCTAAACCAGATACCCACAGAGTAAGCCGAGTATTAATGGAACAAATATGTATGACCATAGCTATGAATACCTTGTGTTTACAATTTACACCTCAATGCCACTGGGCAAGATCTTTGTTAGATATTTTCAGCATTAGCCCCACATGCTAACTCACTACACTGGTCTTTCTCTGACCGACTATTTTCCAGACCTTCGAAATCCCTTCCTTCCTTCCTGTCAAACCCTCCAGCTCCAAAACTTTCTTTGTCCATACAGATAATTTACAGTACCTGCAAAAGTTGTGATTGTGGGATACTGCCATTCGTTTGCTGGCACCAGGCAACCATTTGTTCTGGAAAGAAATTCTAGACACAAAAAGAAGACAATTGGAAGTCACATTATATTTGACCACTCTTACAGAGAACTAGTGACATTTTCTTCCAGTCATTAATTTTTTAGAACTATTTAATAGTGATATTAAATCAAATTGGAGATCCCCTGACACAGAAAGTAATACTAGGGCTTTTCAAGTGCAGTTCTTCCCTTCCTTCTGCTCACCAGATGCCCATGCAGACAGATTGTGGGTTTTTAAAATATCTGATATGCAGCATTTCGTAAGTGTATTTTCCCATCACTTCCTCTTCTACTGAGGGCTCTTGGGGATTTCTAACAGCCTCTACTTTCTTGGGAAGGAAAGTATGAATAGTCCTGCAAGTTGAGTATGCAGTGACTCCTTGCTTATTGCATAAATGACTTGACTTCAGATTTATTCCTCCAGTTCCCCTTTCATCTGCTGTTCCATAATTCCTGTATAATTTGGTACACTGAATTTACTATACACAGCAATGACATGAAATCATTCTTGAAGTTTTTAAACATTATTTGAAGCATGGAGACATACAGAAATGCCTGAAATAAAACAATGACTGATTATAACAAGATGAATCACAGCAAAAACATTTCCAGTTTAGAACATTTGTCACTCTTCAGGCAATATAAATTTCAGTCTTTAGGGCATAAAGAGAAGGGCTGAAGAGGAATCACCCTTCTGCCAGGTAAGTTGCACAATGAGTTATGAAAGCTAACATTTACCAGCCTCTCTTGAGTAGAAACAGTGCCATATGGCAACAGCTAATGCAACGGATAGGGAGCCTTCGCATTCTTACACCACAAGAATGATTTATTCTGTGATTGCAGGAGCCTGGACCGAATGCCAAGCACTCCCATGCTCTGTTATTAATTAAAATATACCACATGAAACCAATGTGCTAGCTCCTCTGATACCCAAACTTCTGTACAACGCTCAGATGTTCATAGGTTATCAGATGGTGAGATCAACAGAAGTGAAAAACTAGGAACACTCCATGTACAGAAATGTTTCACAGAGTAAGTCAAGGCACAGACTCTGAAACAAGCACCAGCAGATGACAAATGTACATGCAAGCACACGTGCAAGGATGCAGCAACTGTGCGCTTGCATCTATGAGGAAAAGAAAGGAATGAATTTATCACCTGCACTTCAGCACTGAGTTTAAATGTGACCTCGTGTATCTTTTTTTCTTCTTGCACCACAAACACTTGAATGACCCAAAATCTGTTCTTATCTAACCACCTCTGGATTACCCTTCCCGGGCTATCTCAGTGGGTCACACCAGCTGACATTGCTTCATGCCAACAGTCTGCTCTGACATAATTGTTTAGATAAAATGTGAAAAATCATCCCCACATAAGCAGTTACACAGTAACTAGTTTAAAATTACAATGTTTGAAGGATCTTACAAATCCAGGAACAGGTATAGCTATGTCCTATGCCTATCAAGCATGGCTATACATGAGGACATAGAGAGGGCAAGCTACTGTGGTCAGTAAAGAAGGCAGAACACACTAGTAAAGCACAGCCACAGGGGAAACAATGTTCAATATACATAACAATAAACTGGACATTCCTTGTATGGAGAAAGTGCTTTAGGGGTTATCCAGATGGGTTTTGGTGTTTTATTAATTATTACTGCCAGAAATTAAAAGGTTTGGATACTGCATGTTATGTAATTAATTTGCTTCCAATCAAGTAACTTTGAAGATAATGAGTAAATTGCACTTCTGGTTGTTGTTCTTAAACCTATGAAGATTTCCCTGTCTTGGTCACTCTCCAACATAACTACAGACATTTTGAAACCAGTATATTTGGTAACATGAAAACAGTTGAGGTTTTTAGGCTGGGAAGGGAGTACAAGGAATCTAAACATTGGTTAAAATTTCTTTGGGAAGAATTCTGTTAGTTGGTTGCCTATTTTTTATATAATAGATGTTTAAGACATAACAGTGCCCAGCAATGTTATTGCAATCCACCCCTCTGTGGTATAAACAACTAAGTAATGAGACTCACCATGGGATTTTTGAAAAATTCATATTTTGCGTAATTCTTCCTGAACAAAAATTTACTTTCACTTCCCATTGTGGACTCAACTTGAACTATGAGCTCATGATCTTCCAAGCACCTCTCTGTGGAAAAAGAACATGATGTTAACACACAGCCAACCAACAGAAGGAATGAGACCAACTAAGAACAGAAGTAAAACAAACCAATGTAATTCCATTACCTTTTAAGAAATTAGCAAAACACATTATAGTTTTCAAACCATACTGCCATGAGGCAATACCTTACTTTGTAATGTATTACAAAGTTTAACATTATATGGCAGTGTTCTTCAATAAATTCCCACAATCAAGGCTCCATAAGCACAGACTTTTGAGAAAGGAATAGATTTTTTTTGTGTACAGTAGCTACAATAATACAGACAAACCTCTACTTTTGGCACTGGTTGTATGCTGTAGAACTGGCAAGGTGGACAGGTTTAAGGGGGAAAAAAGTTACAGAAAGGCCACTGTTAGGTCTTGAACTATCACTGAAATACAGTGTTGTATTTGATCACACTCTATAAAACCAGTTCATTTCAAGGTGAACTTCAGGCCTTTATTGTAGATGCTAGACAATGGGGTTTATTATGAAAGAGGTCACAGGATCTACTTTACAGGAATACTGACAGAGACAAATGTTTTGTACACATGACAGGGCAATTTTCTGCTCTAGATTTGGTTACAAGGTAACTCCCCATAACCACCACTTCTCTGGTCAAAAGAATGGGACATCAAAGCATGAACAGATAGCTTAGCAAACCCAATTCACTGAAAGCAGTAACTCTAAAGCAGGCAACTGGCTAAGTGTGCACTACTTAATGAACTCATTATCTTGACAAGTCTTCAGAACTTTCTGAGAAAATATTTAGATAATTTTCAAAAGTTTTAACAAGTCAGTGCTTTCATGTCTTATATAATACAAAATTAAAAAACAAGGTTGAACAAAAGATAATTTTAAACAAAAAGCCTGTGACTTGCTGACCAAAGAAGTTTGGAGAGTCCTTTCCCCACTTTGTGTTCCTGCAATCCTTGTATTTCTACAGTAAGAATCCCAGGGCGCCACCCAACTTCTCTTGGGGTGTTTTCAGGATAGAAAGCAAGCAATCAATGGCATCCCAAAAAGAACAAGCTCTGGAATATCACTGAATTACTGAACTCAGCAGATTATGTGATGTTCTTTTATTGAAAATTTAACCTATGATGGAATGATCCTATCACCCATCACCTTTTTCACCTGCACTTAGGTTGTCAGTCATCACCAGCTCATTGACAACTTCAGCATTTACTGTGCATTTGCAATGTCCAGCCTTGCTAAAGATTGTGTTTTCAAAGGGGTTAACATTGAAAAACTTCCATAGTGGGCTGCTCTCAAATAAAGAGCTGTTTCTTAGTGCATCAGGCATAACACCACTTTGAAGAGGTAGTTCTTTGACTAATGTCCACAACAATACTGCTGCAGGTGGCTGTTAATAAAGGACATTTTGCACCACCTCAGCATTCATCACTTAAACTTACACATTATCTAGGGGCTTTGCAGATAAAGTTTCAGGTATCGCTGATCTGTTGCTACTATCACAGTTTTTAAGCAACTGGTGAAGTCAAATCATTGTGATGAGGATTGTGGGCCTGTAGGGTGAAAGGCCTATTTTTTAAATTATGCTTCCTCCAAAAAACATCTAATTACATTGGTATGAAACTTCATCACAGTATGAACCCCAAAAGACCATGTCTTGTTACTGTCTGCTTCTGCCACAACCCAAAGTTGTGGTCTTCGCTTTCCTAACACACTGAACATTGCTTGTCAGGGAAAAAACTGTTTATTCTGTTCTGAGGAAATGAAGTATAGATGAACATTTGTCAAAAAGTTTTCTATTTCAATGTTTAGTTTGTGTAAATATACTCGGTGTCTGTTTCTTAGATGCTTTAGACAACTGACCTAGATGTATTGTGTTACTACATCAAGACCCTTTTGAGATTCTGTGGTGATACTCCCTCTGATTTAATATTTACATTTTCATTTTGATGGTCAAAGCCACCTTGTAGAAAAGGTGCAGCATTTCACAGAACGTGCATGTAAAAAAAAGGAAGCTAGTCCTGGTCAGTTTGCTGTTACTTCATAGAAGTTGTGCACTTGGGAAGTCCTGGGTAATTTGCACTTGGTTGGTACAAACGGGATGAACTTGACACACGAGAAACTCAGCCTCAGCCCTGCTTTGAGCTTCCTGCTACAAAACTAGAAGCACAGATATCAGCCTGTTCAGTTCAATAGGTCAGTCTGTCTTCAAGTGGCACTGCTGTTGAAGTGACCAGAAATGTGTCCTTTCAGTTTATCTGATAGGCCCCACTCAGTCTCCTCTACAGACTTCCTGGAACAGACTTTCCCCCCACCCCGCCCCAGTTAATCTGCATTATCAGAACTTCTACAGAACTGTAGCAGTGATACAAGGTGGGAAAAGGAGCTGGATTCCATCAGGAGCAACTCACAGGCATGGCCCAAAATTCCCAATTAGAGAATCACTACAAATGACAGGTGAACCCCTGTATGTACTAGCCCGCCCTGGTTTTGCATTTTAGCAAGCACTATGTTTATCTGGTCCACTTCTAATTCACTCGTACCAAGGGAAATCAGTGCATGTAAATAAGAAAATCTATGTACAAAACTGCAGCAATGTTCTCTTCTAACCGTCCTGTATTTCAGAGTCCTACTATGTTCTTTCCTGCTTCAACTGTATTTAAGTAGGATGTACAGTCAATTCTGAAGCTGGAAAAATGAAGTGTGTAGGTAGGGAGGGATACTTTCAGTGTCCAGACAAATACTATCATGTGAATGTCTTCACCATTACTATTTGCGCTAATGTCCAACACAGAGATCTCTGTCCCCATCCTAGATGGATGATAGTTAAGCATGAAATAGAACACAGGGAGAATACCACATTTTATGAGCAGGTTAGGTATACTTACAGTAGCAAATGAAATAATGGGACTGATTCAAATTTCATAGACTGCATAAATATTGATCACAACGTGCTTTAGATATCAGTGGTGCAGTGCAGCAGGAACCACTTTCAAATGCCAAATCAAGAAAGTCTGATGGCAAATTGTCCCACCACTGCCTACAGTGAGAACACAAATACTTTGTGCAGTAAAATAGCTGTTTAAAGTTATGTGCATGTTATTGGGAATTTATTTAGCTATGCGTGTGAAGTGAATAGTGAGGTGAGGGTTCCTTACAAAGCGGGACCTCGAAGACCAATGCAATGATAAATTTGCAGCTGGCTTCAAAAATTTGATCTTGTCCTCAGTCTGCCCAATAGTAATACAATGAACTGGTTCTGGAACTGAGCTCTTTTGGAAAGTACTATTAGGCAAAATATGGGGAGGGGAAAAAAAAAAAGATAGCAAACTAAATGAAGGAACTCCTCTGGTGGGCTTCAAGACTACCACCTACAGCATTAAGTCAGCAAGGATGTATAAGAAGTAATGTCTTCTGGAAACACAGAATTCTGATTGATCTTAAACTATATTTCTTTTTGCACTAAGTATTTATTCACCATTGTTTCATACTTATACTAGCAATCTTATATCTAGAGGAACAAATATGGGACATCAGACACCTGATGAACTTCAGCCAGGTTGCAGACAGATTACTACATTGATCTGACAGTCTCCAAAATACAGGAAAGCATTTAAGCTACAGAGAATCTAGAAGTAAGCAGCCAAATAATAAAAAGAACCAAACTGCAACCAAAACTGGTGGAAGCATTAAAGTTGATATTTAAAGTTTATTGAATATGTCGCAGTGTATACTTTAGACCCCAGATTCAAGAAACTGGATGATTTTGTCTCCTGTTAAATGAACTAATTTGTTCCCTTTTCTGTCCTCATCCTTTCAAATATGTGAAATCCATATAAGTACATTTTTTTTGATTCTTTAAATATTTTTTTCTTTGTTGTCTTTACATCCCCAAAGGTTGCATTACTTCTCATTCAGATCTACTTCGTGGCCTACAGGGGACAGCCCTGAAGCAGACCTTGTGGAACAAAGTTTGGTGGCTGCTGAAGCCCTAACCTGCAAACCCCACTTCTCTGGGGGCTCGCTTTGTGCTTCAGTTTGAAACAGAGGTCCAAGGCAGGCAGGTCCCCATGTATATAAATGCAGCCCGATAAGTATCTTGCTCTTTTCCCATCATTGTTAATTACCAAGTTATTTGTGTGTAAACAGAAGCTTTTGATTTCCTAATCAGCCTCCTGCCCGATTCATTCAGAGATGTCACACACCAGAGTTTGACAGCACAATTAGTCACCATGGAAGCTATTGTGATGTCACAAACACTGAATTGTGGCATCATTGAATGAATCTGGCAGGAGAAGGATGTTGGTTACAAAGGAGAAGGCTTCTGTTTACACAATACCTTGGTAATCAGCAATGATGGGAAAGAGAATATAGAAAAAAAGAGCCTGGTAGTTTAATGAGCATTGATAAAACTGAAAATTTGTAAGGGTTTTCAGAAGCGCATGTGGCATATTAAGCCATGAAGATAAAGATTCTGTAATTTATACCTTAATTCTTCACCTCATCCTATGTCCTCAGAATTGAAAGTATATCACAGACATAGACCAGTTTCATCTTAATTTTTGCATATATTTCTACATTAGGAGAGATAATAAAACCATTCAATAATCAGGATATCCTATGTGTTTGGGGGTTTTGTAAGTGTTAGTCTGCAGAGCAATGAATTTATTAGTGTTTAACAGTATTGGCTTAGGGCATCACATTTCCAGCAAATAATTTCCTTTTTTTTATTTGTAAGGCTTCTGAATTACATTTTTAGACATAAAACCCCCTCTGTTAGCTACAGATAGTATTCACAATTCCAGTGCTGGTGATTGCAGCTTATGATTTGCCTTCCTCTCTTTTCTAGAAAAAACATTACCCGTGAAGTATATCCACTAATATTCCAATGCTACACTTTCTAAAGCGTTACTGAATGCTACGGAGAATTATAGATAGTGTTATCTGAGCGATACGCTGTTGCAAGCTGCACAGCAGAACCCTGCAACTAATCAGTGCCACAAAATAACAGGAAAAGCAAGACTCAATAACATGAGATCCTTTCAGGTACTGTAATTAAACCAATTCACGGTGTTATTTAATTCCCCACGGTTTTTCCTCTTGCTGCCTTCTTGAAACTGTAACCATGACACCTTAATTTCAATCAGGTGGAAGAGCTGCTGCCTGGAGAGCAGATACCACTGCTGGTCCAGAAATTGCCCATGGATTTGCGGGTGGTGCCACCATTTTTTCCCTGCCTGAAGTCAAGTTTAGCCAACCCCCTCCCCCACCTCAGCATGCCTAGCTTTCATAAGCATTACTGTAGGTATGTAAGGCTGAGTCTCTTCACCCAGGTCTCCCAGCTGGTGATGAGCTGAGCTCATAGGACCATACTCTAAGGATCAAGCTTAATTTGCCTAAGCTGTTTATTTGCAATAGCTTCAGACACAGCAAGGTAGCAACAGAGTGCTAGCGTGAAGATTAGACAATTCTTTTTTTATAGAATAAAAAAATCAGAGGATGGGAAATAATGGAAGGACTTTAAATGGCTTAAACGCTTAACACATCAAACTGTAATACACAGAAAGCATGTATGTGACTTCAGCTAATTGTACAAATAAAAGCAGTGGAAAAGAAAACGTTCCATCTGGAAGCACATTTATATGAATCACACATATTTTATGTTCCCAGGTAACCATGCCACCCCTTTGACCATTCCCTACCTAATCCTAGGTGAGGGTGATGCTCCACTAGAGTCCAGCTGTTATCATCCACACAATGACTTTTGTAAACGAGCAGCTGACAGAGGTCCCTGGCTGTCATGTCTGCTAGAATCTCGACCACTTTGCTTGTTCCATCTTCACTAAAGACTTTTACATCCTGCAACATAAAGGGTACACTTACAGATCAACAGCTCTGAACATAGGCAAACCACACAGCTACTGTAGAAAAGCATCATCCTCTTGGTGTGAGGGTTCCAAGCACCTTGGCAGCCAGGACAAATGAAATGGATGATTCACTTTATAACACTTTCTCTCGATGCCCCCTAGACCTATTTCCCCTCCCCCCTCCCCAACACCTCCCTACACTAAACAAAGATTGAGCAGGGTTAATATGACCACATACATAGGAAAAGTGAGAGAGCAGGTTCTGTATAAAGCTGTGTAAGGTAAGCAAACGTGAAACAATGTCAAGAGAGTACTTTGGCAACAGTGGGCGAGAGAAATCACATCCAGTCAAACACACACAATTTTCGTTGTGATCCCATCTGAGGCCTCTGAACATTCACAGAGGAGCAGGCCAAGACCCCAAAGATTAAAAATGGCTCTCTTGTTCCCCACTAACTTTTGATTGTTTCATGTGGGGAAGTCCCACTTGCAGTTTGCCGGCAAATCAATTACCAAGCACAGTCCACACATTTCTCTCCCTGCCCTGACTTCTCTTTTGATCCTAGCTTGAAAGTAGTTTGAAACCAAATGTGCATACGCTGCACATGCTAAATATCAGTGGGGATGAGAGAACAAGTCAGGAACCTTCTCCCCACCTCCTGAATTATACAGATGCTTTCCTCTTTGCATTGTTCTGCTCAAGCGAGAGACACTTGCCGCAAAATTATTTCTCCGGGCGAATGTGCAAGTCCAAGATTTAAATCAACTGTGTTTAAAACGCTCCGCATCCTAGCGAGAGAAGGAGAGTCTAACAAAAACCTCGAGGGTAATTCGATATGGAAAATCTTACCTCAACGGCACGTAAAAGGCAGCAGTCGGAAGAACAAGATGGCATTTTAAATGGGGATTGCCTCTTGAGAGTTAGTTTTCTGCCTCCGCCGACCCTCTGCAGCCTGCGGCTGGGCGCCCGGGGTGCCGGCGGCGTCAGGGGCGGCCGTACCCTACCTGTCACGTAGCCCCTGCTATGGGGACTGTTTCTGGGGAGGGAAACAACTCTGCCAGAGCTCCACTCAAAGGGTTACACGCAATCTTTGCGGTAGTGAATCAAACCACACTGTGCAGACCAATCCTAGCCCTCCCTCCGACTGATGTAATCATTTCCCACACACTATCAGACTTCCAAATTATTCCCGCCTCCCCCACCCCCCCTCCCCAAAAAAAGAAGGAATTACAAAGGAAATGTGTTTTTTTTATGACGACCTTGGGGCGCCTGAGACCCCTGGGGCGGCGGCGGGGCGGGGTGCGGGGCTCCCGGCACGCGTGTGCCGCTGCCCCGGCGCCGGTGCCGGTCCCGCCCGCAGCCCGGCCTGCCCGCGCTGATGTCATCGCCCGCAACTTGGGCACTTGAACTTCTCTGCCGCCGCTCCCCGCCCGGCCCGACCCGCGCCCGGCTCCGGTTCCGCTCCGGGCCCCGGCAGTGCCACCGGGCCGGGGGCGAGCGAGCACGGCCGGCGCTGCCCCCACCCCCCCGCTCCCCGGTGCCCCGGCTACGCACAAATTCGAGCCCAGTGAGGGAGGAGTTAAAGCCTCATCCAGCCCAAGTGACTCAAAGCCGCGCGTTCAGGAAACGGCTTCATCTGACAGCAGGGATGAGCCAGCTCTTTCAGAAGTGGGCTCTGGAGAGGAGAGGAGGGGGAATCCCGGTTGCTCTGGGGAAGGCATGCGTGCTGTGCAATGTAACGGCTGCACTCCTGCCAACGCTTAGCCGAGCCAAAGGCATCCTCACACACGCAGGAATTTGTTGGGCGTGGGGGTGCCTCCGTTTTCTGTCCTGCGGGCAAGTCTCTGTTGTGTCACTAGCCCCGTGTCGCAGCAGAGCCCCACATCACACCCGCAGCGGTCCCGGCCCGCTAAACCACGCGGCAGCGCGCCCGTGGGACGGGGGGACACGAGTGGAGGGTTGCTCGAGACACCCCGCGGACGCCGCACCGCAGCGTGCGAGTGGGGAGCGCAGCTCTCCTCTTCCCTCCCAGCACGGGAAACGCACCGAAAAGCCAGTATGCAACAAGACAGAAAGTAGTTACTTTGTTTGTTTTAGTGGGGAATGGGAGGAACTAACACCCGCTTGATATTTTTTTTTCTTCTACTTTTTGTAGTATAGCCATAAATTGGAAAAGAGTGATAAAACAGAAAAGTTGGTGATTAAAGAATTCCTTTCTACTTTCAGCTTACTCTGTGCATGTAACTGCACTTTCTGTATTGAAACTAAACTATTTTGGATGGATTTCCTGCCTCGGGAACCAACCTGGTGACATCATTCATTCATTAGTCACGAGAAGCACAGCCCTCTGCTCCCTGCCTCAGCTTTCGCCGGGGAGCCCGAAGCAGGAATGCGCCACAGCAATCGCCACTTTTGCAACACCTGGAGGACAAATCCCCCTCTTTTCCTCTCCTGTTGAGAACAAGGCACTGATACAGGACAGACTGCATCTGATCATTGCCAGTGCCAAGTCCCAGAAGAGAGGTAAAGCTGTTCTGCTGAGGGTGCCTCTCCAGCCCGTGCAGGTGGAAAAGAGAGAGCTATAAGACAACCACCACTCTTTTCTCTGTTCTCAAGCATGGAAAGCCTTAATGCCGTGTGACCACTGGAAGAAAGCTGCAGCTGTTTTTTATGGTCATTCCTGCTGTGCTTTCTCGGTATGAAGTAAAGGGGTCACGGGTACGTGTCCCACCCTCCCCCTCCTTTGCCCAGAGCCTGAGCTGATGCCGATGCCAGCCCCCCTGAAGCATCACAGCATCTCAAACTCCTGGATACCCAACGCTGCTCTTTGGTGTGTGACTGCTGCAATGCCATGTTCCCTCCTCCGGAGAGCCAGGCCCTCTAGGCAGCACCCGCTATCCCAACACCACAGCCCCTATGGGAGTTGCATTACAAACATGGATAGGTTCTGTCGTGAGACCAGTCAGCCCTTGGCGTGTTAACAGTGCCTTTAAAGCTCAGGGACTGGAGTGCAGTGGATGGGCAGCGATGAGCAAGTTAACTTCACTGACTATTAATAGTGCTGTGTTTGCCATCAAGGACAGTGCAAGGCCATGTATCACCACTGACATCACAGATATAAAACTCTGCATCAGGAGGGGATGTCATGGCCTGAGCTGAACCCTGCCCCGGGGGATGGGAGAGAGGCAGAAGTGAGATGCAACCCTGGGCCCCTGCAGAGGCAAGAGTGCAACAGCCCCTAAGAGGCTTACGTGGAAGGCAAGGGGATTTTATGGCCCCCACACAGCGCTGCAGAGTTATGATGTATAACCACAAATACGAAACCAGCTTGACAACAAAGCGTCACCTCCAACTTTCTGACAGTTTCTGAGACAAAAGATGCAGATAACAGTACTCCTGTATCACAGAGAGAACTGAATTTAAAGTCAGTTAGTCAAATCCAACTCTCACATCAATTTTTTTTCGTTTTTTTGTAAGGAAGCACCTCCCACTTTAAGATATTAAGGGCTCTCTATTCAAACTTCTTCCAGAAGAAACTTGGTGTTTGGAGTGTTTCACTTCCAAAATTGAATTGATGCTTATTGTCTATAAAAGAAAATGAAACAGGATTCATTTGAATAAAATACTCTAATAATGAACACACTTAGCCTGATGAGAAGTTCAAAAAGTTAGTCTGACATTTTTGCCCTGCATTGCTCCGAGAAATGCAGTGAAATGCAACAGCAGACTGCCTGCAACAGTGATTTACAAAAGGCCTAATTACGTCAGCAGCACAAGGCACCTTCTATTCAAAATTAAGGTTAAGAATGCTAAGCCAACCAGAGCACTATACTGGCTGAACATTCAGTGCTTTACAGTGCAAAGGAGCAGATAACAGACTGCACCATTGTTCTGGGAAGAAGTCTTCCCCCAAGCTTTTCTTTTCTTTTACTTTTCTTTAAAAAGAAAAGAAAAAGACTTTAAAAATTAAAAATTTAAAAGAACATTAATATTCATCACTTCAGTGGTTTCACATAATGGGTTGCATATCTTGAGTATCTTCATGGCTGTTTCATCTTCCAGCCTCAGTTCCTCAACCTCACTGCAGAATTTTTTGTGTATCACGTAAAGCAAATATTTTAGGAATGTGGAGGGAAAAAAAAAAAAAAAAAGGCAAAAACCAGAAAACCAAAACAGTCATGTGATGGTCACATCATTTCTTCTCCATTTTTTGTGCTATTTTTTTCCTTTTTCTTCAAAAGAAAACCTATGACTGTAGACAATCATCACAGAATTTCACTCTGTTAAATGATGTTATGCTGAAAATCTTCAGTAGCAAACAGATCTACATTTACATTCTACAATCTGAAATTACATGCTGTAATTTATATCAGTGCAAACCAACCTTTGTTATCATGGGTTATGACTCCACATATAAGAAGAGAGCACCAGAAGGCCCTCTGACTGAAATCTAATAGATAAAAGGTTAAAAGGTTTCAGTACACTAGTTCTACAAGAGTTTCCCTTAGAAAGAGATGAAGATCAGAGACTTCACAGAAAGCCATTAAAATACACTGAAGAGTCATTACTACGATCTGCACAAACTGAAAATCAGTCCAGCAAGTTTTGACTTCCATCCCCCAATTTCACTCATCAAGACTGTTCAGCCATGAGAATCATACAATCAGTGAGGTAAATAGAAGGAAAATGGAACTGAAATGTATGCATGTACCTTGTGCAAGCAGATGCAGCTATTTATTGCAGAACACACCTATGTACCAGGCAGGTACTTGCTGTTTTCACTGGAACCCTGTTTTGATGAGATCTTTTTTTTCAAAAGCTTTCTATAACCAAAGCTTATCAGCTCACAAAAGCAGAGTCAGAGTCACTGGAGGAATGGTAAAGCTTTCAATATGCATCGGTCAACTCAAAGCTGCGGAAGACTCAAGCTATGTTTGCAGGCTACCCTTAAACTGCTATTTGCCTAGTTGAAAAAGCAACAAATAAAGGAAGGTTTTGCTTCCTAAAGTTACAAACCTTTGAAAAAGAAAGGCCTCTAAGCATGCTCAGTGCACACCTGACAGGCAAGCAATTCAGTCAACCACATCTACATGCTGGAGCATCAGCCAGTCCCCCTGCACTTGCCCGTCAGCATTAAGACCTGGGAATTTCAACTGCTGCAATGAAATAAATATATAGGTCAACCCTATGGCTCTTTTTGCCTTCTCTGTTGCACTGCTCATGCAGGAAAATAGCCCTTCAGACAAACAGCAGCGGTAACAGCAATACATTGTGGGTAAGATCACTTGTACACAAGGCATCAGATCGTACTTCCTTATAAAAGAAAAAAACCTGTGAGTTATTTGATCATTGCTTTTTTTTCTCCTACATATACACATAAAACCCTTGTAAATGCTGAGGTTAAGGTTCTCATAGCAACATTAACTCTCTCCTCTGGCATATACTATATTTAGGTACACATTTAAAAGCCTATGAACAACAAAGGAGAACAACTGTTGTACGATCAAGATCTTAAGTCTTTGACTTTCATATTCAGAACAGCAACCTCAAAAAAAACCCCAACGCAAAAATTCCCACTTTAGTTGGCCGTGTTTCAAAACCTTCACTCCGTCCCCCTTCACAGGGCTATTGAATTTTAAACCCATTCCCAAGGGTCAGAAAAATAACCTGACCTGAACGGTAATCATGGTATCATCTTATGTTCAGTGGTCATCAAAACCAACACTCAAGTCGTAAACTGCATGAGGGTTGTACCAGCAAGAGAGGTTTTGGGAGTCACAGCAGTGTGGGCAGAGAACTGCAGGGCAGGATTAGTGCCGAGTTCAAGTCAGCATCGGTATTTGGAGGGTTAGCTCTTCTGAAGCCACCACGTAAGAACATCCAGCCACACATGCACCCAGTACTTCTGGTGAGTTACATTCCTTCTAAAAGTGAGCAACTTAACATCTAAAGCCCATGACAAAGGCTCCTGACTCTGGACTTAAGCTGCATGCTGTAAGCTATGTTGGCTGAATTCAGGCCACTGTGGTAATTAATCAAGCAAACATGTCTCTCTGCACTATGTACATCATGGTTTAACCCCAGCCAGCAGCTCAGCCGCACACGGCTGCTCACTTACTGCTCCCAAGTGAGATGGGGAGAGAACTGGAGGGAATCAAGTTAGAAAACTGATGGGTTGAGACAAAGACAGTTTAATCAGGAAAGCAAAAGCCACGTACGTGAGCAAAGCAAAACGTGAAATTCATTCCCCACTTTCCATAGGCAGGCAGGTGTTCAGCTATCCCCAGGAAAGCCCATCATGAGTAATGGTGATTTGGGAAGATTAACACCATCACTTCAAACGTCCCTCCCCCTTGTCTTGTCCTTTTTCTTTCCCCAGCTTCATATGCCAAACGTGACACCAAGTGATGCAGGATTTCCCTTGGGTTTGTTGGGGTCAGCTGTCCCGACTGTGTCCCCTCGAGCTTCTTGTGTTCCCCTCCCCTCCTTGCTGGAGGGGTGGGATGAGGACCAGAAAAGACCTTGCCTCTGTGTAAGCATTGCTTAGCAGTGACTCAAACATCTCTGGAATTATCAACACTGCTTTCATCGCAAATCCAAAATATGGCCCCATACCAGAAACTAAGAAGAAAATTAACTCTACCCCAGTCAAAACCAGCACAATTACACACTGCAATTGTTGACATTTGAGCTTAAAGAAATAAGCAAAGTATGTTATGTTGCATGTATACCAAGCACATTTAAAGGAACATATGCAATAAGCACATTTGGGGTACTATTAAAGTTTAAAATAGAAATGCTGTAGTAACAAGCCAAAAGATTTCCTCCTCTAAATCAAAACTGCATGTGAAAATGGTTATTCGTTACACAGGCACAGAATTATCTGCTCGTATCTTCTCAAAACTTAAAGTATTTCTTAAATCTAAAAGAATTGCTCTCTGTATAGATTTAGTATTGTATAGCAACTGCATCAAAGCGTCTGCAAAACTCTCAGCTATTTACATACAATTGTGCAAAATACTCCAGAGAAAAGACTGTGCAGAGCACATTTTCAAGACATAACCACTGCCTGCATGAACAAAAGATTTATTCCAATGTGTGTGCACATACTTAAGAGGCTGAAGGTTTGGAAACTGTAAGTTGCTACCCTGTAATTTCCATATTTTAAAAATAAATAGCGGAATGCAGTTTTAAGTGATACATACCTACATACAGACAACACATCAATTTTGTGACAGTATTCCCAAAAGCTGTTTCAACTCCTTCCCACTTTGGTTTAAGGTTCAGATGTTCAGATAGATCATTTGACCTGTTTGACATTTTCACATCTTCCCACTCAATTCCTTATTTGCCTCCCATTTTTAGGTAAAAGAAAGGAGAAAGACTAATTTTCAATCCTTCAAGAGTAACAATAGGCCTTTATGAATTTTGCTGAAGCTTCAGGGTATTTGCAGAATGCTGGAAGAGCGAAAGCTTGGGAAGCAGTTTGTATAGGCTTTGACAGTCCACACCAGCAGGAAGGGAGTGCAGCAACAGCCAGCTCATTCAGTCCTGGATTTGGGGGTCCAGACTGTTTCCATTTTCTGTTAGTTAGTTAATTTTCTGTTAGTTTTGACTGTAAGTCTGTAAATGTGCTCCCTTCTTTCCACACAGCTCCTCCTAACAGCAACTGCTTTTTATGCAAAAATCCTTTCTGGTTTCAAGATCCTTTACATACATTAAAAAAAGACAGTTACAGACACTGTTACACTCCTTTGATTATGTAATGAAAGGCATTAAATGATGTTGCTGGCATTAACCTTTATCTTTCATATATTTTATTGTGCAATTTATCCCTAGACAGTTTGCAATTTTCCTCAGCTGTGCTTACAGAATGCATTATTTATTGTCTGAATTTGCTCCAAGAGAAAGGTTTAGTGCAAAAGTTCTTGCAAACACAATTTAAATCACTAACAACTCTAGAAAGGGTAATACAAAGGAAAACCATAATAATTTCTTGATTAAATCCTTAAGCAACCAAGCCAGTTACTGCATATTTTGAATTGCTCTGCCATTATAATTACTCTGTAGAAAAGGAATTATTACCACATCTTCCTTGCTGCACAGGCTTCCAACCACAAGAACCACATTAATTTGAAGCTTGGCAGAGGGTGCAACAAGGCTCCAGGGAGCAACTTCTCATAGGATTTAGGAAAATGGTACAGGTCCCCAAGACTTGGATGGCCCCTTCTTTCCCACTAGGACACTGTGACAACTGCAGCTGAGGCCTTTGTCATCTAGGGCCCAGGCCACCCTACGAGCCAAAAAGTCATTTCAGCACAGGGTTCAACAACGTGCAATTGGCTTCTCACTTTGATATATGATTATTCAAGTAGAACTTCTGCATGGGTTGTCCACAAAACCCCCCTTTGCTTGCATGCTTTTCTGGGAAGAGAGGAGCAGAGAGGTTGCAGAGCAGACCTCTGCAGTAACACCTTTAAGGGCTGCAGGCACACCTAGACTTGGCTCCAGCACTCTTATTTGTATGCACCAGTCCAGCCAATTATTATTAGGAAAGGCACCAGAGACTGCTTTCAAAGATGTCTTTGGAGACTGAGGATTAGTATTTGAAAATAGATGCATTTTTAAAGCGTGGGAAAACCTTTGGGGCGGTGACTGTCTCTTATGTGATAAAATGGGACCCTTGGATTTTGATTGTGGTTGATGTAGCAACAGAAATAAAATAGAACACAAACAGCAGCCCAACAATAGGTGACAATGCCAAATAAACTATATTTGGAATGCCCAGACACAACAAAACAAACACATTACTTTAAGAACAAGTAGTTATGAAATTTGTCATGAACAAATGCAATCCAATTTACCTAGTCTGGAGCAGAGGGATCTAAGCAAGCATCAAGATGTAGGGCTGGACAGAAATTACAAACTTAGAATGCAATACAAGGGAAGACAAAGATAGACCCTCTTCCCACTCCTGTGTGTTCCTCCAACCTCCCAAAAAAGTAATCACAAGGAGTGAAAAAGCCAAGGATTTGAGGACTTGTAAATCTGTTCCCCAGTGCTTGCAAGTGCAGAGTTCCTAAGGTCTTCTCTGCATCCCTGAACGCTAAAATGATTTAAATCTATTATCTATATTCACAAGAGTTCCTTTATTCCTCACACACACACACACACACAAACACATCCTGATTGAAGCAATGACATCCCAGACCAGGGGAAAGCTGGAAAGCAAAACAAAAGAAACTTTTTAAGAAAAACCTCTGTGAATTCAACATGCATAGATCAGAGAAGAATCAAGTATGGTACATCACACAGGGACAAAACACAAAGGCTACAACCAGCCTGTGACAATATAAAGATGAGAACAGCTTAGGGCAGTGAAAAAGGTAATGGAAGCTACTGGAAGAAAAAGGGCAAAACATGGAGAAAGACTCCTAATGAAAACCGGCTGTAACCTACAGACACTCAAGGAATGATGACCATTTAAAGTATAAACACCCTATGAAATCTACAGCACAATGGCTTCCGTGTGCTGAAAATCCCAAAAGCTCAAGCACATCTTCAAAATACAAATTTCCCGCACTCCGACAGCATTAGGTGCAGCCTACAATCGGTTTTTCCAACGGAGCTGAGTTTGTACTGCTCTGACAGTAGCAGCAGGGTGCTTTATAAGGAGAGGGTGACAGGCTTAACTACAGTAGCATGGCAGAGCATCCCTAATGCCCGGCCCTCAGCACCCCCGCGCTGTACAGCATTCAGCAATATTGCTCAACTTCCCGTCTCCCAAGCTACCGCCTCTGGAAGCCAGCGATTCCAAGCAGCGAGCATCAGCTAATTGTTGCTGCCTGCAATGTTCAGGATGTTTTATGGGTCAGTTTGTCACATGCACATAATAAATGCTTTTTACAGAGCTGCTCACATTGGGTGGGGGGTGGTGGCGGGGGGGGTATTTCTGTGCAACTGTGTAAGCATCAATTGCGTGGCCAGAATTAACCCCCTGCAGATCTTTACCCAGGAAAAGTTATGTCAGTGGAAGAAGAGAACTTATGTTATCCTCTCCCCAAGGCATGTGTAATTCTCATTTTCAGTGATTTCTTTAATGGGAGGAAAACTGTTTCATGACACTGCTCTTCTGTTTAAGTATCAGAGGAGAACAGTGGTGTGATATAGCAAAAGTTTCCAGGGCTGATGTAAGAGCTAGGATTATTAAGCTGGATATTCTCTCTTGAATGCAGCTAGCCCCATGCAAATCTCACTCTCTTCCAACCTGCTAAGAATTATTCATTTTCAGTGGAAAAAAAGTGAGAAAAATATTGGCATAAATCCAAACCCAACAATATAAGGAATTTATTAGCATACAGTGTCTAACTACCCTACCCCAAAACACCTAATGTAGAGATTCAAGGTACCAAGAAATTTTTCACATCTCTCACTGCCCTGCTTTACTGCTGCACCCATCCATCTGTGCACACTACAGGAACATCAACTCTTGAGTTTAAGTCCACAGCAAGCATCTCTAACTTATCTATTTCCAAGTTCCCTCTCTAGGGCTTGCTTGAGACCACTTGGCATACCCCTTCCTCTGAATAGGGGCACTACAAACAAAAAAACAAACACAAAAAAACCCCACACAACCCAACCCTTTGCTTAGCATACAGGGACAAATTCCCTGCTGCCATGGTTACCACTCCAACTTCTCCTGTGGAACTAGAAATAAAAAAATAATAAAAAAAAAAACTTCCCTGAGAACAGACGGCTATATGTTAGCTCTCCCTCCCCTCACTCATCATTGTTAGCCACTAAATCAGCTACATCTGGCATATTTAATTTGGACTAAATGAAATGTCACTAATTAAAAAGATGCCGAACAAGCAATCCATGACATTATAGAAACAGCTTAGTATTGAGCCTATTATGAACTAAAAGGAATCAACCAGCTTTTACCAAAAGCTGAGAAACAAAGGCAAGTAAATGGTCCTCTATACAATCCTACTCACAACAACGTCCTCCAGCTTTTCCCTATCATCTACATGTACTGAGGTTTCCAGGCATTAATTCCTGGAGCAGCAGTGGCTCAAAAGTGAAGTAGTTAGCTCATTATAGGTTGTATTATACAGATTGAAGTCTGCAGCATTTATGCCCACTATTAAAAAGAAGGTTACTTTGCTAAAGCTACAATGAGTAAAGACATTCAGCAGGCATACACACAAGTTGCTTTAAAGGACCTGTGGCCACATAGCAGATGAACAGTAATAGCCTCTCCTCTCTTCTCTCATGTTCTCCCCAGCTCTCAGTGGCCTGATTTGAAGTATCCTGAACTGCTCCATCCTTCCCGTCTTGCAGCTCCTCTCTTCAGCCTGTTCCTGAAGGTTAACATGTCAGCTCTCTGCACCTCCTGCTGCAGGTCACGGTGCAGAGATGTGAGCACTGCTTTGTACCAACACCTATTCCAGAGCAGCTCCTCTTACCCTGACACCAAGACACCCTCTCCACCCAGTCCTTCCCATCATACTACACACGTCTTTCTCCTTTGCAGCTACATTGTTATCAGTATTCCACTGCCACTTATCTAACAGATTTCAGTGCAAAGCTGCACAGAACCACATAAACCTCTTTTCACAGCCCTTAAATGTTTTTCATCATCTTTTTTGCCAACTGGTAATCTTTCATTCTATCCTTTGCAACTAGTTGAATAAGCATTTGAGTGATGTTATTTTTAGTGCCTCCAAGTCTGAGGATTTCCCATGAGAACAGATCATCTTCTAAATGCTCTGGTCCAGGTTCTCATAATTTATAAATCAGAAGACTGGCTCTTCTATTTTTACTGATATATGACATAGAACAGATATTTAGGTGTACTTTGCCATTGCTCAATTTCAGTACTGTTCATAATCAAATAAGATCCAAACATTCAACGCAGAAATCCTTCCCCTAAAGTAAATTTTAATAGAATACTTACAAGATATTCAAGTGGATTATGTTGGTAATGCTGGCACATGCCAGGCAAGCACAAACATTACTCTTATAATCAGTAGTTATAAATGAATTAACAGGGAGCTTTACCCTCATAACTCCAAACTTTATTATTAAAGATGTAACACTGAGATGAAATGTTTCAAGATCAACATACCTTTAACAGTTTTTTGGTTTCGGTTTTTTCTTTTCATTATACAAGTTTAACAACAATCAAAGCCTCATATGAGGTTGAGGGATGGAAGGGATGTCTGGAGGTCATCTGATCCACCCTGTAACTCAAGTAGGGTCATCTAGAGCCCTTCTTTTTACCAGCATCCAGGTACCTTGGAGTATCTCCAAGGACAGAGATTCACAACCTCCTGGGCTGTGACTGAGAGCAGTCAGTCACACTCACAGTTAAAAGCATTGCCTCATACTCCAAGGAAACATCCTGTGTTGTCACTTGTGCCCATTACCTCCGGTCCTACCACTGTGCACCACTGGAAAGATCCTGGGTCTTTCCTCCTTCAAGGTAATTATACACATTCAGAAGATGCTCCTGAGCTTTCTCTTCTCCAGGCTGAACAGACCCAGTTCTGTCTGCCTTTCCTCACAGCACAGATGCTCCAGTCCCTTAATCACCTCTCTAGGTGTTTGTTGGATATTCTCCAGTATATCCATGTCTCTCCTGTGCTGGGGAGCCCAGAACTGGTCCCAGTACTCCACATGTGGCCTCACCAGCGCTGAATAAACCTCCCTTAACCCACTGGTGATGCTTTGCCTGTGGCAGACCAGGATATCATCAGCCTTCTTGGCATCAAGGGCATATTGCTGGTCCACATTCAACTTGGACTCCATCAGGATCCCAAGATCTTTCTCTGCCAAGCTGTTTTCCAGCTGGGTGACTCCTGACATGTAGTGGTGCCTGAGGTTGATCTGCCAAAGGTGCAGAACTTTACACTTGCCCTTGTTAAACCCCAAGAGCTTTCCTGAAGCCCATTTCTCTAGCCTCTAATCTCTTATAGTGAAAAGTTATGTAACCACCATGACATTAACTAAAAGCCTTAAAAAGATCTAGTTTGATCATAGTTCAGGAACCCTAAATGGGTCTTTTAGTAAGATTCTTTATCATTATTTTCCCAAGCCAAGGCAAAATGGTTCAAAAATTCCTTTTAAGTTACAGTCTGTTTGTCAAAGGCTGATGAACTTAACAGTGTAGGTATAAATCACACAGAATCACACACAGAATCACCAGGTTGGAAGAGACTTTCACGAGCACCGAGTCCAACCCATGCCCTAACACCACCTCAACTAAACCATGGCACTGAGTGATGTGCTGAAATCAATGTCATGATAAAAAAATGCTTCCTCATATAGAACTAGATAACATAATGCTAGAGATCTGATGCCAAAGCCTGCATGAAAGAAAATGCTACTTCTTCATTCAGCATCTGCTTCAGATTATTCTGCATGGAAGTCACTGCTGCTCTGAAGCTGTCAAGGCACAGTCAGCTTCCAATTAAGCTATCTTATCTTTGAAGTTGATTGGAAGCAAAGCTTTCTCCTCCCTATAGGCATCCCCCTAAAAGCAGGTAATCTGAGATAATTTCCTAACCTATGTATTCTGTGCTGTCCACCCAATTAAATATTTTATACAATGCAATCAAAGAGTGTTCTCTCTAATTGAAAAATTTATGCAACAATTTCCATGAGGATCCCATTAATAATTTAAAATAATTACCTGTATCAAAAAGACAATTGTATTCAAATAGCTCACATGCCTAGTTTCTTTGTTTAGTGTAGGCAAATGGGTATGAAAAAAATCCTCAGAGGAAAAGACCAAACACTGGGTGAATCTTTTAAGAGAAGAGACACTCCCTAGAAACCAATTCTACATGATATTAAGTGGGAAATCTTTAAACAGTGGCCTTTCAACAGTAGCTGATCATAGAGAAACCAGCCATTTCCAAGACTCAGAAAGGCAATGACAAGAGAGCTGACTCTGTATTTTTATGTGCTATAGATAAAAGTCATTACCTACAAGCATGCTTCCTTCTGCCCCTTTCTCCCCTCCCTAAATTATTGTCAAGTGGTTAAAGAATCCCACCATGCAGAGATACCAGTAACTTTATCTCTGTCCTGGCACAAATGATATTTTTTTTTTTCCTCAAAGGATTTTGATGGCTCTGTATTTATATCATGGATCTTCTTTAGGATTATGCTGAGAAAAATCTGGGTCATTGAAACCTTCTTGAACTGAACCACAGAGAAAATGAAAGAGAATATAAAAGCACTGGCATCAGGTTTATTAAAGGAAAATGCCTATTCCCAAACTCATTTCCCCCCCCAGATTGACTGGCAGAAGGTAGATCAACCTTTGGACATCTTCCTTATTCCGAAGTTCCTATTTCCATGAGTGCAAAATTTAAAAATAAAACATTTTTTAAAGTGTTGTGAATTTGGCTGACAGACCCAGCTACCTAAGTACAAGTTAAAGAAAGCTAGGCTTAAAGGGCAAAAGTACAATTTAGATCAACATGTAACAGAGCATATGTAAACATCTCAAGATCTTAGGGTCCTGGGCAACATAATAATTTAATAATCCTTTCTAGACAAAACTTGAATAAAATACATTTGAATGTAAACAGTGTTTCTCCCTTCCCTTCCTGCCCCAAACAGTCACTTGGGTTTGATATGAATCTGAATACTAAGAACTGCTTCCCTTAATCTCTATGCTTATTGCAGGCTTGTATTTATGTAAACTAGAAACACACATTTAAATATCTCCTATACATTTCAAATTTCAATATCTAATTCTTCCATTCAATTGCCATGTAGAATTTCATAGGCTAAATACATAGTTGTACACGAGAAAACGAATTTATTTTGAAGTGGCCTTTAAAAACATACTGTGCTAATAACGGGCAATAATGATTAATATTAGCTATTAATTATTACTTCATTTCTAACTGTGTCAAACCAAATCTGCTGACTTCAGCAAATCTCACTAATTACCACTCTCTATTCATGTAGAGACAATTCTAAAAGAAAAACTTTATTGCCTTTTCAAACTTCAGAAGGTTGGTGGCATTGGATGGTGACTGATGGTTTCTTACTCGAGAAAAACCTACCTTGCCTTTTGTATAGCTTAGAAGAGTGTCACAACACTTGCTTCTTCCACAATTCCCCCCTCTTCCTGCACGAGATTACACATGGTAAAAGCAAAACATTTTGGCTACCTGCAGAGGATTAACAAAAATTCTTCGGTACTGAACTTTGGTTCCACTGTTGCTTACACACTTCAACAGAACAGATACTGATCAGACCCAAAGTGTAACTTGTAAGAAATAAGTGGGTTTGTGACCTTGTTTCCAGAGTTCTGCAAGTTCTTCTTTCGGTGAACCCATCTGTACACAAAACAACCCAAGTTTGCTTGGCTCACATTAACGGAGGCTTTCCCAACCTGTGCACCCAATGAATTTCACTTTTCAAAGTGTAACAAAGTACAAAAGTGCATGAACTTTCTTTAGCTAGTGCCATGAAAACCTTGCTTAAAGAATAAGTGAAAAGGTACATCCTCTTTGACTGTGATATAACACACTTCCCTCCCACAGACAGTGCCTCATTAGACCAAATCCTCTCTGCGGAGACCATTATTTTCCATGCGTACAGACCGGATTAGGCAAATTACCAGGTAGCTCCATTCTGGGATTCAACATGGAAAGCATCTTGAGATGACAAATTCAGCTTTTTTAGTTAGCTAAAACATCAGAGAGAGAGATCTTAATGACTTTGCTCAATACAAAGATGATCAGTTGGGGAAATTAATCCTCCTTCCTTCTTCAAAAACCAATTTGAGTTTGTTGATTCGGTTTTCTATACAAAACAAGAGCTAAGGGTAGCTTCCCTTAGTACAAAATCAGAAAGAAAATCAGAGGTTAGTTACTTTCTGAAATGGCAGTCCAGTCCCACAACCCTCTACCTTAGAAACGCCTGCTATTGCTCTCCCCTATGGTCTTACTGGCTCTTGAAGAAGATATATTCCCCCAGCCCAGATCCCCATTTGTGACTAAAATAATTTTTTTTCTCAAGAATTGGCATCACTACTGTGTATCAAGTTCCAATGGCTAAAACTATCTGTCTATGAGAGTCTGTATTCCCTCCCTAAACCTTATCTACACTCCTCTATTGAAAAGGCTACCTCAAATGTCGGAGCACTGAGAACTGAAGAAGACACTGGCCGTTCAGGCACACAGTCAACAAAAATTTCCCACTTAGAAACAAGGCCCGATTCGGTCCTAATAAAACAGCTGGGTAACTTAGGGGAAGGAAGGGATCTTCATGATCACAGGTCACTGCCTGGTTTGCCTTCCACCCGAACTACGCAGAGGTGGCAGTCGTTTCAGCTGTCACTAGCCACCCCAGTGAAAGCACATCTCATCTTCACTGTCACTCAGGTTCTCACTGCGCTCAACGGAAGGAGGAAGAGCCACTTTGTGCAATTTATCATCTTTTATAGCTTTGCTACCCTAGGACATCATAAAAGCACTTGACAGGTTCTTCCCAATCACACCATTAACCGGAGACAAGCAACCCAAGTATGAGGTGAGGAGGAACAGTGTGCACATGAAGGTCCCTTGGTCCAACCATAAGGCCCATCAAGCAAAACACGGAATGCAGCAACTCCTCAAAATAGCCCTTGCTGCTAAGTTGTTTTTGACAGGAAGCAAGCAGCCACCTGAAGAGGTCTGTGAATAGAAGAACAATAGAAGGCTGGGACTACCATGTCTGCATCTGACAGCAGGGATCTGACAACCTAATGGTGATTAAACCCAACTCTCTGACAGAGCTTTTATGAGACTTCTGAACTGAGTTTGTGCCAACTGCTGATTCAACCACTCATGACATGAAGTCAGACACAAAAATGTGAAGATCACCTTCACCAAGAAATCTCAGTATCTTCCTTTGAAGTTAAAGTTTTTTATCTCCACTTCTTCCAAGCTGAGATTCAAAAAAGGGCTCCCTGTAGGTGGGCAAAACAACTATGCTGGATATGTTCATTATTCTACATGCCACTTTCCAGCAGCAAAAACATGCTGCTGCACAGCAAACAATATGAAAAGCATGGCCATTCCTACTACTTCTTTGTTGTAGTAAAGACCTCCCAGTTTGTCTTACAGTAATGAATACCCTTTATAATTCAATATGGAATCAATAATCAATACAGGTATTTAATTCAAGATGCTAGTCGCTCAGCTACAGCATACAAACCTAATTTGCAACCATGTTATGCAAAATCAAATACGTCCTCCAAAAATACTTTATTATGGTTGTAGTGAAAAAGTAGAATTGCCCAGCACAAAGAAACACTCTTCAACAACCATTCAAAAGACCTGTTAAGTGACTGCAAGAAAACTGGCCTTGCAAAAGTTTTGCACCAACGCAATTGGGTTTGTGCAAAAAATCATGGAAGAAGTCCTTTCAAACCAGGGTCAGAGTTGCACATTGACTGCAAGTCTAAGCCAAGCAATCTGAGCTACTATCCAATCAGAATTTAAATACCTTCTCTTCAAATATTTCTGATGTATTTCTTCCACTCAGTGAGACATCACTGGTTTGAAATTCTATATAAATATTATGACATAGTTTAGGAGGAAAAAAATTACTTTCTACTTCTCTACATTTATGTATTTTAAAATTAAAAAATGAAGATATTTAACTAATTTCCCTACAATCCATCAGTCCTCATACCTAGATATTGCCACTAAGCTGCACCTAATATGTTCAGAAAAGACACAGCTGTAGTAGAGATGAACTCAATTATGCAGAAAGCAGAGACTGCTGCAAACTCAAAGAATGCAGTCATTATGAATCATGTCTGACACTGTATATGTTTTTTATATTATTTTTGCTGGAAATTTTATTAGGGTCTCCCCTTTCTTCATGCCTCATATTTGAATAGAGGGCTGTTAGTACTTCCAGGCCCCTGGCGTAGGAATGAAACAAGCCCTTTGCATGCACATCATCCTTGAGCATTTTGGTAGGCAAGTTAAAACAGCACAGCTTTTACAGCTGCATGTTGGAGATGGCAAAGCGGAGAAGTTGATGTGAGCATGTTTACAGTGCTGTAGAAGTTATTTCACCATCTTCAGAGCTACCAGATTATTTATTTATTTGAGGGATAAAGGTAGAAATACACACAGAAAGCTTCCTATGAAGTTCATTCAGCTCTTTCATTTTAATGATTATATGCCATCATAGCAGTCTTTCACCTCAAAGCCATTGGTACATCGATGGATGAACTGCTGGAGACAAACAAAGCCAGCACCTGCTGCACAGACAATTTCTCTACTCACTGAAAGACTCCATCATGCTCTGCCTCACTTCTTGCAGGATTTCCTGCAAACAACTGAAATCCTAAAAGGTTTTTCTGTCACCTCTGAAGATGGCCCAAACGCTGTTCCATGGTCACAGAGGGCAAGACACAATGAAACCTTACAGACACAGCAGCTAGCACAACCTTGGGCAGAGCACAAAGTTAATTTCTTGTTAGCCAGATTGGCTTGAAGTTCCTCTGTATTACTTGAAGTGTTGCAATTAAGTACTGCTCTAAGCTATGCTTAATTAGGCTGTAAGCAAATGCTCATTTGTAACTTGCATGCAGTGTAACGCAGAACTGAATGTTCACTGGGAGCAAAGGGAAATTACACTGAAGGTACATTTGCACAAATATAGCTGGCAGCCTCCTGATTTTCCCCTTCTTATTAATATCCTAGAAAAAAACCAAAAAAGTGTTACATTGTACAAATGGTTATTAACAGACAATCTTTATCCCTCGGACTGAATGTGGTGCTCTCGTGGCCTCACAGCTGACAAGCACTTCACTTCCCTTGGAATGACAGCCTCTCTCTGCAGAAGATGAAGGACTCAGGATCCAACACACTAGGATGCAAATCACGGTGGATAAGTACGCTCAAAGAAAAACAAAAAGTGAAAACCAAAACTTTCACCTAAAGCACTGACTGAATCCATATTTAGGAGTAAAACCCAGTCTTGGCACTGCTCATAAAGACAACAAAAGAGGTTCTCAAATACTCTTAGGACCTTTTAAATGCTAGAAATGGAATGGCATTAGCTTCAAGCGTACCAATTTTTCAGCAAAACATTATTTTAGTCTGCCTTTTGGAGGATGCTCATTTGACAAGGCTGTAACGCAAGAGGCAAGGTTCAGCCTCACTTGGATGAGCTTTACAAAGCTTTAACAAGCTAGTTTGTTAAAAAAAAAGTTCAAAGGTCAGCCATGGAAAAAAAATACACAGAACAAACCAGCATATACCACAGAAAAACACATGGAGAACATAAAATACAAGGTTTTACCTGCACAACTAGATGTTGTTATTGCTGTAACATTAGCTTTCTTTTCTTTACCTCATGAAGAGGAGGATGATCCTTATATATTTATTATCTATTTCTTTTCAAGATGTCCCATAAATCCATTATAAGGTGTGTGATAGTACTGCAAGCAATCTTTTGATTTTCTCCTATACACAATCACATATATACGTGTGCATGTGTGTATATGTGCTTCAAATGTTTAATATAACACTACTCTGGAGTTTGCGACAACTTAGTAAAAAGCATCCATCAACTGAAGCACAACAGTTTTTTCAATGCTAAAACTGCCTACCTGATACCTGATGCTTATCAAAGATCCCATCTACAGCTTGTTCAACAGAATTGAGTACTTGGTGAATGGGAATTGCTGAAAACATCTGTAAAGCTACCTACAAGCCCTAGAAACACTGCGGTTGTCTTGCTTTCTGTGGGTTTTATCAATCAATAGGGAAAAAAGGCGTAACCGGCAACAATGTGACAAGCAAGTTACTTCGGAGTAATTAGAGGCTCTTAAAGTTTGTAGACAAGGACATGCTCTCAAATGACTCAGAGAAGCCTGAGGGCAACTTGTCCGAAAATTAAATCCAGGTGTTTTACTATGCAGACACTGTTATTTAGCTTAGAATACTCTTTCCATTAATGTTTTGCACCTGGTTTTTTTTAAGCAATGTTTGTTCCTTATGAATGCCTTTTTCCTATTCTTATTACCTATTCTGGCAAGGATGGTAGGGAAATATGATTTTTAAAGGTGAACATAAAAGGCAAGAGGAGGAACACGATCAAGGTCAGCACACGGTGAGGCAGCCAACCTTCCCCAGTGATTGTCGGACCCAGACATCAGTCCCAGCAATCAGAGCTGCTTCCTCTGCAACTCCTGAGCACGATCCAGTGAGCCCAATGCCTCCTGCAGCAGCGTGGGACATCTGGCAGGCGTGCGGCATGGAGCAGGAGATAATGCTCCTATGAAATGTCTGGATGGACAGTGCACACCATAAACTTTGTGTGTGTGCAGGGTGAAGCAGGGTCCTCAAAGACCATCTCTAAATAACCCCAAAAACCAGAGCAGTTCCTCACTCTGGCCAGGCGAGATCTAGGCAGATGAAAGGCGTGGCTGAAAACTTCTGGGCGCTATAAAGTGGCACCTGTTTGGTAAGACAGAGTAGCAGCTTTTAAAGGTTTCTCCCACTTTCATCCCCTTCTCCCATAAAAGCTTACAGAACAGTATTTTCTTTACTGCTAATGAAATCTCACTGGAAGTAAGTCTGCTGTGACAAAGTTGTTTTATTCACATTCCCCAGAAACATCCCATGCTCACACGGGATCTTAGATCCCGACTTCCAGCTGATAGTCAAGCCATTTTTTTTCTGAGCGCTATTCATTTCTCCCTCTGCAACACCAGAGAAACCCAAACACTCCAGGCACGAAGCACAACAACAGTATTTCCAATTCTGTTCCCTCCTGAAATGCAGCAGGCAAAAACAGCTCCAGTAACCCCAGGAGCAGCACGGTCCACCGCTGCAGAGAACAAGCATTCCTAATGCCAATGGAGAAACATGAGATGTAGCTTCTATGAACTATTGATGGCTTGTGCTTCAGCAAGTCCAGACTAAACTTACTCTTATGTAAATTTTGTAAGTGATGTTCAGATTATAGCAAGGCTGTAGCAAGGATTGAAGGTACTTACATTAATTAAACAAAATCACTTTTTAGTACAGCAATTTGGCACTCCTATTAGGAGGAAGAATAATATAATAAGAATTTGATAGCAATAGGAGACTATAAATCAAGAGCAAAGAGAATTGAAACTCATCCCACAATGATTTAATTAACTCAGCGGTATTCTTCCAATACAAAAATGCTATTTAATTCCAACTAACATCTCCCCCTGTTAGGAAATGGAACAAAACTGTATCTGCAAGCTCTGGCATAATGCAAGAACATTTCATTACCAAATCAATGAACTGTCTTCCAAATTCCTTCTTCCCCATGCATCCACACACAAACACCACCTAAGTGAAGAGGGACATTTCAAACAGATTTCCACTTTAATCGTGGGCATAGGTCTGTGCAGGAAATTAAAACAAGTCCAAAGAAGCCTTTTACTTGCTGTGAATGAACAGCATCACTCCTCATACTCAAGCAACAACTGTGCTGACGGGTTGAAAAGGAACAAACTAAACACTGGCTTTGCTTTCCATCCCCAGAAGTAGATGCCAGCAAGCATCTTGGTGCTTGGGTGTCTTCCCAGTTCTGCACTCCATACATCCACAGCATCCACCAGGGATCACCAGCAGCTCAGCCACAGGTGCCAGCACAGCTCTGTAAGAGCTGCCACAGCTCACCTCAGGAAGGACCTTGTGGTCAGCTCACCCACCAGCTGCGAGCAACAACCTGGTGCCACAAGTTCACATAGGATACACAGCACAGGCTCCTAATTGTGACTTGGTGCTTTCTTTCACCTGCCCCACTGGGTAGCAGAGGTCCAAAAAGGCTTCTATCTAAAATGTCTAAAGTTGACCTGAACTCACACCTCGAGTCCAGACAGCACAGATGTCACACAGACTCAGTGTGGCTATTCCTACTTTGTTGAATGACTCCTTAAAGGCTATCAGCCTAAAGTTATGACATCTCTGATTCATCTCAACCATTCGTTTATGGTATAATTACAGTTACTCAATATAGTTCTGGGCTCTTTTTAATTCCCTACTGCATTTATGTTTACACCCAAACCCATTCCTGCCTGTCTCACTAGGCACAGAGAGAATTAGAATTCCTCTCATGTAATGCTTTTCCATTTTTCACTGCATTCTCAGCCTGATCGTTCCTCAGCTCTGTCAATTCCTGATCAAAGCATAGAACAGCTAAGTTATGTTCTAACTCTGTCATTAATAAAATACAGCAAGAGTAACCCTGTGCAACAAAATGTGCAAGGATACACTTAACTAAGATGCACACACCAAAATGTAAAATGGACACACTAATGCAGTTACCACAGCAAACACTACAGGCTGCTCAGTATTATTACTGTGCAACAGCTTTTTAAAACAACTGCAAGCATCTCTGTGTGGCTGGAGACCCTGTGGGGGAACCAGCACATGTGGAGCAAGGCAGGCTTGGGTCAGGTTGTTTCCATGCTGCCCTGTGAGCCAGACCACTGTCAGCTGGACAGTGTGTTCCCCTGCTCAGGCAGCCCTCCTCCCAGCACGCTCCCACACCAGAGCATCACTTCCAGGTAGGGAGCCAAAACGCTCCTGGGAGCTGGGCCAGGTTTGTGTCATTAGAAACAAAAAAATCCCAACAAATAACATAGTCTTGGGTTTGAGCATGAGATGCCCTTCATATTTCCAGTAATTCATGTTGGGACTGTAACTTCTGTTCTGGCACTTTCCAAAAGCAAGAACAAAGAGATTCATTTCTTTCTACGACAAAGCTTCTTGCTGGAAGAGGCGTGAGGAAGGAGAAACGGCAGCTTTGCCTCTGTGCTGATCTAAGTCCTCAGCAGGCCACGTGCAGGGCTCCAGCTGGAGAGCCTGCAGACCCACAGGGTGACCAGCACTAACAGCACTGAGGGCTGCCAGTCTTTAGCTTGGTGCAGAAGACTCATTAGTGCTCAGATATTCATCACTCTCTTCTTCAGCAATGAGAAAATGTGACTTTCAGAATGATGCGAATTCACCCCCCACTCTGATTTCTTCAGGAGTAACAGGACAATATGTTTTCATGAGAGAGGAGATAACAAGTAATGCAACATCTTTCCTACACTGCCCATCAAATTTAGCTCGTTTAGTTCAGGAAAGCGAGAAGGGCACTCAAGAGAAGGGCACTCAAAGGCCTGCTTTTATGCAGTTAGATCACAGCCCCATAGCAGAGGCCTGATCTTTCCCTACTTTTTTCCAAACACAATTGCAACTGCCTTCAAAAAAAGCATCCAAGTTAAACATGCTGCAGAGCAATTTATGTAAGATTTATTTACTTAGTGTAAGAGCCTTGCTTCAAAGAAAGATTTGAAAGAAACAAGATGTGTCATGGCAGATACTCACAAAACCCCATGTTTTAAACTTGGGCAAAGGGAGTGCCTGGACTTGGACCTAAGGAAATAACCAGATTATACCCGGCTATAGATTTGGCCTGTTTAGAGAAAGTTATGCCCTGTTGACTCACTCAGATGTCAGTATTTATTTTCAAAATGTCTTGTTGCTAAAGATTGTTTCACTGAAGGATCAAGTGCAAAATTTGCTGTCACACATTGTAAAATCTAACTTAGTACATAATGCCTGCATTATACAGAAGTTCATATTTTTATACAGCTTCTCTTTAGAAAATCAACATCCTCATCTTCAAAAGAGCCAATATAAAAGTTTTATGGGAAGAAAAATAAAAAAATGTGCATCATAACATGTAATTAGAACAATAAAAACTAAGAAGTCTGTTTACACAAGTTCCCTTGAAGGGTAACTAAATCTGGAAAAAAGAATGACATTAATTCATACCCATTTGTGAATTTAATTTGCTAGAAAAGAGTAAATAATTTGGGTACATCAAACTGCTTTTTGGAAGTTTGCCTGGGCTGTATAGAGGGGGGATGTGAGAAATTTGCCCTATTTTTACAGTTGAAAGCTTCATTGACTCACACAAGATACTTAAGCCTAATATCCTGTGGCATTGCAGTGACCTACATGTAATTATTGCATGCTTTTTCCAAAATATTTGTACACAACCAAAAATTATAACCTAAGTTACCAACTAGTTCTTAGTTTGTACCAGCAACACAAAGATGGACTTCAGTTGGCAGTAAGGTAGATGTCTGATGTTTTTAGCAATCTTTTGTACAAATGTTTGGTCTTGGTTTGGTGTAATTTTCTGGTTTCCCTTTTTCTTAGACAAACATATTTATCCTGTTAAGCAAACAATGATATAAAAACTTTCAGCTGTCCCTTCTGGCCTGCAACCACTGTCCCCCCTCAGACATGGGGTGATCTTGTGTTTGTAGGTGTGCATGACCCTTGCATTCAAAAATGTAGGGAAAAGGGAGACAGATATCAAGTGGTCTTGCAATGCCACTGAGTGTCACACAGACCACGTCTTTCCTGCTGCTGCCTTTTCTTGCCATTCCTAAGCATGGAAAGTGGGAGCACTCTCAGAGGTCTGCTGAATTTTTGGGCTCTGTGGTGAGGGGCAAATGGGTGATACTTAGAGGCCATGATGAAGAGGGGAATGTTTTGGACGCACTGATCAGGGAGCTCCCCTCCTGCCAGCCTCCAGTCCAAGCTCACAATGTTGCTCTCAGCTCAAGGACTTAAGAGCTCTTTGTCAGCTTCCCCTTGAAGGGTCATGGTTTCTCCAAGCACAAGACATCTGCACTGTCTCACTGCACCAGCGACTTAAGTAGCTGCTGACTCAACAGCACAACTAGTTGATGCTTTTCATCCAGGTGCTTACCAGCTGGTGGGCTACATTACTAAAACTTGATCTCTGCCAATTTTTACAGACCCATGTGCTCCTCTCTATCAACAGGTCAGCATCTAACATTTTTCACTGTGAAACTAAGCTCAAAGTGAGAAATTTCCACCTGCAGACTTGTGATAAAGGGTCATAGTGCTGAACTCCAAAGAGGCATGCATCTCTTTAATTACAAATAATTTTGGAATGTCTATCACCAGGTTCTTCCCACAACTGTATTCCCACAGATGCTGACACTGTGGCAGTAGTTCAGCACAGGATAGCCTTTGAAACATAATCTAAAGGTTCACTAAATCTAAAGCTATTTCTTTTCTAAGTCTTTTACTACTAAATTATGTGCCAGTTTCTCAACCTACATGTGCTCAGAAAAAAAATCACCAAGATTAGGTTCGTTTTTCTAAAGCAAAGATTATCCAAAGTTAAAAAAAACCCCAACCCATTACAAATCTGAAATTATTTCAATAAACCTAACACTCCAGTTTTACCTTCCAGATTGCTTCTCCCCTTAAATTACTATCCCATTTGTCTACACATGTTTTTAGTTTTGTGCTAGTATTGAAGACCTGTTATTTCCCACTGTTCTCTGTCTTCTGGGGAGCAGCTGCAGCACACTGCTGCAGCCATCAGCTTTAAAAGTAGTATTTAGTGCCTGACCAGTAGCAGAGTTAGAGGTGGTACACTGCTTCCTGCTGTGGTGAAACTAGTACCATTACCCAATAGATATTGTAAAAATGATTTTTTTTTAAGAAAGATGAAATGATTGCACTTTTTTGAGTAAAATAAAGAAAATGCTTTGTCACCATGAGAAGACAGAAAAAAAAACCTACCACAAAAAAGTAGGGTTTATTACAGTAATTTTTCACTGTTTTACTGTTTTTACCTTTCTTTGCTGAGCCAATAGTATGAAACAAATGCAGAGCAGTGCATAAAGCAATGCTGTGAACTGCTTGTTAAAAAAAGCAGTGGCAACTGCATGACAAAAATAAGGAAGAGACTCAGAAGCAACAAGAAAATTGTATCTCCGGCTCCAGCTACAGAATAAAACTTTGCTTGTGAGAAAAGACAATATCCATTTTTTCATCCACAAATATAATTCAA
This sequence comes from Lanius collurio, assembly GCA_020086605.1. NCBI lineage: Eukaryota > Metazoa > Chordata > Aves > Passeriformes > Laniidae > Lanius > Lanius collurio. Next base: position 2,217,626 of record JACBWW010000011.1, on the reverse strand, counting down.
GCTTTCTGACTGGAAATCTCCTTTAGTCTTTCATTCACACATGCACCCTTTTCCTATAGAGAACAATATACTGGGAAAAAGTAAAACTTATACTAAAACTTGAATAGAGCTGGCACTTCTTTATGCTCAAGACTTGGCAATACGACATGAGACTCTTCTATGTTTAACAAGACTGGATCTTTAAATTCCTCTTGTATAACCACTTCTAGGCTTTATCATTGCAGAGTTGTATTTTACAATTATTAAAAAATAACACTGAGGCATTCCAGAAGGAACAATACTAACATTTCCTTTCTTATGAATTCATCAGACACTCCAGTTTCCCAGTGACCCCTCCACTGTTTCACATGCTCAGCAAACAAAATCCTCACTTCTTTCTGAAATCCCCAAAGGCTACATCACCCTGAGGCCCTCTCAAGTGCCATAAATATGAGCTGACCAAAGGCAGCATTTCCTCCACACCCTGCGTGTGCCGTGATGCCCTGAGTGACCAGAGCTGCAGCACTGATGGCTGGAACTGCTATTTGCTTATTCACCTGTAAATGCTCAAGAAGCACCAAAGGAATTCACTAACACCTCAGATACCCCATGTAATCAGAATGGCTCATTCCCATATCCAATTTTAATCTTTGTTTATAACTTCCAAGCAGACAACCTGAAATTAGGCATCTTGGTGTTTTACCTCAGTTAGCATTTAACATTGTATTTCTATTTGTCTTAAAGCACACTATTTTCATTAACTGCCAGGTATTAAAACTTGCTATTGCAGTCCTTTAACTAAGCTCATCACTCATTTTATTAATCAGCAGTTTGTATCATATAAGTGGACATTTATCTATGCCAGAGCATGTCTTAAAATAATTTACTCAAATTCTCAAACTCTCTATTTTTTCTAATGGGTTGAAGTTGGAAAGATTTATAATATTTCTTAAGTTACTATTTTTTTTTACTCATGATATTTAGCAGACTCCAGTGAAGGGAACTAAAGCTGAGTTAAACACAAATTATGAGGAGGCTGAACAGAGAGATTATTTTGTTATCCAATGACATTCCATGTTTAAAATTGAGGCAGTTTTCTTCCTTCATGAAACCAAATCTACTCTCTTTTACTTTTGCCCATTAACACTTTAGAAGGGTTTTTTTAGTTCTGTTCCTCTAATCGTTCATTAAAGAGGAGAAAATACTTTTTTGGAGAGGAAAAGAACACTTTCCTATCCTTCCCTCACCCTGAGCCAGTGTTTCTCAACTGCCTCCAATGAGTTGATATGCTGAAATGAACAGTGTATTTGCATCTAAAAAACAAACTGCTATTGCCCAACATGCTTTACCACCTCAGCTTGTACCCTAAAAGGTTTTGCCACTATAATGGATTGTCTTTGATTAAAACACTTAGCAGCAAGCATTTCTATACAACAAAAACAATTTCATTTTAGGCTTTCAAAACATTTGTCAAAATTTTTCATTTTAAAGTAAGGTAGAATAATGGTTTTTTTTAAATTGTAAGGTAAAATTTGTGAAAAGATCTTCTATTCTGCCTTTTTAGACATCTTCTTACATACATTAAAAGACCGGTTATTTTTATATTTATCTGCTGTTAAACCTCAAGTTTCTAAATTCCATCAAAAATTGACTCACAGATCATTTAGGGTTCCTTAAGGTTTTACAGAGCTAAGTTTAAGGTGGCTTGGTTAATTTTAGTAAAACATAGAGCTAAAAGGCAAAGAAACCCTGAACCCAGGGAATATTTGAAGAGGTAAACACAGGTTCATCAGACACTAAAGTTTGTTTCAGAAAGACAGCTATGCTGCTGTCCTGCTGGCAAGTGCCAGCAGGCAAAATTGCCCCTGGTTTTATCTCCCCAGAGTCACATCAACACTGACTTGGCAAAACAGCCTCTCTGCTTAGCCAGTACCTGGGTCTCTGACAAGGCCCTGTGCTAAATTCCCAACAGGATGGCTCAGTTTTTTCCCAGGGCATTATTTAGCTACCTGTCTGCCTTGCCTGTGTAAGAAATCCAGTAAAACCAGTGGAGATGCAGTGTGTCTTTCAGGAAAGCAGGCAGCTGCTTGTGGTGCTGTAACACAACACAGAACATGCGAGGGCACACAGTTGGGTCTACTGCTGGTAGCTGAACGGCCCACCCAAGTCCTTTATCTCTCAGAGAGGATGTAGGAGCTAATTACAAACTAATTGAGCAGTGACACAGAACTCAGTATTTTTGGGTACTCAAGAACAGAATTGTTGTAAGCCAACAGTCAGTTAGAGTAACCCATCCTTTCATTCCCATGCAAGTCAGCACCGTTTACAAAATAAAGGTTTTTGAGCCCAGCTTTAGTCTTCAAGTGTGCTTGAGGAATGATACAAAACAAGATGATTGTTTCTTAGAGTGGAGTAGGACAGAGAAGAAAAACTGCTGTCGCTGAGGTTACTGCTCTGCACCACATGAGAACTCAGTCTGTGCTATCTTAACTGCCAAGAACACAGACAATGACTCCACCAGCTTTCTATGGGACAACCCTCCTCTTAAATCCCATTACAAAGAGCTGTGCCTAGTTACAAGCTCTGAGAACACCTTTGCTTTTTGAGCAGCTTCATGAAAAACAGCAAATAAAGCAGGACCACGTCTCTAAAGAACTCAGGTGTTCAGTGTTCTTGTGCCACCTAGAATATGCAGTATAAAAAGCACAGATTCTTATCCAACTCTAAGCTAATTAACTTGACTTCTGAATTAGAAAGTCTTTATGTTGAATAACTAAATCTGAAGGATACTAAGCATTACTGCTTCATTCACAACCTGCATTTATCTGAAAAGGGCTTACTTCATTTTTTCACTTCTTTCTTACAAACCTTCTAAAAAAAGTCTGAAGCCTACTTGAATATACTCTCCCAGCCAGTGCTGCCCTACTCACAGACAAAGTCTACAAGTGTCTTTACTTATCTGGAAGCTTTCTTTCTGCCTTCAAAATGAAGTAGTCCACTGCTGGTGTGCACGCGAATGGATGCCCCAAAGCTTCACCCCATACTCACATGCTTACTAGCAGGTTGACTCTGAGGTAAAGATCCAGGGGCCAGCACTGGAGAGCTTGCAGGGCTACAAAGTTCTGGGAAGGGATTTGGGATGGCCGGCAAAGATGATGTTCTGAATTGCTGTTCTTCTTCTTGAAGACGCCTATAAACACAGAAGCACTACACATTAAGAGGAGCAAACTGGCATCACTAGGTCTGGATCTCCTGCCCCAGCATTTTGATAATGACACTAAAGACAAGGAATCAAACCCAATCTTTTTCTAGGCAACCACTACACAGTTACAGCAACTGCTAGCACAAAGTAGGTAATTGCATGTGAAAAATGACCAGTCAGGCATCTTTGTTTGTTTTGTTGCTCATAATTTGATTACTTGGGTGAGTAACTGAGGTAACTGTGCAAATAAAATAAACAGAAATATCTATCTGTACTCACTGTTGTAAGCACTAGATTACAAGCTTAAGCTCTGTGTGCCAGAAAGTCAGCAAAGCTCTTCCAAACCAATGTGAAAGAGGAGAAAACAATGGCAGTCACTCAGAGCCAAATTCCAAGTGGATTTGAAAACAAATGTGTACCCCACTGTAAAGTTCTCTAAGCTGAGACTTAAACCAATACCGTCACCTCATTATAATACCAGATTCTATCTCCAAGCAACTCGGCATTTCCTGGAGAAATGAAAATGCAAAGACACAGCTCCAGCAATAAGCTGGAATTACACCCTCCCACCTTATGCCCGTTGTACACTCACTGTTCAGACAAGTTTGTGTCTGCCAAAATAAGCCTCATGAGACTACATACAACAGAGTTTCAAGTTCCAGTTTGTAATACACCTGCACTGCCTACACCAACAAAAGAAAAACCAAAACCTACCAGAAAAGCTGTAAGACCTATTCATGACCACACAGATGGGTTTTGGTTTCCCGGATGCCAGGGCAGCACCACTGGAGATGCACCAGCCGACTGCAGCAGGCTGCCCTTCAATGCCTAAGCAGAAGGCACCATCTAGCGGCAATGATGAAAGTTTCCAAATCAACTAACTCCTGGATTTGAAAGGCAATTCATTAAAAACTCAGTTTGCTCTCATTTTTCTGCATGCCTTCAACAAGCAGATCCTCCTTAACAGAGCTGCCTGGGAGAAAACTGCTGCCCCTCAGCAGCACGTCCCACTCTGGCCACACTCACTGTCTTTGCTGGTACCAGTACCTAGGGGATTACAAAATTTACCTGCTGTGGAATCTGCTCCACAGGCAACTTTGTCCTTCAATTTAGTTGCCTTGGCATTCCATGAATGAGTCTTACAGATCTAGGAGTTGCAATAAATAGCAGGTTCCAACCATAACTATGAACTATGCCAACAACTACTTGACCTGCTTCATATTGTTTTTTTGTGGTCCCCGTGTGTGCAGTTCCCCTACAGAACAGGGTAAAAGGACAGTATAAGATTTATTCAGATCAGCAGACATGTCCTATCTGTGCAATAGTGCACTGTACTGCAAGTTTTTGACTGACCTCCACTGTCAGTGGAACCACAGACTCAATACAATTAGAAAGGTGTGGTTTCCTGAAGCTGGGAATTCTCTGTGCTGTGCTTTGCTGCACCTGTACTGCTGCCAGCGCATCATTTACTTTATAACTGATACACATATAAACCTTTATGCTCCTAAGAGACCACCACAGTCAATCACTCTTTGCTGGTGGCCATCAAGATGGGTCCAGATAACCCCAAAAAGAAGTTTCACCATTATCTTCTTTGATGATGAACACAGGATATTCTTGTGTGCATGGAAGTACAGATTTCAGAAAGGCAGTGTTCTCAAAATAAGAGTTGCTAAGTTTTTAAATACCGAAAATAATTTAAGTGTTTTGACTGAGATTTTACAAAACATCAACAGCTATAGTGCTCCAGAGAGTACATTTTCTAGTACAGCCCTATTCGAGATGAAATATGAAGTACCTGTAGACCTGATGGCATTATCAGTTGACTTAGTTGCACAGTGTACTTCCTATTCAAATAAAAAGCTGCCTGTCTTAAGTACACCATTCCTATAGGGAATACATCAGTGTAAATTAGAATTAGAAGCCACCCCTCCCACATCTGGGATTTTTCATATATTATTACTTTTCACTTATTTTAGAAAAGACACTGTTAACTATCAGGAAAGAAATTAATTTACCTACTCATGCTGACAGGAGGTCCTTTCCTTCTGCTGCCTAAAAAGATTTTAAGAACCTCTACATCACCTACATACTCTCCCGCTACCATCAAGAGTTTTCGACTTGAAGTCTGAATTCCAGTCCTCAGCCTTACAACAGGGGGACAACTTCAACACTTTTTCTTTTTTGGGTAATGATTTAGTGCACTCAAGTGAGTGAGTTGAAAGTGCTCTGGGAAGAACAGATATAGATGTGTTCCGGTTTTTTTGTTGGTCTTAAACCATTCAGGAAACCTCCACAAAGAGAGAAGTACTTTCTGTATATCAAAAGTAGTTGAGTGGACCCTCATCTACCTACATGATTTCTTACGTTTAATAAAACCTACAAGCTGTCAGTAGACACCAGATTTGAGAGCACTAGTTTTAACAGTTTGGAAAAAAATCCAAATATGGACTATCCAAATAGTTTCTGTCACTTGCTACCAATGATACACTTCTACAAATCAGCTACTGCAGATACATCAAACCTCGACTAAAAGAAAGGTGATAATATGGGGAAATATTACATCCTTCACCTACTTAGTACATTTTTCTATGCAAAAGTCCAGTCTAACACTACTAAGCTCCTTACCAAAGTGTATCTCCCATTTTAAAATGCAGTTCTTTTGAAGCCAGCTCACGACGACGTACGGAAAAGGAGGCGAGCGCCTTGTCCCTACCTGACTGCCATGATGCGCACGGGCTGGGAGCGCTGCACCCTCTGCCTCGGGGACGTGGGCTGCACGGTGCCGGAGCCCGGGGCTGGCAGCTGGCTGCGGTTCAGCTGGCCGTTCTGAAGGAGCGGAGTGGTTTCTGACTGCATGCTGCATGTAGAGTACAAACTTTCAAATGAGGAGTTCATGTCATTTACCAAAGCTTCCAGGTCCACATCGTCATCTGAAAGACAAAATAAAGGCAGTGTAACACATCTGGAAGTCCCAGGCAAAGGAAATGTGGCAAGAGCAAAGACTAAGTTTCAGTAAAATTATCACCTTATTTAACTGCATTTTTACAGTGAAAATTACTATTGCAGAAATTATTTATTTTAGAGCAGAACAACACAACTAGTAAGAGCCAGCCATGGACATTTATTTTGTCTTCCTAGGAGAAAAGCTATGGACATAGAATAACTGTTACAGTATTTACTATATGTATGTGTATGTGTGTATGTATTGAACCAGAATTTGGTGGGATTTTTAATGACGATGGTAATGTGAAGCACCACTTGCCTTACTGATAAACTGGCACACATTTCCAAAGTGTATCACTTACAAATAAATCAGTTTGCCTTGTCAATACATCAAGTTCAGATCTCCCAACACTGTAATAAACACTCTGCAAGCCCAAATAATTTAGAAGAAAAAACGTAAGACAGTGATGCAGTGCTGGAAGACATCATTATACAAGTGATCATTATATCTTGCTAAAAATCCTACCATATTTTTGTGATATGGTATTTTGAGGGGCAGTCCAAGGACCTTAACATAAAGAGATCTATTTGTATCCTTGCTCTTGCAGTGTGATAAATAGACCTCTACCTTAAAGAGTATGAAGTAAATCAACCAGGGATGTGGTGTGGCTGGCTGGAAGAACATCAGTCCCTAAAAGGGGCACCAGCCTTTCTATATATGCCACCTTACCTCACTGTAAATAAGTAACTTGTGCTCAGTCATTCCTCCTTAACGATCATAATTACTCTGCAAGACAAGAGAACTCTGCGAGCCCTTTGCACTAACCACTCTCTGAACTCTTCTTGCAGAGCACTGTAATTACTCCCCAGCCACAAGTTACATCACTCCCTATCTGGAGTTCAGCGGGCTGATGAACACACACATCGATATCTGCTTCTGGTTACAGCACAGCCACTGCCTGAACAGCTACTCCTGACCAAACAGAGCTTTCTGCAGCCAAAAATGTGCCCTTATTTTCTAGCTGTATCAACCGGCCTGGCAAAATATACCATTGCTGCCTGCAAACTTTCTGTCTCATAAAACTCTTCATGACAGGGATGGAAAGTAGAGAGAAGCAATGGAGCTGGCAAACACACAGTGCTATGCAGCTTAAACATACTGTATCTTCCAATATCCATTCTTTTGCTATGTTTTCTAGATAAATGAACCATCAGAAGCAGTTATCCAGCTTGCAATCAACTGCACTATTTTATTTTAGATACCATAAATGATTTTATACAAATGTCACATTTCTTGAGGATATAATTTGAAACAGTATCACTCAATTTCTGTCCACCAACAATATGCCTTGATAACCATAATGAGATCTGAACATGGCATTCACATGGCAATTGCATTTGGGATGCTGATGACCTCAGTTCTCAGTGCTGGGTGAACAAAAGATCTGCTCAGAATTAAACAGGTGCTGGTCATGCCCCTACACCTGAGCTCTGTTTAGTGAGCTGAAATACCATGTTTCTCACTGAAAGTCAGTAGGCTCTTTACTATAAAGCAACAGCCTCTTAGCCTTCACTTAAAATGTACTCAAGAGGATTTCAAGGTTTGAACATGTGTCAAAGAAAAATAAAGAAAAAAAACCCACAAACAAGTTTCTTCCTTTAATTTCTTTACAGTAAGTTCCCTTCATTTTTGTATTTAACAGCTACTACAGTACTACTAAGACTCACCTTCACTAGGCTACACCATCTTCTCTGTATGTCAGCTAGTTCATGCATTTTCAACAATCTAAGCTTTGCTTTGCTTGGACAAAGTCTACAATAATTTTCCTGCTATTTTTAGTGATCTTGAGACAGAGCTGCAATTTAAAATTCATTCCATCCTCCAGATTCTTATCCTATTTGGAGAGGACATATTGAAAACACTTCTTGAGCAATCACAAGGGAACCGCAGGAGTAGGAGTATAAAGAGGGAGAGGCCAAATTACAAGGCTTTTAAATTTTATCATTCATCTAAAGTACTAGAAGACTGAGCTGTAGGGTGTCAGATGGCTGTCAAGTAAAAGCTTAGGGGTTGGATGTAGGAGACATAAAGGACATACTCAGACCACAGAGTCAGGGAGTCAATTACAGCAACTAACAGCAATTGTTTAGCATGGTGAAAAGCAGAAAGGGAAGAAAGTCGAGGCATATATTCAGTGGAAGTCCATATGGCTTGGTCCCTGAGGGTGCTAGTTTATTAACAATTTAGACAAAGCTATTAGCGTACAAGATCATTAAGTTTTCAGGTGATTGTAACATGGGAGGAACGATGAAGAGTCATCTCAAGCTATCCCTAATAATCAAATAGTTATAAAGGTGTCCTATGTACCCTAATATGCATAAAATGAGGCACTTCATGCAAAACACTAAGCAAAACAAGTACCTAGTTTAAAGCATTGAATTACCATTAGCAGGCTTTTAAGTATATCAATTACATACCTAAATTCAATTTCTAACAGGACAGGCACTGACAAGGTGCATATAGAGTTCTCCTAATAATATGCTGCACTAAAGTCCAGATTCTGGTTTCACTCCTCTGTCAGCTCCTTTTCTCTGTGGGTGCAGCACTGTTAACAACAGCTCTCCATCTTGCCATAAACCTTTTGCAGGACTAAAAGATTGTTAAGATCCTTAAGCTTTTTGAAGACAAAGCCTGCAATCTTGAATTTCATACAGTTTCATCTCTGTACGATGGCATTTACTGCTGAATACCGTTATGTTGTGGAGATTTCAGCATGATGCAATAGGAAACCTCGCTGCTGTAGCCTACACCTCGGAAGTGCCAGCAGATGTCTCAGCCTGCCAAGTAATCGAGTATGTTTGTTACTGTGATGGCTCTCCACAGAGCTTAATTAAATAAAAGTCAAATAAGCCCTGCACAGGATTTCTAACTGTGTCAGCCATCTACAGGTATACTGTTCAGAAGGGTATTTCATATATAGTGCAATCCTTCAAAGTACCTTTCTCTACCAACCAGTGTGATCCAGCCTCCATCAAGACAATCCTAAACGGGAAAAAAAAAATGTTGACACAACTGACTTTGAGAAGGCTAGCTGGTTAACAGTAAAACTTGCAAATTTTGCTGGACTGTGAGTCAGCACAGCACCATGCTGGTCCTCTAAGTATGCACACAAATTTTGTGACTAACCTGAAAGAATCTAGCAGGCAGAGTTGCAGGTAGCTGAGGAGCCTCCAGCTCCCCAATTATCTTGCATACATGCACTCCCAGGGATACAAAAGGGTATTTTCCTTAATCTGTATTAAATTCTGCCGTAAGATCAGGGCGTGTGAAATTCAAGTTTTATTCTTTCACTTCAACTGAATGGCACAGAGGCAACTTAACACTTCCATGCACAAACATGCAAACAGCCCTTAGCTTCTGCCTGACATTTTTAAAGAAGAACACTTGCAAAACCTAGCTCTGACATACTTCTGGTGGCGGACAGGGTACAGGCAGTTTTGTAGACTCTTCTGCAAGCAATGTTCTTTCCCAAATGAGAACCAAAGTGCACACACTGGCAGCTGTCTGAACTTCGCTTTGTTCCTTTGCCCACAACTTGTTAAACTTTGGCTTTGTTCACAAACCAGCTCCACAGGGTGTTGCAAGTAATATGTTTGGTAAAGGAAATCATGATTTCAATTACAAGAAAGATTTAAAAGTTCAATTCAAGGAAAGAGGAAAACTTTGTTACAAAACTGCACTAAACTAGTGAGCTAAGCTATCACACTGCACTAGAACAAAGCACCTTGAATACATTTTTAATGTTTTTGAGTATAACATAGGAGGGATGATAACCCCTAAATTAGGCCTGAGCAAACTTTAATCTGTGCTTAACCATGTCCCACTTGCCTTTCTGCTTCTAGCCCTTCTCTATCCCCTAGATCCTCATTTATTTACTTATTTTGGTAGTTGTTGGCCTTGACATGCTAAGCTCAGCTAACAAGACTAAGCAGGATCCCACTTATTCAGAAGCAACGTAAAGCTGAAATGATCCCTGCTCATCTTCTGTGCCAGCCTCTCGAAGAAAGCAGGTACTTTCACAGCTGTCAAGGGGCTCATTGCATTGCACAAATTCTATTTACTGAAAAAAGATGAACATGGAAAGAATCTCAGCTTTGGACTACAGACTAGTATGCATTTCATGTATCCAAATGACAGTTCAGCAAATACCCCTTCCTTTTACATAGTTCATATGTGGGAACACTATGGAAAACATCACAGGACCTAAATTAGTTGTGATTTAAGGGGCTTGTAAAAACTTCTTATTTTAAAAAATAAATAATTTTCTTCTCAATTGTGCATTTTTGAAGTTAATCATCCAGCATTATCCCTCATATCTGGTCCCAGAGATAACTGATGCAAGAGCTAGTAGGAATTCAGTGTAAGATTTATAAAAATATTATAGCACTTTCTTGTCACTATGTAATAAGGTCTGATACTATATGAAGCCTAACAGCACATATATAAACAAGTGTTTGGTACAGGAAGGCAGTTGTTGATTGATGTCTTATTCCTATTTGACAAGCTAACATGAGCAATCAGTTCCCCAAAATGAGTTTCAGAGCAGCACATTCATGAGCCATCTCGACAAAACAAAAAAGCTAAGATACAACTAATGAAAGATTTCACTGAAGTTAGCTCAGTAGAGGATGGCATCCAAGTTCTTAGCAGCCCCTCCAGCACATATGAATTAACCCTCAAGGAGAAAGATGGAAACAGTGAAAGAAAAGTAACACACAGTTGCACGTACCTTACCATCCTGCATTGATGATGCAGTGAAACACTGTGTAGATCAAAGGTGACACAAGGAAAATACATTTATAATAAAATGAACAGAAAAACTTTACCAGATTTGGAAAAGGAAAAAAAAAAAAGACATATAAAATACTTGTGGTATCTACCTCAACATCCTGTTTTAAACCCTCCAAAACCGCATATAAGTTATTCTGATTCATACTGGTGATGCAATTATGTTTTGCAAGGGTTTTGGCATTGTGGAAATCTCATGTTTTATGATCAAAAATGCAGGTAAGGATTACCACAATGAGATCTGCATACAAACTCCTTTTATAACACAACCCCTCATATTAAGGGGATCCCTTGCACAAGAGCACTGCAGCATTGTCCCTCCAGTACCATGTCCAAATGCTATTTCAAAAGAATTTTCAGAAATCTCAGTCACTAAAACTTTTTGAAAGTATACTCTTACTGACCACACACAGTTGTAATGATGCAAAAAGAAGTCCATTCTAGGTAACACTCATACTCTTCTATTACTTTCTCCCTCTGAGCATCTAACTACACTCTCTGTGTTTACACAAACGTCTCACATCCGCTCCGTACTCTGGTTTCAGCTTCCACTAATGCCACAGGCACCAGCTGATCTGCAATTTTTGTACAATTGATATCCACAGCCCCCTATGGATGCATGTATTTAGTACTTGGCAGCTTCTACACCTCTGAGAGACATATGCAACAGAAGGTGGATGAAAATAAACAGATCTCTTATAATTTTTTAAAAACCCCACAATGTCCTCTACAGTGATGCTACAGCTGAATGATGCCCTCCACTACCAATACCAGCTCCAATTCTATGCAATCTCTGCCCTCCTGATTTCTTGAAAGCTCCATATGGATGGGAAGTTTTGCACAAGAAACAAAAAGACAATATAAAAAAAAAAAAACATTTGCAAACCCTATGCTTTCACACTGCTCTCCAGATCAGAGAAGGCTATTAGACACAACTATAAAAATACCATGACTGCCTCAGTTGAACATTAGAAGCTTAGAGGGGTTTTTTGTTCAAGTGAAAGCAGAAGACACAAAGACAACTTTTTGTCCTAGAAGCATCACCATCTCCAGAATGGCCACAGTCTGAATTAAAAATTACAACCCTGAACTCCAAAACTTTATATACCCTGTAAGTCTTCTTATGGGCTTCTGCACTGAAGAAGCCTTTCCTTTATTGCATTGTAATGTTCTTCAGCTTAAATGAAATGCTCTATTTTGCACTGTAACTACGGTTGCTGGCCTACAAAACGTCACATCAGTGCATGTGCAGCTTGCAAAATGCTAAATGGACCGTGCTGTGGAGAGAAGGGCAAGAAACAGAGATGCTGGTTGGTAAAAGAGCATGAAATTGAGATAGGCATCTGTGCTCTTTGAGCACACAGAAATGGCACACAGAGAAATCAACGGCAAACTTGTAACTGCTCCAGTACTCTCCAGGTAATTTTTAAATGCCACACACATCTATTCCCATTTCTGCCAGTAGGGCTGTGATGGCTAACTCCAAGCACATGTATATTAATTACAGGTGCTGGAGAGAACTCTATTATTTCAATTCTCTTTTCTAAAGGTTCATGGTTGGACTCCAGATATGTTCTCAAAATGCACCTGATAGATTTCTTGAAATAGAAGGCAAACTAAATTGAACAAAATTAATGTTGCTAGGTAACAACTATAGGAATAAGCTACATATGAAAGGTGCTCATAAAAAACCCCAAAGCTTCACTGAGTAACATGAGCAACTGGCTATTGGTGCCCTACAGCAGAAAGAAATGAAGTTGTACATGTGGATTAGTGCACAAAATGAGTTTTAGGAATTCTGATAGAAAAAGATGGAAGGTTAAAAAATGAAAAATTCAGTTTTCATCCAGTTCACGCACTTAACATTTGACATCCTAAAGAGTAGAGAAGATGAAAGCTAGGCATTTGGGGAATGGAAGGGTGGACAAGGAGGGATTATTTGTTTAATTATGGGGATAAACTAAGGCAAAGCATGTGTCTGAGGGAAACTTGAATGGTTTTGCCCTTTGATGATGCTGCAATTATTCACAGACATTCAGAAGGACCTCCCAATGTACATGCTTCCATTTCTAACCCAAGGATCATAGAGCCAGGTTGGTCCCTTTGTGGAGTGGATGGATGTTGGTTGCCTCAACAGACAATTAATGCAGCTGGGTATCACCACCACCACTGCTGAACTCTTGCTTGACTGTACAGCACATGCAAGTGTTGAAGCACTAATGGCATCAGTATGAGAGAAGGGCTTCAAATCCAAGGGGAACATCTAAACCACCTCGAATTCTGATTGTGCACATTCAAACTATAGAAGATATGATTAAAATATGTAAGTCATGGCCCGTCTAAAATATGTAAGTCATAGCCAGTCCCGTTTCCAGACTCAAACAGACCATTTAGAAAAAAGAATTCCTGATATCTGTTTTCTCAAAGGAAATTTGCAGCTTTGGCAGGGGTGATGTGGGGGGAGGGCGGGGCGGGAAAAGAAAGAATACCTTCCTTCCTAAATAAACATCAGGTCAAAATTTGAACCCAAAGTGAAACAGGGCACCAGCTGATCCTGTGGGACTGCACAGTGGGACTGCCCACCTCCTGTTAGGTGAGCACACCCTCGTCCAGCTCTCTCTGATGACAGCAATCAGCTGGTGGCAAATGCCTGCACAACCACTGCTGTTTAGTAAATATCGAGTAAACACATCACTTAAAGCAGAACACCAGATTAAGCAGACCTCTGGGAAACCATAATTCTTGGACAGATTACAAAATCCAGTGAAAAGATTAATTTTCAAGTAACTGGTAACATCTGCAGTTTTTTTCCATGAACATGAGGTTCAGTGATTTTCCTGTACCATCTTGTCATGTCACCTGCTTTTAGTCCCTTAATTTAAGAAAAAAGACTGATAAAGACCTTTAAAAAGAAAGCATTTCTTTGTTTGGGTTTATCAAGACAAAGAAAACCCAAACCAGCCTCAGTCACTCAGACAGAAGCAGTACCACAGAGGGCAGAATGACATTTTCTTTCAGAGGCCAAACCTGGGGCTGGAGTAGACTAATCCTCAAAAAATCCTCAAGGACAGAGCGGCTACATTGGTGAAGGAAGCAACACATCACAGGGTGCACAGGCCAGATGGATTTTCCCAGCCCAAAAGGAGATGTGAACAGAAGGAAAGCTAAAGCTTAAGTCATAACTGTGTGAGGAGCGGTCATGAACCTATAGCCTTACTGTGGCCCACCCTTTACTCAGGACAAAAAAGAAACAGAGGAGTGAACAAGACACACAGACAGATCAGCTGACCCAGCGATTCTCCATTCAAGTCTTACCTTCCTGGTGAGGTTAACCCGATGCCTCACTCTCAATGCGCTACCTCAACAGCAAAACTGAGAAAGCAAACCCTGTCAGTACCTCCTGAAATGATGATCTTTGAAAGACTGTCACTTATCTTTCCAGAGGACAGGGATGGGGGAACACCTGGGCAGCAGAAGGACTCCTGCCCCATGCAGCCCATACAAAACAAACAGAAAATCTACTGGAGCTTTTCAGACAACAGACAAACCCATGTTAACCTACTGAGACAGTAAGGAACTTATAAGTCAGAGCTCAGGAAGCACAACATTGGGTGGCAATGAAGAGGTGAATTGAAATACTGTCAGCTGACCACATGGGAAATGCATGACTGCATATTATATTAGACTATACTAATATATTTATTATGTTGGACTGTATACCACTATATATATAGTCATATTTATGAGAGAATGGCTTTAAGAAGATATCCTGTATCAGTGAGAGCTGCAATTTGACACAGAAAAGGTCAGGTTTAGTTGCATTTTTATTAAGATTATGTGGTCCTACATTAGAAACAGAACAAAAAGATTTAAAATATCTAATAAATAATTTTTTCTTATGTTTACATGAATAAAAATTATTTATTTTTCCAATTTATTCTACCATTTCCCATATACAGATTTCTACTCATAGTGCTTCTCTAAAGTTTTACTTGGATATTTATTTTATTGTCTGTGTCAGAGAAAAAGAAGAAAAAAAGTGAATGTGCAAATCAAATACAGACAAATAACACTACACAAGTCACAGTTCAAAAGGAAGTTAAAAATTCACACAGATGAGAAGAGCTACACGTGCCTTGCAAATCTAAAGCTATTAAAGGCAAAGTTAAAAACGGCCATAGCATCTCTTTCTTTCCTTTAGGGAGCCTGTG
Organism: Lanius collurio; assembly: GCA_020086605.1. Classification (NCBI taxonomy): domain Eukaryota; kingdom Metazoa; phylum Chordata; class Aves; order Passeriformes; family Laniidae; genus Lanius; species Lanius collurio. Next base: position 2,202,439 of record JACBWW010000011.1, on the reverse strand, counting down.
TTCTCCCTCCCTGATTAAATACCGTAATACCCAGTTGAGTAATCCCAGTTGAACAATCCCTACAAATCAATATAAGTACCACTGCACGGATTAGTCCCTCCCACCGTGCCAAGAAAGCCCAAGCTTTATCCCTGCTCCGGGAAACATCGTGCATAACCTCCTAACGTGCCGCCGCAGCTCCAGCCAAAGCCCGCCCCGCCCGCTGCCTGCAGCAGCACCAGCGCCGGCGGCTGCTCCGAGACAGCATCGCCCGACTACCTGGGGAAGTCCCTGCCCGGCAGCCTGCAAACCCCAGGCTCCTTGCATAGGGGGTGTCATTTCAAAGCCACTCCTCAACAACTTCAACAAAGCTTTCAAGTAAAAAAAGTGGGTGGGTTAAACCATAAAGTCCATTAGCATTTCTCTTTGGGAAATGATGGGTCTGCAGAGCTGGCAGAAGCATTAATATTAATATTATTATTATTACTAAATTAGGTGTGTCCCTCATCACCTGATACACGACTTAACCTTTGCTCCTACTAAGGTTAAACCATGAGTTTTAAATTTTGCTTCGAACAGGTTTCTTGCTGGCTTAGAAAGCATGTTTGAAGATGTAATATAAGTTCCAAAAGTTGCACACAGCAATTAATGAATCAGCTATTCCTCCAAGTTAATTAAATATTGCATTTTCAGCATATAATAGTTACCTAGCTATGACCAATGGACTTAGAAAGCAGACAAGAAGAATATTTCATATTTAAGGTATTTCCTGTCAAACTTAACAGAACCAAAGTCATTAGAAACAGTAAAATGCTTAAATGCCAGGGTAATTTTGGTTTCTTTTTATCAGTGGCTTTAATAGTTTAGTATTAATTACAATTGTCATTTTGGTAAATTATCTGGAAGAGATTAAACTAGGGCAGAGTTGTTGGGAATTGCAACACTGCATAAGAAAAGCCTCCTTTTAAGAGCCTGTTGGGGATTAAAATGCATTTACTTGTAGAACATCAGAAATTGCCTCTGACTTGACTTTTAAACCCAGTACCTGACAAATAATGATGAGCAAGGCTGACTACCTTAGCTTCACTTCAGAGATGAAGGCAGCTGCCATCCAGATGTCCTCTTACTGCCTAGGCAGGACCTCGATATAAGCTTTCCCTACATTTCTCTGCCCTACTAAAGGAGCAGCATTTTGGGGCATGCATTTAATTTCATCTACACACAGATACGATGTCCCCAAATCAGACATCTATTTTAGGCTCTCCTTTCAGGCAAGCCGAGCAGTTGCTTCTGAAAAAGTTCATCCTTTGGGGTGCAGGAGATCTCCCCTGGCCTTGCCAGCGAAGGGTGGATAATTTGTGAGGAATTACTGCTGTAACAAAGTGTGAACCTCCACTGCATGAGAAGGGAGCGCCACAGTCCTGCTGCATGGATCCCCAGATGGCAAAGCATATTGCTGCAGTCTCATCCCAAATGGCAGTGTGGAGCTCAAGGTATCTGTACCCCACTCTGCTCGGGAGGAAAACAGTCATTTATAAAAGCTCTCTGATGCCTCCCTCTACCAGTGTAGTCATGACACTGGTTCCAAGAACTCCCATCAGTCAACCTGTTTTGGTTTTTTTAACATAAAATAACAACCAAAAAAACCCCAACCCCAATGGAGGAATATGCCACCAACAACAATCCTGAGAGCAGTAACAACACAAAAGAACAAGTAATCTACATTTACTATTCAAAATTTCACTAAAAATCAGTAACATCAGCCTAACTTTATTTAGGCCTAAGAAAACCAGAAGTGTGCTAATGTTTCTTCTGAACTCACCAAATGCAGTTTCTTTTTTTTTTTTTTTCCAGCTAGGCAAAGCCTGGTCCTTCACGATTTAAATCCCACAGGTAAGCTGCACTGGTGAAAATCAGTCAAGATTAGGCTCACTCAGGCAAAAGCTGCAGGTGTGCTATGCAGAAGACTCATCGCAGCTCAGCGTGAATCAAAACAAACTTGTCCATTAAGCCTGTTTTCCTTCTGAGATCCATGTGGCTGATTTCACTCGTTGTGTGCATTCCTGGTTCAGGTACGCAGGGCATACCTGCGTGATTTTGGGAAACCAGCCTGCTGCTCTTCTCCATCGAGTCGGTGTTCATGGAACCCAATCCCCTGCCTAGACTCACCTTCTTGCATGCCCACAGAACAAGGCTGGAAGCAGGACACAAGGTATTTTCCCTCAAGGGTACTCTGTTAACAGACCATCACTTCTTATGAGGCTGTCTCCACTTCCTTTACCCCACATGAGAAGGATGTCACCAGCATGCTCAGATGAGCTTGCAAGGCATCAATGTCCTGCACTGCGCTGCTTTAACTCACCCCCACCGCTCCTCTTAGGAGAGACACCCCATAAAACCTGTGGACACCGGGTCAGTGCTCTCAAGAGGTGAGACAACCTGCTCACCTAACTCTGTTTCACATCTGAAATACAGCCCAGAAAAGCAGAGAAGACTGGTTTGCTCCGCCAAAAGCACGCCCACATATTTACAGACCTAGAAAGCCTTAGACCTAGAAAGAGGCAATGCGTCAACAGGACAGAGCTCAAGGTAGGCCAGAAGTGTTGCCGTAAAGCCCAAAGGCTCTGAAGGACTTCTCATAGGTTTTTAACAAAGTCAGCACCTCCAGGTTAGCCACCATGGGAGTATTACCCACAGGTGTCCCAGCAGCAAGCTTTCCCAGCTTCAGTTCCCCAACTGAATGACTCATCAGTGATGCTACCCTAGCCTCAGAGGTGACCTGTATTTGGATTTTAGCATATTCCACATTCTGCCTCTGATGAGTATTTTTTCTACCTAGGCTCTAAAACTCATTGTCATCTTCTGAAGAATACTTATGGTTATTCTGGAGCCTAGAAGCTCCTGTAGTCACTGTGCTCATCACTCACTTGTCTGTGAGTTGCAGACTTTGCAACTTAAAAACCCATCATCTGCAGTACTTCAGATTTCAGAGGGACTTGGAAGACTCTGCTATGCTTCAGCTCTCCAAGATTTTTCAACCACTTAAGGACAAACCACAAAAACATACACAAAACCAGTAAATCCCTTTTGCTCTTGAACAGCAGCAAGCTCACAAATTATTCCAAAGATAAACAAAAAAATCAGCAGTCCCCATGAAGCCTTGTTTTATAGCTAAACTTATTACCATCCTAGCTTAAAAAAATTTAGAAGTGCATGCACATGTAAATCCTCGAGCAAGGCATGTTAATTAGGAGGGTTAACGAGGCACAGCCAGTACAAGATGCTCCTGCGCAGTTACAGATCCACTCAGACAGTGGTGCTGTAACACACCCGAACATCGCACTGCTCCCAACCTCATCTTGGACATGGCACAAACTGCCTGCAATCTTGATTTGGACAGAAAGACTTAAATATTGTTATTGCAGTCCTAGCACCATTAATGAAATTACACACTAATTGCTTTGGTCAGTAGCACCTTATATACTTTAATTACTTAAGCAGCTGCTTGCTGTTAAGAACTCCAAATTTAGCTACATCTCATGCTATATTTTGAAAGGGTTTTTTTTGTTTAGCTGGTTTGCCCCATTTAACTCTGGCTTTTTTTTTTAGCTGAAAATGCAGTTAGCTTGACAGAATCTTGTCCTTTTTAATAGGCACAAAGAGACTTAGAAAATGTGACAAATTCAGATTGATCTTCCCCTTGAAGCTTCTTGGCTTTAAGAAAAGTGCTGCAACCTTTTTCAACCTCAATGCAAGAATGTCAGCTCCTTTGATGCATTTCTCAAGTATCCTCACATGACACAGCTTGCCGAAGTGCTGTCATGAACAACTTGCAGCATAATGTTTACATAAAGGCAGAAATAAATACTGTGCTGCTTATCACAGTCAGGTAAGCTGAAAGACAGTGATGACTGAAGCTTATTGCTACAATGCTGCACTGTGGTAAAAGATTTTAGTGCAGAACCGACATCAAATTACAACAGAGTTGTTTTTCTACATATTTTCCTTATTTGATTGAACTATGGAATTTGAGGGGTTTTCTCCCCTCCTCTTATTACGTGAACTTAAAACAAGCCTCAAGCTTGTTATATCTGCTTTATAGACAAAGTAAGAAATCAGAGTAACAGAAATGTACAATTCCAGTTCATTTTGGGACAGCCTAAACATCACAAGATTTTTTTCAAAGCTGCAGGCACCATAAATAATGCAAGAGTACAATATTATCTTTTGCTATGTCACTCCCCTTTAAAAAATTCAAAAGCATTTTCTTTGGTATGGGAACATATTTTCACTGATGTTCTTCAGTCTTCTCTTAGATGGACCTGAAGACCATCTGAGTAGAAAAACAAACAAACATACAAGCACAGACTTTGTTTCCTTATTTGACAAATTTACAACTAAAGCACAAGCCAAGGCAGTTGCAGCATAACATCATAGTTACCTGAAAGTATTTTTAATCTTTAGTAGTAAAAAGAAATTTGAAGGTTCCTTCTCTTTTCTAACGTGTTTATGCACCTGAACATACTTAACTCTAACCATAAAATGAATAAAACACCAACATATGGTCTCAGAACAGGAAAGACCTGCACTAAGAGCTCCTGCACCACATAAAGCACTAGGAACCACTTCAAAGTTTCCTCCATCTCCAACAGTCCTCCAAAGTGGACACTCCACATGGGCTTCCTTTCAACTTGCAGTGAACTAATTTTAAGAGTTATCTTGCTGAAGAGCAACACCTTCTTTCATCATTTACTCAAACAGATTTCACATTCTTACTGTCTTCTTCTTTCACCACAGTAGGGTACCATTTCACTGAGAGCTACTTATGTTCTTTTCTACCCTATTAACCTCTCTAGTGTCCACTCTGTCAACAACAGCCCCCAATTCTGCCCTCATTAGCAAGTCTGTCTGTTGGCCCCTTAAAACTGAGGATGCACTAGAAGACTGCCTTCCCACATGCTTTCAATAAAATGCATTTTGTATAGGTTCTGCACATTTGCCTGCAATAAAAGGAAAGGTTGCAAACAACCAGTTAAAAAGAAATGACTACACATTTCTACTGTTTTCCTGTTAAAATAGCTGTATTTCTAGCCCAGTATAAGTGTCTAAGAATGCTTTTACTGCTGCATTTCATTTCACTTGTCAAACCAGAATAAACTTCCTTCAGAGAAAGTGGTTTTTTGCTATTACAAGTACATTAGGAAGTGTGCCAGTGCAGCTGTACCACCAAACCCCTGGGAGACACCAGACCCTGGGGAAAGCAAATGCTCTGAGAACATCTCTTTTCAGGGCAAAGTCATCAGCACGGAGATCACCAAATCTTCTTGCTCAAACACCCTTGCTGTAAGAAAGGAGGCATTCACCCCAGCCATGCCTTCAGCAAATTTCTCTGATCCTCTCAGTTTGCCTTAGAGCCAACAATCTGCCAGATTCATCTCTAAACTTGCTCTTCAGAAAGAGATCTCTCTGTTTTGTATTTCACCAGCAAAACACAGCAGGAGACATGTATCCTGGCCCAAAAAGCTCTGCACTACTGCCATACAGAGGAAGGGTTGAGAGGTTTTTTTGTTTTGCTTTGTTTAGTCATTTTCTTAAACAGAAAGTTTATAGAGATACACAATGGTAGAAAGATATTACCACAAACATAAATACTGTATTAGTAGACATTTTGGCTCCTACAGTAATGAAAACAAATTAGATCTCTTTCAATAGTTTCATTTCAGCTACATACTAAAACCATCTTAAAGAAACTCCATGTCTTTTCACTATGCTTTATGCCTCAAGTGTTTTAAACTTATCTCTTTATCTCACATTAAATGCCTTTTTTTTTTTTTTTTCAGTAAATGTTCCAATGTCATCTGGCAAGTCTGGTCATTGTTCCCAACTTTAATTTCAACCCCCACACGCACAAAGCTTCAAGTACTCTTCAGCTTAATTCACTGACCTCCTCCCTACTGTGAGACAAGAATTATGCACCATCAATCAAAGCCCATTTGTAGTACTTAGAGGCTGCAGCGTCTTTCATCACTTCCATGTCATAGGCTGCATACGAGCAAGTCAATTTACAGAAAGGCTACCTGTCATACCAAAGTAATACCCCATGGTTTACCCAATATATTAGGACATCTCACAGACATTCACATTTCAGTCTTGACTTCTTCTCTTCAGAACTAGCTCTTGACTTAATACCATGAACAAAGCTGAAATGAGACTTCACCTTCAAAAAGAGCACCCATACTTACTAAGCAGATCTCAACCACACATTTGACAGAAGTTCTGCAACAGCAACATTCTCATTTTGCTGATGGGGAAAATGTACGTAGACATCTACAGTGATTTGTTTCATCCCATGTAGGAGGTGATTCATTGAACGAGTGCTTCTAACTCTTTGCCCTGCTCCACAGAGGCACAGTGGCCAGCCCCATCAAGTGTTTCCCAGCTTCTACACGGAGGGGGCTGCGGGTTGTGGAGTGGCGAGCCCATGGCTGCTTCTGCATTCTCATGTAAAGAAACACATACTTGTCATCATCCTGCCATGAATTCTGCAGTCCAGTTATCCTGGGCAGCTGATGGGTGCTTGAGTCATAGATGGTTAGCTACCACCACACGGGAGCCAGGTCTGCTGCTGCCATCATTAACTGCTACAGTTTGCAACCACTCGCTCCTGTCTGTGCCCAAGAGTCCACGCAACCCCACAGTGCAGGCTATGGACGTTTGTTACTCCATGCAACTTCCAAAAGGAGTGAAAAACAACCATCCCCCCATCCCCCTGCTACCCATAAAGCTGCCATCCAGCCCAAGGTCAATCACATTCTTTCAGCAAGGACTGACTGTAAATACAGGCAGGATACTCCTCAGAGATGCAGAGCTTACAGAATGAACCAGAAAGTTCCTGTAATCGAAACCTGTGCCATTTTACAGTCTTCTTGCTATCTGAAGTCTGACTTCATTCATGAATCTTTAATCATTTTTTAAACATAGAAAAAAAATCATGTTGAGACTTAAATAAACATAACTCCGCCACTAAGAAAGCCTACTTTCATATTTACCCAAAACCCTGGAAATTTATTAGCAAAGTATTTTTAGTGACATCCTTTTTTTTTTTTTGATATACCACAGCGTATGTACTTTTTGAAATAACTATGTTAAGGTATACTTGCTGATCCAGACCATGAGTGCATTCCAGTGTCATTTGTTTGTCTCCGATAAAAGAGATATGTGTCCCATGCTGGAAAAACCTTAAAATCTGCAGTCTTCAACTTCCCAGGCATCTGGCAGAACCAGCTTTATTTTATACACAAATTAGAAAATATATTTCTAAGAAAGATCATGTTTAAGCTATAACTTGAACTGGGCATTTTCCTGACAGCTGTACGTGTCATGTGTTTATGTGACAGTCCCATTTTTCTAGTACATAAGCTCCTGAAATTTTTTCTAATATGCAGAAAAGGATACCAAAACGTTAAACTAATTCTATACTTCTTCAGACTGCTTAACCTAAATTTGCTACAATACTGTCAGCCAACTTTTAAAATCCATTCAATTTTCAAGCACAAGGCCAACTTTTGTTCAGCATTTATAATTCTTCCTCTAATTAAGACCAACTAACAAGTGAAAAGGAGGAGCACGAAGTGGTTGATTCATAAGGAATCCTAAAGCAACAGAAGCCTTTGCCAGGAGTACTGTGGTATCAGAAATATGCCCCATTTCACTATTGCAAACAAGTCTTACCTCACCCTTCTTCTACTTCTTTCCCCTGGACATATCACAGAGATAGACATTGCTTCGCTATTTTTTTATTTAATAATTTTTAGTTTTTAAAAGAGAAGCAGAGTGAAGTTCTCTATTCATTTCTAAGACAATAAAAGCTGTGCTTTAATGATGAAGCTCACAAAAAAGTAAATTAACTTACACTTTTCACTTGAGGCACTGGAAAGAAGAGACAGAAAGAAACCAAAGGTTAGGACACTTAATAGGACAAACAATGGAAGGAAACTAAGATCTGTACTGCCTGTTCTCCATCCTCTCACTACTTTGACAGAGACCAAAAATATAACTTTGAAGGTCAGGGGAAAAATAAAAATCCAAAATGTGGATACACATTTTTCAGAGGGTTGCACTGTGTCACCTATTAAAAATTACCTGCATCACAAGAGAGATCAAAGGTGCATGGCTGGTCAGAGACAGAACAAAAACCAATTCAGTATGCTTTAAACAGCGGGGGGAGTAAATCAGGACTTTATCTGGTTAAATGCATTTCATTTTGAAAAAAAAAAAATCTGATTCCAAAATTGTTAAATGTACAGGTGAACTAAGGCTGTTAAAAGGTTTCTTGCAAGGATGAAGTCTAGCCAACCTCAATTCAGGGAGCAGTTTCTGACATTACATCTGCCCTTACTTCACCACACCACTACCACACTCATGGAAATCAGTTTCACAGAAAATGGGGTCCATTTCCCCCTATCACCTTCAGAAAGCACAGGGACACAGTTAACACTGAGCTCTTGAGAAATTTGTCTGCTTTTACCAAAGCAAAGAGATTTAAAAAATAAAATAGCCTCCCCTCAACAGTCACAGTGATTTCAAACATACCATGTGCTGCAGATAAATGGCAATCATTTTCTGACAGATGATACTCTTAAAAATCCAAATAAGCAGAATAGATTTGTTTCAGACTTGAACATACAGTCATGAAACCAGATTAAAGCCCTAGAGCTTTCCATGTAATCAGATACTGAAAGTCAGTTCTCTCTCCATTAAAGCTGACCTTGCATAGTGACATTGTACTTTTATCTCAAAAATTAAAGATACTTCTTAAAAGATTATTTTCAAAATATACAACAGACAGTACAGCTGCAGTGAGTGTGGATTGTTTCCATCTCTAAATATACCCTTCCCCTTCACACATCAAACTGCCTTTGAAACATAGAATTTGATTTTGGTTAAGGTGTCAGAATCCAAATTTAATATTCTGATATTGCAGAGACACTATTTTTACTGAATAACAGCCATTGTTATGGCATGATTAAAAGCCAGGCTACATAATAAATCAACTTTCTTAGCTGGAAAGCTCATTAGTACTGAGACTATTTTAAGTGCCCAAAGCCATGTTTTGACATTTGGCTATAACACCTTCACTGAAAGGTTCAAAAGCTTCTTACATAAAGCTAAATACACTTAAAACATTCCCCCTAACAGGGAATTTCCCCTAACAGGGAATATGCAAAACCCAAGAAGGTGAAGGAAGAGGGTGTAGTGGCACAGGCAAGAAGTCAACTCAGCCACATTAAATATGTCATCCAGAAGCTATCAAAAGAGCCTGTGTTGATATTATGAATTTCCATCTTGTTGCTCTAACATATTGACAGTAGAAATTTAGTCAGATTACAAAAGAAAACATAGAAGCAATACAGTTATGCCAGAGAACATTTGAGCTCATCCCAAGATTTTACAGTTAACTTGCATTGGTTAAACTAGGAGAGGATATTTCAGATCACTAAGCTCAATTTTGGACCCCTAACTCAAGTGGAAGAAATAAGCAGCCTAGGAGGCAGAGGAAGACCTGAGATCAGAAGTGCCTCAATACCTGTTGGATAGTATAAGTAAGTATATAAAATAATTTTAAAAACAGTGAAATCGATCACATTTAGCTGCTGTAGCAATGGAATGGTGCAATTTGCTAAGCAAATACACTTACAGAGGAGGGAGTGCACCATCCATGGGATAACAGATTTTTTTCCCTCACAAAAGACGTGAGATAAACACACAAGAAATGAGCTCAGGTCTGGTACCTGAGAGAAACACCTCATCACGAGGTAGATATTGAATCACTGGTTTCCCTCAGATATATGAATTTGTCCAAGCACACCATTTCAAACAGAAGTCTCAGACCCATGGGCTTGATGCCTGGAACACCATCCCCATGAAGGGCCTGCAGGCTGCTTCCCTCCAGGAGCCCTCTCTCAACTCGTGCAAGGTGCTCTCCTGCTGCTGTTGTACTGAGAACGGTGAGAAATGACACAACATGAATCCAGGAAAATGGCCATATTTTATGGATTAAATCCGTCTTTTTGTAATTTGGTTCGCAATAGAAGAATGACATGATTGGTCCATTGATCAGCCACCTACCAGAGTGATTGGCTGAATGGTGTAACACCATTTCCAAAATTTTTTCCCAATGTACCAAAACGATTCCAGTCCATCTCCACAACAACTTGCACCTGTGAAATAGTTGACAAAATCTCAGACTGTTTTCTCAGCTAGTCTGCGTGAGAAAGGAGACTGCACAGCTAGAAAATTTCTCTGCTAGCCTTTTTGGTACCCACACTCTCCCTTCCCAAGGAGCCACCAGCCAGGCTGTGGCACCCGGCAGCCAGCACACGGGTGCCCGCACAGAAAGTGTTCGTGCCGCCGGCGGCATCGTCTCGCGGATGAAAACACAATGTGATCGTCGGCCTCCTGCGAACGGAGCAGACGCTCCCAACCGACCAGTGTGCTCAGGCACCCAGCCCCTGGCACCCCAGCCCCTCACCAAGAGCCCCCAAATCGTGCCACTCCCCTGAGCCACCCTTGAGCAACAGCTGCAGCACAGAGAGGGAGTTTTCCACGAGGTGCCCCCGAGTGTGCACCCACCAACGAGAGGGGGTATGCCATGCTGCCTCTTGTGTCACCCAGCCAAGGGATGCAAAAAGAACAAATAGATCTGCTCTGCTTCAGTGGCAGCAGGAAATGCACATACTTTAATATTAAAGACAAAAGTTAATTAAAAAGGACATTTGATTTTACAATTGATTTTGCAGTCTCTCCCTATTTGATTTGTGATGAGTTTCTTAAAGAGCCATTGCTGCAGGCTTATGCTGGCACTAAGCTAACTTGTTTTCAAGGAGGTAACACATAAGGGGTGAAGGAGGTAAAAGCCCTCTTTTTCTGAGACGGATCTGTAAAGAAGCAAGAAAAGCTCATCACCCAGATGCCCAATTTACACCTTCCTCTCCCAAAGCCTTAGACAAGAATTCAACAATAACAAGAAAGGAGTTTCTAACTACCCTGAATTCATACTTTGTGAATCTACTCTGCTCTGTGCCATGGTAACTGCAAATACAAATCTTGAAAGAGAAGGTGGAGGAACACCTATCTACAGTATAAAAAAACCCCAAAGCACTATTTCAGGTGTCATACACCCATACAGCCTCAGTCCCTGAGGGATGAGTATGGTGTGTCATGGACTGTCTTGAGCAAGGAAACCCAATTCCCAGTCCAGCTCCACTGGCTCTTCCAATGCAATTGCTCTGTCCCAGCAGCCATCTTCCCCTCCAGCACAGCAAGAAAGTCATTGCACATCTGGCAATAGCTTTACCATTCTTCCATAGGCCACAGAAAAAAACCAAACAAACCAGCCTTAAAATTAGTAATTAATATTGTAGTACTTGGTTTGGCTTACTTGAAATTCTTAATTTTTTCTACATCTCAACTTGTAAAACTTTCAATGAACAAAGGCCCCAAGGCAAATCCTAAACAAGACACTGGGCTCCTTCCCTGCACTGAATCCTACTTTGCCAGAGAAATTCAACAGATTGATACACTGAATCCTGAGATTATAAACAGGCTTAAAATACCATGCTTGTCAATTATGAGATATTAGAGTGCTTTTTTATTCATATCAGGTGGCTTCAGATGAACACAATTTTTTATGTGTCCAAACCCAAAGATTTGCAAGCTGATACTAAAAAGCTGATATATGAAAAATAAAATAAAAAATAAAATTAAAAAAATACAATAAAAATGAAAGAAAATACATCAGTTACCTACAAATGCTTTTTTTTGAAGATTCAACAGTTTAAATAATTTTTAGTCTGTTTCTTCTCATTTCACTGTTTTCACTCAATCTTCACTGCATTATGTACACAGTCTTCCAGCTAAACTCAGTCAGTTCAGTTCATCTGTGTTCTGTAGCTCACTGCAAATCTCTGAAACCATCTATACTAAACATCAATCTACTCTGTCTTCTCTTTTCATAACTTCTTTTTTCAGAGTTCTGTCAGCCCAAGGATTTGGAAACTAATCTAATGAGGGAAGTTAAACTTCTACACAGCTATTACGGGTGCCCTCCTAGTAGCTGTGCTAACAAGATTCATCACCAAATATAAATGGAAGCATTCTCCAAAAGAAGACAAAGGTACTGTAATGAGCTAGGCAGGAAGCAGGGCCTCCGCTCTCTGCGTAAGATTAGTCAGTGTAAATCATTTTGGCACTAATGGTGGTTTTTTTCTAAGGCTGGACAATGACAACAACATTTATACAAAGCACAAGAATTCATGAATGTCTGGCAGTATTGTCTTCGAAATACAAACAATGTTTGTTTTTCATTCTACACTTTCAATTCAGTACCAGCTGGATTCTGCAAAAAACATGGGTCAGTTCTGATACACCAGATAACCAGTTCATCCCAGTCAGATCCCACAACTGAAGCATTTCAGAAGCAGCACTGACTGTTACTAAACACACTCCTCCTTAGCTACAGAATGAATAACAACATCACCTCAACCTCTCATGCCTATCCTGAGGCAAATACAAAAGAAAACATATTAAAATCAAGTAATAACAACAATGGTGAAGAAAAGGAGTGCCACACAGCATTATTTCTCTGGGCTAAATCTTAGGCATTGAAATACTTCACCTACACCCATGCTGATTCAAAAGTCTGCCTGTATTTACATGGGCTTGTATTTTTTGGACCCAGGACTGTTCCAGTGTGCTAGAACAGAAGTTTCCACCATGCTGACATTTACTGTCTCTATAAAATTTAATATTTTAATGACTAGCCAGTGAGGTACAGGACAGCATCTACCTCAAGAGTCAGCTGCAGTATGATGCAAGCTGGCAGATGTCCTGGATCCCAGTTTCACTGGGAGCCAAGTGGTCTGTACGTACAGGCAGGAAATCTTAATGCCCACCCAATCCGCAACAAAAGCATACTCATCGTCTCACTGCAGGCAAGGCTTCCTACCATGACCAACCAAGAAAGACCAAAGGCTATTGACAAAGGACAGCTGTTGGCTAAAACTACCCTTATCACCATTTCCTTTCTGCTGCTGGAGCCACCTGGCTGCAGAGCCAGAGGTACCATAAGGTTCAGCTCAGCTCTGACTGCAAACTGCAGTGATAAAAAGCATCAAATCCAACAAGGGCTGAGAGCACCTTGGGAAAGGAACCCTTTGTGCGAATGAACTGATAAAAGGAAGATAAATCTTTCATCACAGACCCATGGCAAAACACATTTGTACAGAAACTGAAAATCATCCCACAAGTACATACATACAGAAGGTGCCAAAACTGTGTATCTAATACTTCCACTAAAAGACAAGGTGACAGAATGTGCCTTATTTATGCCTGACTTTAAAATTCTGAGTAAGAAGTGGCTATGCAATCTCAAAAAGTACATGTCAAGTACCAATAAAAAAGTATTGCCCATAAACTTCACATCTGGGACTGGAGTTGGCAGTATTTGCTGCCTGCTAGAAAAACAAACAGAAAAAATGAGCTCCAAAATATGCATCGGCAAAGAAGATCCCAGAAGTATAGAGCAAGAAGAGAAACAGCAGTGGCATGGTAGGCAGGTCAACCCCCCCCCCCCCCCCAAAGTCCAAGAGTTAACAAATTCTGCTGGGCTTACAGTTTTCTGTAGCATAGTGTATTTTGCCATCATAATTCATATAGCAAAGCTCTTCCACAGTAGCACAGGAAATCTGTATGATAGCATTGTCTTGCTAATGAGACACACTCCAGGTTAAATTTGGCGGCATCACAGAGCAGCCAAGAGGAGCAGAGACTGCACTGCCAGGGTACTCAGGGAGAGAGGAGAACCAGCAGCACCCTTTGGGAAGGGACAAGAGAGAACAAATGCTGGAGCCTATCACCTCTATGGAAGGCCTCTAAATGGCATCCCTGTGTGAATGCAAGGGCTGAAACTAAAATCACTGCTATGGTCCCCAGCTCTGCCTCTCACTGCTGGACAGAATACAAATACTGTAGGCTACACACTGCAGAAAATCTGTCATTATAAAATTCTAAACATTTGTGACTGCTGAATCTTTTGCAAAGTGACAGGAAAAAAATTTTTAAAAAAACAATACCTGTTGTTACCTCCTAAGCATGCTCTCCCTTCCTCTTGGTTTCCTTGAAGAGGATAAATAATTGTTTTGCTTGTTTCTTCACCTCCTACCTTTTCCTCTTCAGAAAAGCCACACAGTTTAGACATATTTTTCTTCTCCAAGCCTAGGGGCTTTGCTATAGCTTCTGGAAGGACTGTTCCAGAAATATTTAGACTTGCTGGTTATTAAATGCCAAATCCTGGCAGGCTGTTCTTGACTTTCTCTAACTTTTAATAGGTATCTGAAGCATATCTGTTCCTTTACATTAGTGGATACTAGAATTTTTCAGCAAGACAGCTTGTTCTTTCCTATTACACTTGATTTATGAGACAGCTTATGGAGAATATAGGAAAGACATCATAGTCCCCTCTCTTTGCATTTAGTACCTTTACAAAACTTGCCCAATTAGCAGAATCATTGACAAGTGAGTACTAAATAATGGCTTAGATACAAAAACACTTACTGTTAAAGTAAGCAAGCTTATTTGCATACCTACACACAAGCAGTTATTAAACTATTTCTAGGAAAAAACACTATTCCATCTGCACTCAATTTTGCACATTAGTTTCACATGAAACCTTCCTATTCTAAAGACTCCTCACATTACAGAAGTATCTTCTGCTCCCCAATCTTTACAAGATACTCTTTTGAAAGAAGAAGGTGAAGAGTTATAAAGCATTTGCTTGTGTAAAAACAGTGATTCAGCAGGAAACACGCACTTGAAATGCCCTTCACAAGAAAGGGCTTATTCACATGGGGACAGTCAGCAGGGCTATCTCAGTCTCCACTTGAATGCTCTTTTTCCAGTTTGTGTCAAAGGGATTCAGATGCCTGGGAAGAAGCTAATCACCATTTTTATAGTCTGTGGAAAGCAGCCTTGGTTCAGAATTGCAGGTGCTCATACCAAAAGCTCTCCCAGTGAAAAGCAAAGGACCACAAGTTAATGTTCTACAGAAACTGGCAAATCTGCTGCGCTCACAGAGCCGTGTGGTCAGGTGTGAACTGCAAGTGCACACACGAAACAACATAACAACTATGGCTGCTCAAAGTTCAGCTGCAGCATTAACGCACAATATGCTAAAAAGGCAGAGAACACCTAACACAGCAATTATTTTAGCCAATTCTAACCCTTCCACAATTTCTGCTCATGCCAATCACAGGAAGCTTTAGGCCTCCTAATAGGTATGGCTTAATTCAGTAAGAAATGTTGCACATAACTGGAAGCAAAAATTGCAATAGTCTGTTGCAAACACCTTTATCATCAACATAATCAAGGCATACCACCAAATATTAATTTGCAGTGGTTCTGCAAGTTGCTTCTAGATACAGGTTTACTCTTCTAGGTTTTAAACCAGTGTCAGTGCCAGCAAGGCTTTAATAGAAAGTAATGGATAATGAAATTTAGTGGAAGAGTAAGAAAAAACAAAGCAAACAGTGGCCACAGAACATAAAAATCCACTTCATGTTAATAATCTAATCTTCCTATTTATTATGTGGATACTATGACTGTATGGGAGCTAGTTCAGACTATGTCACAACTCTGAGCTGAAGCTCTTTGTGCTGTATTTTTCTATGTACTATTCATTAATCTGGAATTCTAGAATATATGCCAGCTCTAAAAATACTTGTACTTTCAAGTTCTTGGACAAGAGTATTTACTTCATATGCTATGAAAAGAGTGTAGATGCTCCTACT
Organism: Lanius collurio; assembly: GCA_020086605.1. Classification (NCBI taxonomy): domain Eukaryota; kingdom Metazoa; phylum Chordata; class Aves; order Passeriformes; family Laniidae; genus Lanius; species Lanius collurio. The sequence continues at coordinate 2,186,615 of JACBWW010000011.1, read as the reverse complement.
TGGACAGAACAAACACACAGGACATGATGTAACATCACGCCTATGGCTACTTCTATTTCCATGACAGTACCAAAGCAGCAGGTACCTTGCTTCCCTCCAACACTGCAAAAAGGCAGAAGTCCTACAGCCCAGCTCAGCATTAAAGGTCACCTTTAGGCACTTGGGTTTCAGATTCACCACTGACATAACAGTGTCAAGGTTAGTATTGTACCACGTACTTCAGCAACAAAATTAAAAAGATTTTAAGACATACTGGATTTGATTGCTGCCAGTGAGCTGACATAGAAGAAAAATCCCAAAGAAATTGCGGATGCATAAGTGGTCTTTACTTCAAAAAGTATTGGGGAGAAACATTAACTGAGTCTTGCTTGAGAAGCAGGCATTGAACTGCCAGTATCTCCTCTGCAAACCATTTTCTTGAAAGACAGCTGTTTCCTAAATTAATTTGGATCATCACATACAGACATTTGTCTCAAAGTGTCTGAGAAAGAGCCACATGTCAGGTGACTGTATGGATCCTTTTGCAGTACAACAATATGGATAGGGGAAAAGAAGGAACTGAAAAGGAAGTGGGGAAAATGTCAGGCTGCCAAGCTGGTGTTCTGCCATCAAAACAGAGTGTTACTTATTTCTTCTATAGATGTTCAGACTTCAAAAGCAGCAGCCACATGCACTGTAGCACATGACCACTGTAGCATGGACCACACAGTTATGTTCCCTAACCCCCCACCCCCCAAATAATCCCTTGATTAAAGGGGGATATTTACAAATAGCTTCAGAAGACACTCGTATAAATCTGTCCCAAAATTTGCACATCCTAAGATAGGTGAAAGTAATATAACAACTATTATTGATTCTAAAACAAATGAAAAATTGTACTTATAAAATGTGTTCTATGCATGCAAACTTGCTACAAAACATTGCCTCTGCTACTTCAAGTTTTAGACTGGATTACACTGCAACCTGTTGCCTTCTCTTTTCAATTAAAAGTAAACCTTTAAAAACACCAGAAGACTTGGAGTGTGGAAAAGGGAGCAAGTTAAAATACAATCCTCATTACACTCTGCGACTTGTTTGTGAAACTTTAATTGTCTTGATAATCTACAAGTCATGAAATTTAAGTCTTGCTGCCCTTGACAAATTAAAAAAGCTGGATTTTTAAAGGACAAGTTAAGCATGTCATGTTTGGCAAATATTTTAAGTAATGTACTTGTAATCTTTTTTGTTTCAATATTCTTGTTCTGTCTGCATTACTATTAGTTGTTGCACTGATGAAACAACATTTGAAGATGACCTTCAAGGACTTGGTTTCAAATTAAACCATCAGGAACCCTAAGGGTAAGAGGGTTCAATGCTTAAGAGAGCACTATTATCAGTTATTTCAAACTTAAAAAAATAAAGCCGAGCTGAGCTGTCTGTAATAATAGTAGCTTTTGTCTTTTAGGTCTCTGAACAGCCAGAAATCAGGGAACACAGAGTTTTAAGACTGGTTTTAGCTTTTTATGAATGGTCTTGTTGAATAACAGAAGCTAAACTATTACACCCACATTACAACATCTAGTTCAGGGCTATCTTTTCCCAAATGAGCTGATTTCTCTCATGAAAAGCAAGTAAACATGCTTTTTTTTTTCTTCTCCTACTGCAGACATTGAGCCAGAGCCATTCTTATGGCAGTCAAAGATTTTTTTTTAAATGCAACCTTAACATTACAAATGTTGAATTCAATGTCAGTACTTGCCTCTTCTCCATTCCTAAAAATAGGAGAATATCACTGTCACCCAGGCTAGTAATCCTATATTGGACTACAAGGTTTGAGATGTATACAAGTCCTTCATCGTCTTCACTCACAGCTCCAAGGACAAGCTGTGACAAAAATCGATTTCTTCAGCTCTCCTTCTCCAATCATCCAGAACATTTTTTTTTCCCCCAATGAGAAGGAGAAATGACAATATGGCGACAAGACCATGCCTGCATTCCCCTGAGAAGCCTGGACTTCCACGCGCTATTGCTTACCCTGGTGGTTCAGGGAGATGCGGTTAGATGGTTCTTGGAAACCTGGTTCCACCAGATCCCGCCGACCATGAGCTGAAGTCTGATCTACATTGTCCTAAAAACAGAAGAGCAGAATATCTTATCAAAACCAGGCATTCTGTACTCCCTGCAAGCTACATTACACAGAGTCAAACCACCAATACAAAACAAAAAAACTCTGCCATGCCTCTGAAAGGAGAAACCAATGTCAGAGAAGGTGGGAGAGCAGATCACAGGAGGACACTAGGCTGCCACATTAATACCTGTGGCATGGATCCAGAATCAATGACTGTGCTGTTGGCTCATCTGTACACTAGTTTGCATTTCAAACTGAGAAACAGTGATGTAAATGCACTTCCTAGTTTAACAAAAGTTTCTTCTTGCATCAAATTATGCAGAGGCTTGGGGCTTTGTTTTCTTTAATTCCAAGTCTGTGGCTTAGGGCTTTGTAACTAATTAACTGGACCGAAACAGATTCAGTAGTGAACTACTAAACCTCAAGAGAAATCAGAAGTTCAGTTTAGATAAACATCCATGGCTCTGGATGCCAACCTGTTGTTTTTTTCATATTGGAACTCTCACAAGATCAAGTTTCATGAAGTTTTAACACAAACTGAATTTGGCTAAGTCTAAAATACCAGGGTTTCTCACAGATCTTGCCAAAGAAGACAAATAGGAGAAAGCAGGAAAACTGAAATAAAAACAAAGAAAATAGGAAAAGTAAGATAAGACACATTTTACAAGTATGAAAAGGAGACTTAGAGCAGATACATGGTTTTTAAAAAGTGGCATACCTTGGCATATACCAGTTAAGGGTGGGTGTGGAAAAGTGCATAAAGTTGACTGCACTGATATATCACCAAGCATAAACTGCTGCAGCGATATACATGACTATATATATGCGACCCTACTGTGCCCAAAGTGTGGGCTAAATACACAGTGGCATGACCTGCTTTTATGTCAAAACACAGGAACCACCTTCATGGCAAATGACATTTTAATTAAGGCAGAGCAGTAACAGCGAGCAGCAATTCAACTACGCGCAATCATGAGCCTTCAGCCCAGCACTGACAGAATACAAGCTAATGCTCAAAATCGTAATGGATGGAGTGTTTGGGGACTAGAACCGTCCATAGTTATACCACTCTCTCTTCATCAGAGACTGTCTCAGCAAATGCTTGAGCTTTGATTCAAGTACTCAAGCACCACTCTCAGGGGTTGTCACCATCAGGGATCAGTTCAGGAGCCCAAAGGCATTTATTTATAAGAGGGAAACTGACAACAGTGGTAAGACTAAGAAAGGTTTTTATGAGTAAACACTGTATGACAACATACAAATGGCATCCATCTATCTATCTATCTATCTATCTATCTATCTATCTATCTATCTATCTATCTATCTATCTATCTATCTATCCCAGATACAGCTGGGACCACTTAAACTTCTGCCTCCATATTGGCTATCTCCCCTTGCAGCTCTTCACATTCTTCACACTGGTTTTCACAACGCTGGCTGTTACTTCATGCGCCACATCTCGCTTATCTCATGAGTTTTTGTTATTGCTTCTCAGGAATCAAAAAAAGCCCAAACCACATCAGACCTTCCGTCAGCACAACTGTCTTTGTTCTTACTTTCTTGAAACACAGCAGTATTTGTTAGCTCTTTCACTGGAGCTAAATGAATGCTCACTAGGAACAAGCAACTCACAAGCTCCTGTTTTCATCAAATCCCTGGCAACTACAGGGCATTACATTCTAACATTATTTTCACTTTTGGAGCACTAGTCATTTGCACTGTATTTATCTCATTTTCTTTGGGACACCACACCACCATCACTGATATGGCCCACATCATCTCCATTTTAAATTTGAGGCAGAAAATTTGGGACTTGCAGCACAAGAAGGCAACTGCAGAAACAACATACAAAATTATGCATCTGTTCCCCACAAAGTTCAGTTGTGATTTTTCCAAGGTGCCAAGGGCAACAGCAGGAGGAGATGCTAATCTAGGAAAAGTTTCAGTCAAAACTTAAAAGCTGAAGCTGACTGCTCTCAGTACAAAGGCTAAGAGGTAAGCATGGAGAACTCAGCAGAACATCCCTCCCCAGCCCAGAGCTTTTCTCTGTGCATTTCCCTTCATGAAATTCAACATGACCAATTTTATGGGGTAGCTAAAACCCCACAGAAGCAGTTTAGCAGCATTAGTTCCACTTCCCAGGAAGAAGTCCCAATGTCTAACGCATGGATGCAGTGACATATTGCCTCGTAGCTGGGAAGAGCAACAAGGTATCCCAATAGAAACAAAAGTTGGAACAAGAAAACCGGTTATAAGCTAATTTTCACACACCTAAATGTGTTGACAGTTGCCCCAACATATATAAGACCCTTCTGGAAGGCAAGATGCATGAAGTGCTGTGTAGTAACAAAAGTGAAATGGGGCCGAGATGCACCATTTTACAATTGGGTTTCCCACAGCAGTACACACAAACACTTCACTGAGAGACCTTATTTCAGGCTTTCACTGGGCTCCAGGCCCATAACTCTTCAATTAAACCAGACTTTTTTTTTTTTTTAACTAGCAATTGCCAAAAATTTACAGGAATAGGATACACCCTCTCTGGAATCACCTTACATCTGTACCAGAAGATGCTGAGAACCACAGGCCTTACTCACAAAGTTGAGCCAAAGCCATGGTAAGGGAGATCAAAGTTTTCAGAAGCAGAGGTTAAGGTGACTAATGACTGCTGTTGCTGCCCTTATAAAGCTGATGCCCCTGCCTGCTTCGTTCAGTGCAAACACTTGCCCACAAGATCCAGAGAGTTCTCCTGCAGCTTGAGCAAAACAGGGAGGCAAAGGTTTCCTCCGGACACTGTGGGCCAGCAAAACCCAGGTGCTAAAGCAAAGCGACAGGCCGTGCATAAACAAAGCCACACCTGTTACAGCAATGCAGGCAGCAGAGGGGAAAAGGTAAGGGCGGTGAGGTTTAAAGAGCCAGGGGTAGTTTCACATGACCCTCCAGAATCTGTTTGTGTCCGTTGTGCACAGACAAACACTGGCACTCGGCCAGCTGCAGTGGAGATCACACACTGGAACAAGGGTAAAGAAGAGAGGGGAGGGGGCAGGAAATAAAGTTATATAATTGCTCCGTGCCAGCAGTCATATTGTCAGGCCCCAGCTCGGGGCTGAGGCCATGGCCTTCAGCAAGGTGGGCACCTGCTTTGGTCCATCACCATCCCCCATGCTGCAGCTGAAAGCGGCCTCCAAGTAAGTCATTTGTTTGCTTCGTGGTTTAATCCTCAGCTCTCCCTCCTCTTCCAATAAATGCTCTCAATATGAAATTAAAGCATGTTACTTAACTTACTGTACCATCCAGCTACTGCAGTATTTTTAGAAGCTAGCTGAGCATTAGCCCTCGCTGACTTTTTGCATGTGCTGTTTTCTCTGTCAGTCAGCATCCGCAAGCAAGGATGATTTAATTGAGTGACTAGCAAGAGTGCAAGAAGGACCTGAAGCAGGGTCCTTTAAAGCACTAGCATATCATAAAGCCAAACACACCATCATTACAGATCAGATTACAGCGTCCTTTTGCAAACCTATGTTGCACGACACAAAATGCGACATGCTTGCATTGCCTTAAGAAACAAAGTCCACTCATAGACAGTGTTATCTCTACGTATCAGTAACCAGGACAATCTAGATTTATTTTTCAATCTATAACCAAGCCTTTCAAGTTGCTCTCCTTCAAGTATGACATACAGTGTTTGCTGCTGTTTGTGCTAGCATGATAAGCATTTCAGTTATCTAAGAAAACATTAAATCTCATCTTTTAATCAGAGAATCAGCCAGACATATACTATAGCAGCTCTGCTGTCTGCACACGTGCTCTTTAATCACCTCTTTGGCTCCAAGTGCCACTGTTCCCACCTGCACTTTAACTCAGGAGAGTATTTATCAGTATGAGACAGCATTATTAGACAGACCAGTGTGTTGCTACTACTCTACTGCTGCTTCTCTCATCCTAGTTTTTTCAGCAAATGTTATCTAGTAAGTCATTCAAGGTAATCTTACAGGCAAATAGAGAAGGGAGGAGGCAGATTTGAAAGTACAAATAATGAAGTATCATTTACACTTCCCTTCTCCCTCATTCTTTGTAAAGAAAGGGGTCTAGCATTAGCAGAGATAGAGCAGCTTTCTGGAGTGGTCTGGAAATCCCCTGAAGGCTTCTGCTTCTTCTAATTTCAGTAGTCACTGGAAGTTTATGAGATGAAGAAAGGCTACAAGTGGCAGCACAGCTTCTCGGAAGGACCTGGGAGCACGGCCAGACTGAGGATGTCCAGACCACCAAGAAGACAGCCCCTGTTTTTGGATTTACTGTAGCTGTGTGCAAACCCACAGTGCCATGCCCCTGAACAAAAGGTTCAATTGAGCAAGAGTCACGCGTACTCATGCCAGCAGTCCCACAGCAACAAATTAAGATCATGACATACTTCTGATGTTTGTACACCGTCCAGCACAACAGAAAGTAAAGTCAGACGTGCTGACGGGTCTCACCGCAATTTAGGAGACTATCAAGGCAGATATGCCTCAGTTTGCAGAGAGGGCACTCCTGCCAAATAGGAGCTCTCTGCCAACCTGGCGGTGCTCCTTCATCACACCAAGGTACAGGTCTTAAAACTATCTGAGCGTAAAGAGAAAATTAGCTAAGTCATTATTTGAACAACCACAGCTTTACTCTGTTCAGGCAACTTGTGCACAGCAAAATGAAGTACCTTGTACTAGCACAGACTGAGGGAGCTATTGCAGAGTGCTCAAGTGTAAGTGGTTCCCAGAAAAAAAAAGCAATTACACGAATTCACCAGAGAGGTGAACACCAAGGTCTGTGAAAAAGTGGACACAGCTCCAGGCTTCAGGAGCAGAAAGAAGATACTTTGAGAAATAACACTCTCTCTTTGTATCTGCAACTTGTTGATCTTAGATGAAGGACACAGATAGACAAATATTTCTTTATCTGAACCAGTACTGTCATTCTTAATATGTCCTTGGAGTTTCCTTAGTCAATGAACAGATTAGACATAATTCTTCTGAGGATGCTTCATAAGATTCCTCACTTTCCAAACAAAAGACTGTGCATTTATGTAAAGCAGCTTCCTGCACTGCTTTTTAAGCTATGCTGATTCTTTATACCATGATTTTGTAGCTGTGGTTTACTTCAAGCATCAAATGTAGAAGAAGAATAATATGACAGCGGACTCAATTATGCTAAATGCTGAGTAGCCAGCTATTCATCTAAGTAAACTTTCCTACAGTTTACTGGTATCTACAGCCACCCAGAGTTTCTGCTCACTCAGTTTTACTCTTAGTCCTGTGAAGGCAAACACACAGGCTATTACAAGAATAGATCCGACTGAAGGATCCAGACCAGCATTCAAGTTCTAATCCAAACTCTACAGTCCAGATCAATTAGTAATTCATGTGACGCTCCTTTCTAAGAAATACAGCAGCATAATCCCCTACCAGACAGCTGTTTAGTACAACATATTTTTAGCAAGCTGGCACTCCAGAGTTTGAGGAAATTTGTCCCACGTAAGAGTCCTGAGGGAAGTACAAGGCTCTTGGGTTTGTCCAAAGTCACTGCTTTGCACACAATTTCAAGTTTACTCAAACACAGTATGTATGTTTTACTGTTTTCTGCCAGAGTGCTTAACATGTCATACAAATAAAGAAAACACAGGCTCTGCACACTAGGCAAAAAACTTTAAAGTGCATTCTCAGACAACCCACATATTACATAATTAAAGACCTGCAACCTGGTTTCCTGCCTCTTAACTATAGTCATTTGACTAGGTAAGAGCCAAGTGAAAGGCTCAGTAAGTCAACAGAGTAACTGTGAACCTAGAATTTTAGCATTCCCATTGCTAAGAGAGCTTGTACAAACAAGGGCTTAAAATAAAGCCACTTAGCTTTGTCAAAAGTTGGGCTCTCTCTCCTGAAGTAGCAAAGCCACTAACTACAGGAATCCTTCTGATTTTACAATACTGGCTGTCAAGACAGGGAACAATAACCCTAGAGACCAAGAATAAACAAGCTAGCTCAGGATTATAGAAGCAGCAAAGGCAGCAGCATATTCCTCCCGACACACCACAGCACCTCTAATCCTCACTGCCACAAATCACTGAAAACATGCAATAACCTGGCAGGTCACACAGACCTGTTGTGATCCACACATCCCTACAACCCTCAGCAGACTTACCAGCCCACCACGCAACGTCTATGATAGCTACAAGAGACCAGGAAGTAGCAAAGAGAAGGAAAATGAGGCTGACAGACAGGACAGATCTGCGCCCATGGTCCATGTCTCTGCAGTGGCAGAGAATTTGTTAAATGAATCACAGGAATTATATTACATCCCATGATACAGGGGAAGGCAGAAAGGCTTGTCAGTCTGACCTTGAAGGAACTTCTCTCCCGACCCTCTCTGGGCTTCAGCCACCCACTGATCAGAAATCCTTAAAGTCTGAAAAGAATTGGGGGTTTGGACCCTTTTGTCAACACTGAAACCCCATAGTGTGCATGCCCCAAGCCAGTGAAGTGTTTCTTCCTAAAAGCAATGGCCTGACACAGTTATAGAAGCCACTGCTATAGCTGAACCAGAAAGTTATTTTTCTGAAAGTGCTTCAGATTTATTTTTAGGAGTCTAGTTATGTGACTTATCACTACCTGCATTGCAACTGCTATCAGGGCAAACCAAAAACCGCTGTCATCTACCAGCCAGCTTCTTCCTGTCACCCCTGCCCTGACTCCCAATGTCTCTTTGGCATCCAGGACATTAATTAATTCATTAATGTAGTCTATCAAGAGCTGGACCACAACTAGCAAGCTCCATCAGTATCTGGTAGCAGCAGTTTATTCCTAAAAGACTTTTCTCCACCAGGAGTGAGCACACCATGTTAGCTGACAGCTGCAGCAATGCACTTTTACAGCATGCATACAGGCCAACATTACAGATTCAGCTTCTCTAGGCTGATTTTTGCAAAACTGGCATTAACAGGCCTTTCAACACTCCCGAACCCAAAGTTTGGAAAGAACTCTCTCACTAGATGCAGTCCTCTTAGTAGGAACCAACCACTTCTGCAAGAATTAAGCTGTCTCCCCATACTCTGCACAGAGAAATTGGATAACATATTCCACAGCATGCACTTTTTGGACCAGACTGCCATTTATTATTATGGTAGAAGAAAATTCAGTGCCTCATGGTTGCTGTCTTTTAATCAGCCAGCAAGGAGGGAATCCAACCGACAGGCTTAGAAATGCTAAAAGCTTTGTTCTATTTTTAATGAGACTAAAACCACTGTGGCAGTTAGAGACAGTTTACATAGTTTACAGCTAAAATAAAGTCTTGAAATACAGAGGAGAAACAAGTGCACAGAGTTCTCAGTGAAAGCAATTACTCCTCAGAGGTGTCTTCACCTATAAAGTACTTAGAAAAATGAAGCATTTGCTAACTGATAAAGTATCCTTTTACTTATGTTTTTAAAATAAATTGTGTTTCTTTTCATTTCTAACAAGGCACCACTGAATAAATGAAGTTTGTATTAGGAAATTCATCATACTAGAAAAGTCACATGCTTACATGGAAATTTTGTTTCTTCTGCTGGTGCCCACAGAACCTGATAATGTATCTTTACCTTGTACTTAATTGTAAGTTAGCCTTACCTCCAGAGCAAGTCACTTTCGCTGGCAAGGGAGTGCCACTGGCAAAGCTATATGTTCAAAGCTACATCCTTTGCTCCATGTTCTAAGCTCTTTGGTTTTAGTCAATACTGACTCAAGCATTAAAGTCCCTGAAAAATCTGTTTATTGTGAGAGTGAACTGTACTTATCAATAGGAATTTAAAAATTGAGTTTTGTTACCATGAGAAAGTATAACCTAAACCAGTATGTCATATTCCTCTTCTTTTTAAATAGGCTTTTCAGTGAGATCTTGTATCAAAGAACTGACACCTAACAGACTACACTACTTAAATTGAGCCAAAAGCACAAATTCAGATGTTTTAACTACTACACTGGATGGTGCTTGTGCAGTCTAAGGGAGTAATGCAACCCACAACAATGTGTTGTTGCTCATAAAACCTGTAGCCCATTTAAGAACCCTTACCAGGGTCACTTTTCATGTGTTGTCCAAGTTTCTGAAATGCGTGGTCAGACTATATTCCTCCTCCATCAGAAGGATAAAAAGAAACACAATGGGATTGTTTATTTGTACCCTGGTGCAATGGAAAAATTCAGCATGTCACACACTTGCTAACACCTCACCCAAACTGAGAAAGCATCTTCAAAATTATTTCCTTTTATCCTGTACTTAAAACAAAAAAACAAAAAAAAACCAAACAAACAAAAAAAAAACCCAAAAACAACAAAAAAAACCAAACAAACAAAAAAAAACCCCTCCCCAAACAAACAAAAAAAACCATCTCCATAAATTCTTTCAGGGGAAGCTGTAACACAGCAAGACAGTACAGGATATTTAATCCATTCCAACACATGGGCCTCCCCATGCTCAGACCTGTGAAATACAAGGTAGCTCATCTGTTCTACTTGGCATCAAATCTACTACAGCTTTGGTTATAGCAGCACTGCTGGCCAGCTGCTTCCAAGAACATTGCCTTTGGGAGTCAGGTTTTGACAGCATCCTTCCAGCGCATGGACAGGAGACGTTCCACAAAATGTCTTGGACAGTCTGTCCCAGCACAGGCTAATGATGCCCTGAATTAACCTTGGAAGGCTCAGCGCTTGAAAGGATGAGCTGGTGGACTCTGGATCTGGCACTGCAGCAACACATTTTTGTGTCTCAGGCCAGGGGAGGGAAGAGAGAAGGGAAGACATCACCCTGTTGAAGGAACCACTATTTCCATACAAGTGTATTCTCTTCAGGAATTTTTATTAAAATCTCTATGCTTTAGGAAGTGGCACCCACAGCCAGATAACCTAAATTACATGTAAATTATATGAATATAAGCTTTTAGCTAGCAATCTCTAGACATCAAGACAGATGAAACTTTTAACAAAGGAAATAGCATGAAACACAAAAGAATTTTACCATCTGAATGTGGGTCTGCTCTCTTACAGGCAACAGTGCTATTCCCCCTTTGGTGTTTGAGATGGTTCAGCTTCAAACTGAGAATCTGAACAGGCCAACCAGTGAAGATGCTTCTTCATGTGCCTCGACATAAGTTATAAAATCATAAACCTCCTGTGGGGCAGAGCCACTGCGCCCACACAGACCATTAAAATTTACTGGAAGTCAGCAAGCAAACTAACTCTCACCTGCTAAAGAAATTGCTCTTCAGTGCTTCAAACTGAAAATCTGATCAATGCCAGGTGTCATGTAACAAATTCATACAAGACTACTTCACTGTCCTTCCTTGCTTCAACTATCAGCAATATGGACCTCATGACTCTGCTTGCTAGCCAATTTGCTCAATTGTTGAAATTTAGGGTGGGCTTGGTACCCCTCCCCTCCTTCCCAACAGTATTCCTTGGCACTAGATACGTAGTTAAATAGGTCTAGAAGTGCCTGTCCCATCTGAGCACACCTATGAGCCTAATTACCTGGACCACACACCTTCCTGCTCAGATAAAGATCCATTCTCCTGTTACATGGTCCCATCTGCCCCAGAACTCACTGCACACTTCAGACAAGGGGATTTGTAGTCCAGGTGACTTGCTCTCAATTAGATACTCTTTACACATCTCCAGATAAGCAAGTCTTACCCAAAAAAAAGACATTTCAGAATCTCAGATATGAGGTAAATGTTTTTACACTTCAGTTGATCACTCTATACTCTACTTAAACCCCACAGAAATCACAGACACCTAAGGCACAATAATTATTCATGATTAGTCACCCAGCATCAGATCTTGTATTGGAACAGACTGCTGTGCTCTCCTCTAACCAAACATCAGGGTTACAGTCAGAGCAAATCAGTAATGTAATTTATGAAAAAAAAATATTGGAGTCTAAGAAATAGTCTGCAATATATGGGTACTTAAAAATAAATAGTTCTTTTGTACTGCTTACACTGCAGTAACAGGTTACTTTGGAAGCCTTCAGAATGGAAAAAAAAACCCCAAACAACAAATTCCACATCATTACCAACAGAACATGATGCCTGAATGTCTGCATTTCTTTCCTGAATCATGTATGAATCTCACTTAAACTGTGCAGCTTTAAGGAAGTCACATACTAACTGTGCCTTTCAGAGTGATGTTTTCAGTTTTCCTGAAAAAAAGAAAAATCCTCACAGTGATAATCTATTAGACTTCATAAAGTTGCCACCCCCAAGTGTCAGCACACAATGGTTAGACAAAATTTCTAATATAGATGATGCTGCAGTCTGCACTACAGAAATACCTACATAGAAATTGTCAATTCATAACAGCTGGAAAGAAAATAAAAATTAAGATAAGACGAACAGTGCATCACTGTCTTCTTCCCATTTTTCAAAATGAAAGAAACTTGCAGGGTTCAATATTGGGCCCAGTCCTCTCCAGTATCTTTACTGATGATCTGGATGAGGATATCAAGTGCTCCCTCAGGGAGTACAAGGGCAACACTAAGTTGGGTGGGAGTCTTGATCTGCTAGAAGGCAGGAAGGCTCCACAGAGGGATCTGAATGGAAGGGACATTTACATGAGGTTCAACAAGTCCAAGTGCCAGCTCCCGTACTTGGGTCACAATAACCCCACAGAACACTCCAGGCTGGGGAAGAGTGTCTGGAAAGTTTTCCAGCAAGAAAGAAGCTGGGGGCACTGGTCAACAGCAACTGAACATGAGCCAGCGCATGCCTAGGTGGCCAAGAAGGCCAAGGGCATCCTAGCTGTAGCAAAAATAGGCCAGCAGTGCCACGGCAGTGATGGTCACCCTGTACTCAGTCCCTGGTGAAGCCACACTTTGAGTCTCTGTGTCCAGTTGTGGGCTCCTTATTACAAGAAATACACTGAGGTGCTGGAGCGAGTCCAGAGAAAGGCAACAGAGCTGGTGAAGAGTCGAGAGAATGAGTCCTATGAGGAGTGGCTGAGGGAGCTGAGGTTGTTTATCCTGGAGAAAAGGAGGCTTAAGGGGACCTTATGGCTCTCTACAACTGCCTGAAAGGAGGCTGTAGCCAGGTGGGGGTCAGCCCTTTTTCCCAGGCAACCAGCAATGGGATGGGAGGACACAGCATCAAGCTGCACCAGAGGAGGTTCAGGCTGGACCTGAATTCAAGAGGAATTTCTTCATGAAAAGGAGTGTTAAACACTGGGACAAACTGCACAAGAAGGTGATGGAATCACCATCCCTGGAGGTGTTCACAACTGGACATGGAGCTTAATGCCATAGTCTAGTTGACAGGGTGGTCATCTGTGAAAGGTTGGACTCAATGATCTTAGAGGTCTTTTCCAACCTAAATGATCGAGATTTTCTTATCTTCATTGTCCTCAGAAAAAGAAGTAACTAGGTTTGACTATAGTAAAATCCAAGCACCTCAAAGGTACTTTTTAGCCTGAGGACTTCTCTCAGGGCTCTGCCTAGTTTACCTATCTCCATCTAATTTTTAGAAATTGAGGTACCATATGAGATATGCTTCACTGTTACACTTGTTCCAGTATCAATAAAAATACGTATTTGTATCTATCCATCTCAAGGTAGCAGCTGCCACATTTTCCTTTCCTTGAGGAAAGGGAGTTAAATGCAAGTAGCTCTACCAGTTATCCTGCATTAAAGAAGATGGCTTTATCAGAAAATCTTTATTGACTTAACATTCTCTGAAGGAAGAAAATTTACAAAAGATCAGCAATTTGCATTTAAATAGTAACAAATTACATGTAAAATTGCATGCTGTCCCCAGAAAACACAATACAAAGTATATATCTTCAGTTTTTGCAGAAGCTGGCACACTAAAAGCAAGCACGTCAATCACCTCTTCATGCTTGGAAGGTTTTCTTTTTGTTTTGTTCTGTTTTAAAGTTGTTCACAGTGTAAGTGTGTCAAGTGACCACTTATTTTATACAGCTCCTCCCCACTTCTTTGAACACCTACTGGACACATCCAAGGAAGTTATCCACAGCACATCAGAACATACACTGAGGCGCTTCTGCGTGGTCAGCAGCAGCTGCTTTAATTCCACACAAAGCCTCTGAGGCTACATTAAAGCCTCAACAGATCAAAAGGGTTTCATAACTTCCAGTATGCTACTGGAGGAAGGTCTGGTGTGCCAAATACTGCCAAGACAGCATATGAAACAAAACAAGAAAGCCACCTCAAAACAAGACCTGCCCAGGTAAAGGGTCTCCAAACAAGGAGAGACTTGAAGGGAGATTGCAAAGCTGGTCAGCCAGAAGAAAAGTTCAAGAAATCCCACCGTTGCAATAAATCCACATGTACAATGTTTGATCATGCTGGCTTTAGCAACACCGAAGCACTTCTGCTATCAACCACGAGAAGATCTCTGCAAATGGATTTCTACTGTTTGCTCCAAGAAAAGACGGGATGCAGTCGGAAGAGCTGCTGTTGAATCAGTACTGAAGTGTCTTTTATTTTTCTTCTGTGAAACCACTGCTGAAGACTAGGTAGGGGAAGTAACTTGTTTACCTTGCAGTTCAAAGGGCTGGCAGCTTGCACACGAGCAGCTACCACATTTCAGCAGAGTGGTGATTAATTCAGGGTGGTATATTTTACAGCACAATCAGTATTTACTATACTGCTTCCTCCAGTTTTGAGCTATTCTTTCTAACCCAAAAATGCAGGTCTGTAAAATAAACGTAGTGGAAAAGATTCCTGCTGAGATTAAAGCTGTGGATCAGACGAATGGGCCACCTTCTGGATACAGATAAACAGAAGACTACTAATTTAGCTAAAACAAGAAAATTAACTGTGACAGATTACCTAGAAGCTCATTAGCACACCACAATACTGACATCATGTGTGTAATCTTACATCATAATAATACATGTTATTATGTCAATATCCCTGTTTCAGAAGATGCTACTGAGACATTCAATGGATGAGAAGTTTCTGGTCTTGTGGGTTTGGGTTTATTTTAATCTTCAGGGCAAGTCATACTCTAAAAGATATGCTGTCAGAAAATAATTTTTCCAACTTGCTCTCAACCAGCATAGCAGTTATGGTTTGTGACTTAACCATACAGGCAGTTCATGCTCAACAAGCTGCTGCTTGTCATAATTCTGAGGACATAAAGGACTCCAGAAAAAACATGAATTGCAAGAGATGCTTGTTCATAACATCTTTAGCATGCTTCAGTTAGACCTTTTCCTCAGATCATGTAAAAAAAAAAGTATTTCATGCAGAAATTTCACCAGCAAACACATAGAAAGGAATTTTTTCCATCAAATTTGCAACACACTGCCTTATACTTCTGTATGGCCAGAAGCAGAGAAACAGACTGTCTGAAGGCTTAATTCACATACAACTCAGAAAATAGGGTCTACAAACACTTACAGCTACAAAACACTTGAGGTGACTACCTCAAATATTGGCATTTATATTTGGGTTGAAAAATTCCTTGAGTCTGTCCTGAATTTGAAAAGAAAAAAAAAAAATTCACCTAACTCCAGAGAGTATGGGTGAGTAAATGTGTTAAGTTGCTTTAATAAATGGATTATTTATGTATGTATGTAACATGGGTTACATATGAAGGAATTACCTACATATGAAGGAGTTACCTTCTGCAGAAATCTTTCCAAGAGGTCATGGTGGTGTGGAAGAGCGAGCTCTGGAAGAAGGAGGATACGCAGAGGGGGAACAGGGCAGGAGCACACAGGACTGTGCAGCATAAAAGGGTTTCACTCAACCCGGTGGCAAGAGACCCAGAGCCTGCAGCAGGTGACTAGGAAAGAAAGCCCATGGAAGTGGACTAGCCACAAATACTAGCCACACTTAACTGTCTCCTGACATCATCATTGCCAAGATGTCTTCCAGAAAGAGACCATGATCTCCTTCCAGGAGGGCCAGAGCATCTTCTCCCAAGCTCACCCATGCACTACTCTCCATAAGCCTGAACATAATCACTCAAAGAAATCCTGGAAGGCCAGATGTCTGACAGAAAGATGGAAGAGGTAGAAAAACCACAGGCAGAAAACAGAGATGTGAGCCTTGCCAGGCTAGGCACAAACACTTTACAACCAATAGAACAGTTTCATGCATTTGATGGCTTTTGTCAGCCCTCCCTCCCTGACCCACGCTGCCTCGTTGCTCTCCAGGCCCGTGGAGAGCACCTCTTCTACAATGGGCCCACAGTGGAAAGAAAAGGGGAACATCTGGCCAGGACTCTACTGCCTCCCCACCAAATGACTTGGAGTCAAGGGCAGTCATGACCAAAGGACAGCACCATCATGAGGGTGGAAGCTCATAAGTCACTCAGCAAAGGGGAGCTTCCCTACATCGCCCCAAGGACAGTCCTGGGGAGATATGGCCGGCAGCAGGTTCTCAAAGAAGGCAGCACGGGAGACAGTCCGCTTGGATGTAAGCCTTGTGAGACAGAGTAAACATCAGGGAAGCCAGGAGAGTGCCACAACAGGAGACTGGCTGGGAAGCCACAAAGGACAGTGCAGGGACAGGAAGCACCTAAACAATTAGCTAGCTCCTCTAGGGTCTCCTTTTCTTCTGTCACGCTGCCAAGTCCTTCATTTTCCACCTCAATACTTCTTCCCAAAAGAGGTACCCACCATCTTTAAGAAGATTAATGTTCAGAATACCTGTCTTGCTCAAACCAAACAAACCCATTTTTGCAGCCAGGTGCAGGGGATGGGGAGAAACGGGACACAAATCAGTTAAATCACATTCTGACCTGTTGCAATAGGGAATTTTTGCAACAAGTATTAGACAGCGACGCTCGTGGGAAGGAAATATGGAACGATACTGATCCACTCACAAGCAAACAGTGCCATTCCAGCTGCAGGCAGCACTGAACATTACAGAGTTTTCTGGAGTGGGTTGAAGATAACTTCACAAGTGATCAGTGAGCCAACTGGGGAAGCATTTTCCTGCTTCACCAACAAGCTGGCAAAGCCAACTGGTGGACAAAGAAGAGCCAGTTGGGGAGGAAGAGGTTGATGGCAGTGGAGATGATACAGAGATGACAGTAATGAGTAAGCAAAGAGAGCAAGACTACCCGCAGAATTACAGTCCTGGACTGTGGGAAAGCAGATTTTTGGCCTGTTCAAGGATCTGCATACAAGGTTCCCATGGCAGACTTGTCTGAAGAATCAAGGTACCCAGGGCAACAATCTGATCTTGCAGGACAGCCTCCTCAAACCTCAAGAATGGTCCATTGTGGCATGCAGAAAGTCAAAAGCCAATGCCAGAAAGCAAGCTGAATGGACAGGCAACTCCTGCCTCAGCTTAAATACTGAAACACAAAGAAGGTAGAAGCAGGAGAAGGTTATACAGAAAGAATATGGAGATTGTGTACATGCAGAAGAGTAAGAGGAAGCAAAGGATGCCAAGAAAAACCAACTGTTACATAGGCAAGTAATGACAAAAGGATGGCTAGTATTAGTTTAGTTAGTTCTCAATTGGGCAGAGGACCCAGCAGCTAAGGATGCAAAAGACCAACGATTTTTTTGACTCTGTTTTTCCTAGTTCCCCCTCAAGTCTCCCAGTTCTTTGAGCACTGTGTCAGCATCTGGAGGACTGAACCATTACTTGCAGCAAAGGAAAGTTATGGATCAGACAAGCTAACTAGGAGCAGATAGGATGCCTTAGAAGGTGCTATGGAAGCTAGCCAATACCACTGCAAGGCTACTCCCTCTTATCTTCAAAAGAGTAAGTCACTAATCAGAGGATGATTCTGGTGACTGCAGAGGCAGAAAACACATTCCTCTTCAAAACAGGTGAGGATGAGAATATGAAGAACCAGAAGCTGGTCAGCCTTGACAAGTTGGCAAGAGTAAGGAGCAAGTCCTCCTGGAAGTCACTGCCGGGAAATCAAAGGACAAAAACAAGCAGCTGGTAAATCTACACTGGCTGCTCCAAAGAACAAGTCATACTTGTTTGCAATTTTATACCATTGGTACTAAGGGCCTTATCTCTCAAGAAACCAAAGCACTTATACATATCATGGATCATTGTGCTGCCTTCTGATTTCATCTAGCTGCATATACTAGGTTTCTTCAAATATATAGTTGAAATTTTTCAATGCCGGACAATCACACGGGATTTTTGGAACATCTGTTTTCATTAGAAGAGTAGGCACCTCATTTGTACTCCCCACAGCCCAAAGCAACCTGCCTCAATATAGCTAAAGGCTGTAGAAAAGTCAAATGAATACTTGAGAAGAACCTACTGCAACAGCATAATAGTAATCAAAAATACCTCTTTGACTCCAGTGAAGTATCAATTCTACAAAACTCATGTGAGCTGAAATAACAGCCTGTCACTCCCCTACACCAATAGCTTCAAGAACTTCTTCAAGAAAGGTGCCAACACCACTCTGTCAGAAACCCCCTCCTGAACTGTGCAGAAGTATTCGCTATTCTGGGGAACTTGCCAGCATGACAGTATTTACTGTATGACTAATATGCATTAATGAAGCACAAATGGACAACTATTTACTTGTGCTAATAACTAAAGCACTTTATTAGAGCTAAGGCCTACAGCATGAAGGACTGCCAGGTTCCCCCACTTGCCAAAATTATGTCAAAAAATGGAGCCAGTGTGTAAGACATCAAGAGCTACAGCCAGTGTGTAGTAGAGTCTTAAGTCATTGTTTAGCATTCAGCTTGCAAAGGACCAGCATGCTCCAAAACCACTGGCTGTTTCTGAGGGCTTGTCTTTTCACTGTAGAGGCTAGAATTTCAAATATGCACTCTGGTCGTACCAGTGCGCAGGCCAAAGCTATCTTAAAATAGCAGCAAAGCCTGAGAGTTTTGCTGGGCATTTGTGTTCTACCTTTGATTGCTCTCTGTTCTTTCAAAACCAGAAATAAAAACACTGTATCTTAATGCCTCAGATTAAAATATCAATACTATCTAGCATAAAAGGCCATTAATACCAATAATCTGGCCCTTTGTTTATGAAGGATTCCTGAAAGCTGATCAATTTGGTAAAATTCCATCCTGAAAAAGCAAAGTCGGGCATACAAGAATGAAGTCCTTGCTCCTTCCCACCTCTCCATGAAGGGAACATACCTGCAACACTAAGAATAAGGGATACACCTTGAAAAGAGGCAGGGTTTTGTGGGAACCTAGGAATAACTTTTTAGAAAGACAATTTCCAATTACATTATAGTAGGAACTGAAAGAAAAATCCTTAGAGGATGGAAAAAGAACAGGTAAAGACTGTTTTCAGTCATAGCTAGTGCTAGGTGGACCAGATATACTTATCCCTAGCTTTACCAAGTAAATGGCATCTTCACTACACCAAGGCCACAGTGAGTTGGGGCTCTCCATTCTGCTTTGAATCAGCACCTTCAGTTTAGAGTAGAAAGTCTGCAAGTGTAGAAACAAGGAGATCTCTTCCACGAGGCATCACATAAAGTTTGGAAACGGTACCCTCAGTTTCTTTTTAGAAATGAGGACATTCTCCTCTCAGATCTGATCACATGAACAGCTTAATGCAGAATCACAGGTTTTGGGGTGGTAGTTTGGAAGAGCTTTTTCCTCCCTCCTTTTTTAACTTAAAAAAAATAATAAATTAGTACTTATGAAATATTGTCCTTCCTTTTATCAAACACATTCTCTTTAGATTATGTAAGGCAAGAAAATACTGGGCATAACTTTATGCAGGGGCTGTATCTAGATACATTTCCTGGAAATACTTAAATATAAGGCAACATTATATCATTGGTCTTTTCCAAGGATAGAAAAGATCTCTGAGCCAACTGGCATGGACAAAAACACTAAGAATTATCCGAGTCACAGTGCTTTCCTGAAAAGTGACAGCTCCAAATACACAGCAATATTATCTTCCTCTTAAAAAAACAATATAATCTTCTCCACTGGTTACTGTTTACTCATATGCAGAGCACAGAACATCTGTAGGAGGAAAGTTCTTTAAAAGCACACCCTTCAAAACTATCACTAACGTAATTCCAGTTGGCTATAACAAATATAATTTTAAAAACAATGTTTCCATTCCTTTGTATTTTAGGTTTCTATCTTCTTATATTTATGCAGGCATTTGAAGTGTGAAGCTGTGTTAGGACTGGTACATCAACTCTTCTGTGAAACTAGAGCTGTTACTAGCACGAAAAAACTCACACCGGTAAGTATCCAAAATAACCAGTTGGTAAACAGCTTTTTAAATATTTACTCATTTGGAAAAGATCCAACTCATGAAAAAATATGCAGGATTTTGTTTGGTGCTATAGAGTCTGCTAAACTGATTGTTACCATTGCTTCAGAATCTTCCCATGAAGCTTCATGAGGGAACAGAAAATAGTCTGTTCTTATCAAAATGGGTATTTTTTCAGTCTGGAAGTATCGTCTTAAAAGTTGCATGGAAGTCAGAACTCAAAGAGATCCACTGCTTTTGATTTTCACAGATTGGGGTTGGAAGAGACCTCTGGATGTCACCTGCTCAGGCAGGGCCACCTACAGCCAGTTGCCTGAGACAATGCCTGGATGGCTTTGAACTAGCTCCAAGGGTGGAGATTTCACCACCGCTCCCAGGCAACCTCTGCCAGTGCTCAGTCACCCTCACAGTGCAAGAGCACTACCCAATATTTAGAGGAAACCTCCTGTGTTTCAGATTGTGTCCATTGGCTCTGGTCACCAGGGAAAAGAGCCTGGGCTCAATTCTCTTTACAGTGTTTCAGGTATTTATATATATTCCTAACACCCCCCCTCAACTTTCTCTCAAGTATAAAAGTAGCAAACTGTAGGCTTAAAAATGTTTGAAAACCAGAGGTAAATCAAGAGACTTCTTGCATTTAACAACAGGTCCAGTCTGGTGTTTAAGCATGAAATCATTAACAGGAAGATGCAAAATTATACTCCTTTACTTTATTTCTTCACTTGATTTGCAACATCTGTATTGTTTCCTGACCAGTGTTAGTAGTAATGCAAGTAGCAAATGGTACGACTGACCACTAGAGTGCTTTGAGTCTTTTTTTCTCGATGGGTTGAAAAAGTTCATATAATTGAAAAATGTGGACTGAGCCACTTGAAATTTCTTGCTCACATTCGCCTTCAAAAAAAAGATTTCATGTTTTGCCAACCAACTTCTACAAATTAGAATACAGAAGCAGAAGTGCAAACAGTAAGGTACATGCCTGCATCTGAAAATGTAGAAAGGTAAACTGGTACAGCAAAAAACCAACCAAACAAAAAAATTGATGAGCATTTCTGGTAAGAAGGCAAATTGTAACCAATTGTATATAAGCTTAGCGTAAGAGACAAATTTCTTTGATGTTATTTTGCTTCATTTAAGTATTCTGATGATACACCATAGTGGTGGCAAGTAGACTTCCAGTGGCCTCTTTAGGAGGTAAGCACCACACCTTTATTTCAATGTTAATGAAAACAACTTGTTTCAGAACAATTTTTTAAACAGATTTCTTTCCAAGAAAAATAGAGGCTACAAATCTAGCTTCAGTTGGTCTTCGATGAAAACTAACAAGCAGCATCAACTCTATCTGTAAAAAACATTTGCAGTCTGCACTCAGGGAGACAGATTTCATAACTTCATATTGGAGGCAACATGTCTTGTAAAAACATTCACTAATGTTCACGCTGCTTTGTGCTTTATGTCTGCTCCAGTCCGTCAACCCTCTACACCACATACATGTAAACTGTTAAAACAAGAGTATCGTCAATAAAAGATCTGTTGACTGACACCATATTTCACAAATCTGATAACGTTCTGCATTGGCAGTAGCAACATTTCAGCTTTTCTTTATGCAATATGTAGAAGAATGATGCAATGTAATAATGCATCTGGTGGTTTTTCACTCAGCTATGCCCAAGGACTTTGAAAGCCTGCTTGTGCACTCTGGTCCTTCCATATTGTCATCTTAGCATGAAAAACCCAAACTCTGGGACTAATTTTATGCAAGCAGAACCCTTGTACATTTAAGCCTTTTAAGAGTAAATTAAGCTACTGTTTATTTTGAGTCTTGAAAAATCATGTATTGGGTTTGCATGTGAAGCCTTTGGAAGTGGGGGGAGGAACAAGGGTGGCTTCTGTGAGGAGAAAAAAAATCACCTCTGTTCAATTGTGTCCTGGGTCTGACCAAGACATGGTTAATTTTTGTAGCAGCTGGGAGGCAGAATGGCTAGGACACTGAGGTTATTCTATGCTACCTCACCTCATTGCCAGGGGTGGAAAAAAAAGGGGAGTCTGAGAAGGGGTTCCCTCCTGATGAGCAAGTCTGGTACTGGTCAGGTTCCTGGAACATTTTGCATGTGAAATCACTCTCTAAGAAAAACTTCCGTTGTCAATATTGTTGCTGTTACTGTTCCTTTTCTTATTTTGTGGCTGTTTGCAGTCCATTGTTCTTATTTTAAGCTGTTATCTTTGCATTTCTGCCTTCAATTCTCCTCTCTGGTCACCCCCAGGGGTGGGGCTAGGGGAGTGACCCAGGGACAGCAGGGTTTGGAGAGTCCCAGTGGAAGAACTAGATCAGGGAGCACCATTCCTAAACCAGGACAAACAGGAGATGAAGAGAGGAGTGGGAATATGTGAGAGAAACAGCTCTGCAGAAACCAGGGTCAGTGAAGAAGGACAGGGAGGAGATGCTCCAGGAGTTGGAGCTGAGATTCTGCTGCAGCACATGGTGATGACCATGGTGAAGCTCCTGTGTCCCTGCAAGGACATGGAGTCCCACAGGGGAGCCAGAGACCCACCTGCAGCCCATCCAGGGCCCTAAGCCAGAGCATGTAGATACACAAATGAGGCTGTGACACAGTGGGAAGCCCATGCTGGAGCAGGCTCCTGGCAGGACTTGTGCACCCATGGAGAGAGGAGCTCATACTAGAGCAGGTTTTCTGGCCCTGTTTCTGCCTTGTAACCCACCCAAGACACAGTAGCCTGTTCTAGAAGGACTGCAGCATGTATACCTATATTAACACTAAATAATAGTGTCCAATTCCAAACTGGCAAATATAAGCCTGCATCAGATAGAAGGCACCTGGATGTCACAAGGGTGAGGATTATTGCATCCATCAAGGTAATTCTCTAAATAAATTAGAGATTTAATCAAATCAAAAGGGTTTTTTCTCTCCTTTCACTAAAAGAGAAACCCTGTCTTCTCTAACTGCCCAATCTAAGCAAGCCACCCCTGAAAATAAAAATGCGAGTTTCCTGAAAACCACACTCACCAAGATGAAGCACTTTAGGAAAACAAGTATAACCTCAGCAGGCCATGGACTTGGATCAGATAACCTCCAAAGGTGTTTTCTAACTTACTGTATCATTTTATTGAAAACAAGGACTAAAGCTGCCATACTAAAACCTGGAGAACCTCTGCCTAACTGTTGCTCCAGATGAAGGCAGAGGAATGTCACTATTGTCGTTCCAGTATTGGCAGCAAATCACCTTCACATCCACAAATCTGACATCAATGAAAGAGGCTTTCATTACAGTAGCTAGCTTCTGATTAATTCTCTTAGGTATTTAATTCCTACTCTTGCAGTGCACAAAGCTTCTCAAGTATGATGTGCAATATTCTGCACTCTTATCTGATCAAGAGGATTATTAGCAATCCTGAAATCCACAGCTCTGTACACATAAGAGAAAGCAACTTCCATTTTCTCCCTACTTTGCGGCCAAGGGCTTATGGTCCATTTTGTACCAAGTTACAAGTCCTTTCTCAAATAAGAATTCAGCTCACTAAAACCAAATTATATTAATTATTACTGAAGTCATACCTGCAACTTGGTCATGAGAAAACAAACAGAAGGCAGAAAGTGGAAGATGAACAGAACATTCACAGATGCCCAAAATTTTATCTTCATAAACTGAGAAAAACACCCTGTCTTTTTGTTATTTATGTCACTGAGACTTGTACAATTAATGCAAAGAGTTAAAGAACTAAATATTCCCCATGAGTTCAAGTCACTGCACATAAATACTGTTGTGACTACAGATTGCAAAAGAACGGAAACACAGTAAATCATCCCATTTTTTCTGAGAAATTCTGGGACTATGTTCTGAATTTCCAGGAACAGAAGACAAACACTGCCAATTCTCACTGCTGAATTTTTATTGAAGAGTTCAAGAATTTGGAAACGACTCCTGAAAGCCACTGAAAGATAGTACTGATTTTTTTATTTTTTTTTTCAGAGCTAGAGATTGTTTCTAGGAGAATGCACTCAGTGTGACCAGTTTATGTGCTGACTCCTGAGAAACTTAAAAGAAAAAGAAGAAAAAGACTCTTAAACACAATCTGAAAGCTTCTGAAAGCAGCAAACCTAGCAAACAAAGAACTCGGTAAGAAAGTCAGAGATCTATACCTTGACCATCTCTCCAAAAACATAAAACAACTGGGAAAGGGTGGAATGGCAGCAACACATCCTAAAGCATATTTCGTGGTGCATACTCACTTATCCAGGTTCTCATTTTTCTTGCCTTGAATATAATCCCAACCTCCAATGTGTCTAATACTGAATTTACAGAGTTAAGGTCCCAACCTTGGGATCTCTGGAGCAGTGGCCTTCATAGCCTTTCATTCATATTAAGCAAGAAAATGCGCTGAAAAAGAAGAATACTTCTTTACACTCTAATCTAGAGCAAATTTAGTTTAACCTTCTTTCAGCCCTTTACCAACAAAATGCTTTCACTGCAGCCAAATTTGAAAGACAAGTTGATGAAAGCTCCTAAGTCAGATTTAGTAGGGGTGGAAAAACAGATGTTCAGGGTTTTTTTAATGCAAACTTCAGTTCTGACAGAAGGCACAGTAGTTGTGAATGGGCTTCCACAGCTAGTCCTCAAACTGGTTATAACCACTTAGGGTAGTTAATACACAGTAAGCTTTGACCAAAAATAACTGAGACCCTTTCCCACCATCTTAAGTCACCCCGTGTTGCTCTGACACTTCCAGTCTGCTGACTGCTCCAGACTAAAGCAGGTTATGTACAGGGCTTGTCAGAGCAAGGGAAGTACCAATGAAAATTCAAATTCTTACTTCCTATGAACCACTAAAGGCACTATTTTCACAGGAAAGATTGACACTCAGTTAAAGAACTTGCAGCTCAAAAATGACTGCCTAGAATGTCAAGTTTCTTTTACATAGCTCTCCCTCAGCTTTGCATCATGACTCAGAAGATGCTCCACATGAATTGGAAGCATAATTTCACAGTGCATCAAAATTATGAAGTCCAGGCATATCTATTCACATATTCTTTTAAAATCATAGATCCAAGTATAGTAACAGGTTTTCAGAACATCCAATTTCTCAAAATCCAGTCTATTTTTATAGCTGCAAAAGAAGCTATAAAAGAACTGTTATGTTTTTCCTGTTATCGGGAGAAGCATTCAGGTACATTCAGATGACAACTCAGCATATACTAACATTAGATTTTTAACTAATTTGAGGTTTCCTGTTGGGGAAGAAAAAATAGTAAGCTGACATATTACACAACATGTATAAATCCTAAAGAGATTTTCTGGAAATTTTGTTGTTGTTTTTGTCTGTTTTTTTGCTTGTCTTCCAAATGAGTAGCATGAGTGTAGTAATCACTACTAGCAATGTTTCTCTTGGGACAAAGGGAAAAGGTTTTAATGTCACATGACACTGTTTAATTATTTGTGTATCTACAGGGTCCAAAATCATAACTGAATCCTCAGGGTAGTAATCATATTATGAAAACAGAAGATAAAAAGTGCAAAGAAAAGATCACATCCAAACTAGCAATTTGCAGTTTCATAAAAAATACAAAGCAAGAATTAAGCCAACTAAAACTGCCCAGGGAAAAAAGAGAACTTTCACATGCATTTTTGTCAAGTATCTTTGAATTTAGCTGAGGGTTTTTTTTAAAATACACTCTTTGTAATATGCCATATTGGCTGCTTAGATACAGCACAATGACTCAAAAAGCATAGGATCTAACCAAGTGTAAAAATCTCTGCCTTTGTTCCTACAAATATAGCATTCAGCAAACTGATACATTTTGGTGCAAGGCACTTCACTGGTATTGTAGCTTGCCACCTTTTCTTTGGAAAACAGTGCCTTCTCCCAAATAGGAAATGTCTATTTTAAAGGCAAATTTCAAATCTTAATCCATACATATTAAGGACCCAATTTTTTTCAGCAGTAGAACTTGAATACAGGATAGTAACAGAGGCTCTGTTTCCAAATGTTAGTAAAACCCAGAGAATTGCCAGACAGCCATTAGCAGTTTGATGAAAAGTTTGAATGCACCATCAATCACCAGCACACAGCAATATGATGCTACAAGCTGACACGAACATGCAGTTTCACAACTTACTATCCGATAAGGAAGATGTAAAAAGGAGTCTGGGCAGCCAGCTAAAGCCATTTGTTCCTTCAAATTTTCTTCAAATTACATCTACTGCTTCCCAGGACCTGCAGAGTACAAACAAACTGTCAGAAACCATACTGAAGACATTTCATCAACTTATTATTGAAAACAGTTGGAGGAGGAAGACCAAGAAGATCAAGATGAGGTGATGAGGATTTGCATCAACTTGAAGTAGAAAATGTGCACATTTTCTGCCTGTAGCCTAGCAGACACGTTCCATTTGGTATTTCATTTAAAAGCCCAACATTCTCAGGCCGTGTGGCTTCTACTTTATTCCCACTGTTCAGGCAAAAATGAAAGCCTCCCTTCACAGCAAAACCCCAGCCATTTGAAAACTGGCTCTCACCACCTGAGGCTGTGTTTTCAATTGTGGAAAGAAAACATTGAAATCTGTGAGTTAATTAAGATGACAGTCACTTATCCCAGCATCATTTGAGTTGGAAAAGACCCATAAGATCACTAAGATCATTATGCAGCATTAGCCTTCAATGCCTGGCTACACAACTTCTAACCTTTACCCTTTCGGGCCTGCCTTTTCTCTTGTGGTTTTATTCTCACACAATGTATCAGTGTCACATACAAATTCATTCAACTCTCGCACTTGCTCTTCTGAGTGATTATTAGCAGCAACTTTGCAAGGTGAGTTGTGTTTCTTTAAAGCATCACTTTGTGACCGGATAGAGCTTGAAAAGGAATGTGCAAACATTTAGAGGAACATATGGCTAATGAACTAAAAATAAGAAGGCAAGACAATGTCAAGAAAGTTATAATAACTGCCTCATAAAGGAAACAAAAATAAGCCTAAATAAATAAATAAAGCACTATTCACTGCTCTATCATTTCTTCCAACCAGTGGTGAAGACATCCCTGCAGTGTAAGACAAGCAATGCCACCTCCAAGTAGATGAAAAAAGCATGACTGGGGAAGAGAAGCAGGCTGCAAAGCACAGTCAAAACTTTTACTTCTGCCACAAGCGAGCTCCTGTCTTGTGTCTCCTGTTCACTATTAATTATCAATTATGTACTCAAAACAAAAGCCTGAGTTTTAAACAGGCTACCCACTGCTCTCTGGTAAGCATGAACTGTCACCAAAGCAAAGCTGCCAGCAAAATTTATGGGACAGTTAAGTAAAGACAAGGGTAAAAAAACATCTTGGACAAACCATTTCCAGAGGACTTCCAGCCTATGGTCCACAAACCATGCACTCATCAAGGAAGCTTCATTTCACCTAGTTCCAGGATGAGTTTGGCTGAGGTATGGTAGCCTCCTCCTCTATCAGGTAAGGCAGGCAAACTCCTGGGAACTTCTTTCCAGGAAGCAGTTACTGGGCTTCTGCTGTTTTCTGTGATCAATTCATACAGCCAATTACCTTGGGAGGAAACTGGTTTTGGCAGTACCAAGTCTGAAAATCCATTTAACCAAATATGCATAAATCCAGTTGTTTATTCTAGGTATGTAAATACTGTGGAAAAAAAAATTAAACCCAAAATCTTACAGGATCCAAAGTGGGGTAGGCAACACCAAACATCTAACTGTAGGCATGTTAGTCAACTTGCACTATTGCTAGTCTTTAAACTCATAAACAGTGGTCTACAGCCATCTAACTACTTCTGCACACCTAAAAGTTTGCAGTCAGTTTTAAAGATTGATCTGAAGACTTCACCTTAATCACCTAGTTTGTTCAAGGAGAATTAAGAACAGATTTAAGAAAAGCTCTTAAAACCCTTTCACTCGGGGGAGTAGCATTTTCTTTTCTTTTTTGTAAGCATATCTACAGAGAAATTAAGCAAGCCACTGGAACAGCTGTTATGAAGTTGGTAAAATGCTTTAAGAATAAAGAGAACTGCATTATTAGACTCTAAACCCACCAAGACTAAAGTTTACATAAAGGGAATAAGGGGAAAGAATTGAGCTTTACACTGCAACAGTTTTGTAATTACCACTTCAGTATTTAGCCATCAGGAAAAGGCACAACTGCTGCAAATTTAATGGTAGGTTATTTAGGACTGAATATCAAAATACTGGTCTTTTGATGTTTCAGCAAAAGGCTCCAATTAACTTATAGTAAGATAGATTAAATATGTTCCTAAACAATACCAGACCAATTTGTCTACTCGAGGGCGTGCTGCAGTTTATGCCATAGCCCCATTACACCAATGGAAGATCATAAATTACCTCAAACAATAGCTGGAGTCAAGACTGCATAATTTATCAAGAACCATTTGCTTCACTGCTACATTCTTGAGTATTCATTTGTTAACACTGCAGAAACAGAGGAAAACAATAATCTCTAGATTATATCATTCCTGGTCAGTCACACATTAACACTGATTTAAGATCTCATCTCCTTTGTCTGTCTAAAAACAGTTTATCAACCTAGTCCTACCCCAGGAATACAAAAAGCCTTTGCTCACCTTTAAGGCCTAAGGTCTTTTGTACCACATCAACAAGTAATAAATTTCATACGGACAGAACTTCACATCAATTCATGTGTTCAGTAGATAAATATTAGGACTTAAGAAAAAATAGCTCAATTTTTCCTGTGCTATTGTCTCTAAACATGATTTTTAGTATGTCACTTCTCCTCAGAGACTGTGGCTGCATACAGACATACATGTTCTTTCCACACAATTTACACAGTGCAAATCGCAAAGTATTCAAGTGCCAAGTTACTGCCCTTCTCCTGAAATGCCTTAGATGGGGGAGGGAAATTCCAGAGGATTGTAAATAGAAAGCAAGCTATGTAGTCAATCACTGTTACAAAACTCGGGACATTCAGTTGAGAGAACAACTGTCATGCAACATTGAGCGAGACAGCCTGTGTGCACTCAGAACCAAGCGATTTCATGTGGTTTTATTGGCTTCAGAGCTCTGCCTTGGACAGAGGCCCCGAAAGGACACTCATGATAAACCAAGTTTCAAAGGTCATGAGACTAATTTTTGGTATGACATTCTCTAGAATAAAGAATGGACTATTGTGAGGCACAGCTTTGATGTTTCAGTCTCTAAAAAGTGTTAAGCGAACTCACACCGTCTAAAAGATTGATATCAATCCTGCATGGAAAACACTGCAGGTATGCACCCTGGAGAATGTCGCTGCTCTGAATGGGTTGTTTAAGTCACAATCAAATTACTCCTCTAACCAGCAGATTAAGTTGTCTATTAACAGCAAATTCAGCCCATCGCCAGGTATGTTTTTCTGATTTATCACTTGTTCTCCGCACATTCCCAGCAGAGGAAACGGTATCTCGCCCAGCACTCTGGAAGCAGACACAGCCTACGCACCTACAGATACTGTGGTAGGAAAATGGCAGGGGTATGGTCACTCTGCCAATTCAGGAAGTTTTCCAGGTTCTACATGTGCCATCTGTCAAAGTCTTTAAATTCAAGAGAAAAATAATTTTAAAAACGCAATTGCTTGCAGATTAGTTAGGAATAGGAGGAGGAGGAGGGGGAAAAAAAGGGATTTTAACCTGGCAGTGTTGCAAGACAAGCTCCAGAGCTCTTGAAAACTGGATTTATGCTCCTTCATGAAAGGTAACTTAACAAATTTTAAGTATTTCAGCATTTTTCTTCATAATGTTCTGATTTCTACAACTAACTATTGTGAAAGAGAGAAGGCGAGAAAGCTTCAACATAGCCTTAATTTTGACCTGAAGACCTTTATCTAAGATCTCAGGTTTTACATACAAGTTAAAAATCTTTTACTCTCTTTTATGTATACCTTTTATTCTCTCAGACACTAAGCATCACTATCTCATTTCTCCCCACAACGCAGAATGAGGTTTAGAAGACCAAACCTGTATTTTCCTAAGAAATTAGAAAATGAGAACAAAGTCTTAAAACTGAATCAATCCAATATTCTCCCCTAAGTTACCTTCAGGACTGTCTGGGTTAAGTCTACTGGACTTAAAATTTAACATCTTGAAGATCCAGGGAGAAAAAGACCCTCTCTTCTTGGCCTACACAAGGAGCAATCTCCAAGACTTCAACTGGCTGTAGGCACCCCACTACTTCATATCATCTAGGAAAGTGTTCTGCAGACATGTACATATATGTATGTACGTATCTGTATCACTGAAACAGGTTTACAAGATGCAGCAATTATATGGATACACCGAGCAACCCTCTGCAACACAGGCATGAGGACCAAACTCTGACACTTTCTTACCAGTCTACTCCTATTGCCATAGTTACAATGGAAATAAAGTTGGATACAAGCAGCATGAGGCATGCCAGTGAATTTTCTGTAGTTGAAAGACCTGACAGCTAGCAATGTCCCCAGCTGCACTGAGACTGCGGGACCCAGATGTGCTTTTGCATGCAAGATCCACACAGCTTCTCACAAAAGTGAAGACTGAACAACTATGTGGGCTGAAAAGAAAGTGCCATCAGATTCCTTAGCTGGCTGGACCAAGAAGACTAAAACATCCTTGGCAGCTCACAAGTTTGCCATCAGGTTTCATCATAGCTTCAGCTATCAGTACATGTAAGGATTTCTAAAGCATCTTGCCTTCTTTTAGACACAGCTCCAGGTGGACACGGTGTCAATTTGCAACACTGAGACCGCCCTTCTCCCTCTCCAAGGGATCACTTGCCCAGCAGGTCTGGATTCATCACCTCAAACATTTTACTGACCATGTTCTCCACTTACTCAGTTCAAACACGCATTTGCTTCTCTCCTCAGCTCTGAATGTCCCTCCTCACACCCAAAGTCTCCAGTTTGCCCATGCTGAAAAATAATACTCAGCCAGTTTCCCTTCAAATAAGTTTTTTTCTTCCGAAACATCTCCCCAAACACTCCAGAATGGAATCACCCTGCAACCACAAAAGACTTAATGACATGATCGTCAACACCCTGATGGCCTACTGAGATTAGCAGCAGGCAATATTTAAGAATACCTGCATTCCCAGCAGGTATTTAATATATAAGAATACCTGAATTCCCAGCTTCTCCCCATTTCCCTTGCATGAGTTGGTATCTTCACACACACTTTGTTACACGTATGTACCCCAAAAGGCATTTGCAAGTCTATGATACGGAGCAAATGCCTAACTAGAGGAATACTTTGAACATCTTTGAAAACAAAGCATTGTTCAAGCTAAAATTTCAAGCGAGTGTTGCGCACTAAAATGAAAAGCACTGTTCAAAATATAAATCATCAATCAAAAGCACTTCAGTTACGTCCAAACACTCCCACGAAACCCTACTAAAAAATCTGGTCTTATAAAAAAAGAGAATATAATTCTCTTTTGCCATTCTTAATTGCAAAGCTGTTAGTCTAAATATTACACCTTGTAAAGGAAGCCATTTGCCATTGTACTTTTGCCAGAAAGTGAAGAATCTTGGCAACGGCAATACAGGCTTTTGAAAGCCAAAACAGATACATACTTCAGAAGAAGCACAGAAGAGCTGATGCCATCCCACTTTGAG
The DNA here is from genome assembly GCA_020086605.1 of Lanius collurio. Lineage (NCBI taxonomy): Eukaryota > Metazoa > Chordata > Aves > Passeriformes > Laniidae > Lanius > Lanius collurio. The sequence goes on along the minus strand of JACBWW010000011.1, from coordinate 2,154,674 downwards.
CCTTGCCAAATAAAATTAAATAAAATATATGCAGTTCAGCATTTTTTGGTTTCCTGAATCGGCCTAAAATTTTGAAAGGGCTCAAGACTCATAGTCCTTGAATTCACGTTCACCTCCTGACAGAACAGTTTCACTGACAGCAAAGATAAAGGCCTGGGAGAAAAACAGCATTTAGCCCAACAACACTAGACAACACCAACAGAAAAACAACCAACCAACAAAAAAACCCCAAAAAACACACCAACCAAAACCAACCAAAAAAACCCACCAAACTAAATCAAAAAACCAAACAACAAATCCCAAACCTATAAAAATCTTTGGAAATATTTACAAATCTCTTCAGTTAACTGTCTTCCTTGATCACTGAAAATCCTCTTCTGTCTCCCAATAGCTTCAAATCCACAGCTTTGAAGCAGGACTTGGCGACTAAACAGACTTTTACCCAAGTCTAAACGAAATGTTAATTACACAGAAACTGAAATAAAAAACTACATCATATACAGCAGCTAACCGCATCAGTAAGCCATGTGCAGAGGTAGGGCAGGCACATGGGTGCATGACTGGGACATGAGATGCATAGGGAGGCAGCCCAAGGTTAACTTCATCTGACAATGCCATGACCAATGGTCTCTAATTTTGCATATACAGTTCCTCACTACATTCTTTGCCTCCAGAGAACTTGAAAAACCCCTGTCTCTATTCACTGTGTTGTCACTGTCTTGCCTCCCCTCCCCACTCCAATCTAGTCACATTTCTCATAAAACAGAATCCAAAATTTTATAATTTTGGGAAGCGGTCTAAATAATTATTTCCTTATGTTATTTTAAGCTTTTATTATCCAACCTGAAGACTTAGAGTGAAGTTATACAACAGTCAAGATGATTTAATAGCTTGTTACTGCCAAGAACAGGACAGACATCCCACTCTCTTCATCAGCCCTTGCTCTGCTTTCTTCCTCCACTTCCTCCCAGCAGCTTCAAGGCACTCCCTCCTTCTCCCCCTTTTGTGTCATGTATGGTCCTTAATGAGTTCAGCTTGTGTTAATTAACACATTTGTTTTGCTGGGTTAGTGTTCTGCTAAGGAAGTAAATGCAATAAACTTAGATCTGACAGGCAGTTCAGCTGGCACAATGTGAACGGCAGGAGACCGTGAGCAAGAAGGGAAGGGAACCAGGATCACCCCTCTCCAGTGGCAGCAAACTATTACATCGACCAAGGCAACCTGTGAACTTCCATTTTCTTAGTTTACTGCCATAAGGAGCTGGCAAACCTTTCCTGTTGCACATCCGTGAGAATTACTGCATTCCAGGCATCTCACAGAAGTTAAACATTCAGCTAGATCGCTAAATAAAATATGGAATTTTTCTCACAGGCACTTACTTTCACCTTGTGGTCCCAACTCAGCTGAAGTCTGCTTTTGTTGCCTACTTACCCAAACACTGCTTTTTGCATTCAACACTCTAAGGAGCCTTTATGCTTCCAACCTGCAACTGGTGTGAATGGTCCTGCCCCCTGCTCTGCAGGGGGATTTGAAAGCCAAGCGCTCTAGACCCCCCAGCCTAGAGACTAAACTACACACAAGGCATTCTTCTAAACAATTTGAGTGAGTTCATCAGCCTTCTACAGTGATTTTTTTTTTTTTTTTAAGAAAGTCAGGTCATTGCAGATTCTGTTTGAAACCATAGTTTAATCTACATGCCTATGCATAAACATCCATTGCAAAGATCTACCAGACTCAACTAGCCTTGACTAAGGTGATAAGATGGTAGCATGCCTCCTCAGCTGTTACTTTTTTTATAGCTTCCTGACAAAAGTTAGGAGAGATAATAGTTGAAATAAATATACAGAGGTTTGATAGAGAGACTTTTAAATTCATAGAGCAGCAAGCTGCAGCAAGGATGCCCTGTTCCCAGGTTCTTTTCCCTTATTTCTCTACAACAATCCTTCATTTTGGAGACTATTCCAAAGTAGGTAAAAACCTTTTTCCTCTCCTGTCTGATGCAAAAGACATAGATATTAAAAAGTAAAAAGAGAAACAAAGAACAAAAGGCAATCTCTGATCACATGACCAACCTACTGTTCAGTTTTTCAAGCATTTTAAGCCTGTTTCATCTAAATGATGCATTCATCAACCATTACAATTATTCACAGCCTATTTTTCTTTACTTGGATCTTTATGCAGGGGTCTCCGTAGCTTCTCAAAGAACTTGCTAGTTTTTGTTGCACCATACTGGCTACAGAGGGCTGACCATAAGGCTGACTTCAAAACCAACACTCACACTTGTGCATAGAAAGCTACAAGCACGTATTTATCAATACCATTCACATCCCTCCTTAGGGTCTCTCATGCTCTCCAGGGATTTCAGGTGGGTTAAAATACTTTTACTAGATTTAAAACTTCATTACTGTGGATGAATGACATCAGACATTAGGGTTTTTACTTTGATAATTTACAGGGTTTAATACTGATAGTTAATACAGTAATTGTACATGTACCACTCGCTGTTCTTTTGGTACAAGATTTTTTTGGAAGAGTTATTAACTAGGATTATCAGAAGCTTTTATTTAGACATCAAGGTTCATGTTTTTGAAGAAAATCAATTGACAGAGGCTTCTATGGTTATCTGTGATTTATGTTCATGAATAAGCGCTAGTTTATTTACATAGTCTCATCCCATATAAATGGTTGAAGCTAGAAGGCAAGTTTAGACATTTCAATTCAAACTGCAAGCTACTCGCTAAGATGGTATCTTTCTGAGATACCATAAGAGGTACACTTAAGTCAGCAGGTTACTCTCAATATACCTCATTTGTATGGCTAGAACACTCAAAAGAAAGACTTTCTACTTAGCCTCTACAAAAAAAAAAATCACATTCTGTGAGCAGAAATGCATTCCCCAGCATCAACAGCATGTTAATTCACCCCCTCAAATAATTTTGTGTAACTATTCCCAAACATGATTTATTCTAAAGAATTCAACTGTTGAAATAATTCTGATGATGACACCATAGTAAGTAACAGTAGCAAGTAAAAAATAAACAAGCAAACCCTTTTTACCTCTCATGCACAGCAGGGTAAGGGTTACCACAGAATGACTTATAAATGATAACAGAGCCAGGAGAGCCCTGGACTACATCAACCCCAAGCAAGCAGGCAATGACCAACTCTGCTTCTAGTTGCAAAGAGAGCAAGGAGGCAACTCCAGCAAATACTGTGCTGGCTCTTGAGATGAGCAGAAAATCCTGTCTCTTCAAGAGGGCTATAATAAAGAAGTGCAAGAGATAACACACAAATTAAAGCAATGCATACACCCTTGATTGACTGGAACATAAAAAAAGTGTACCCAGTTTGGAGACTGCACTCATTCACTTCCACGCAATGAAGTGCGAGCAGTGCCAGAGCTCGCTCAACTGCAAAAAAAACCTGCTTTTTAAGCTACTATGGTTTTAAGATACTGATGTCACAGATACCCCATGTGTACTTTAACACTGCCTCTCTAACAAATCACAGCAATCTCTTCTTAGAGCAAAGAGACCATTTTGTAATCTCAAATGCATTTGCTGGCATTATGCAACACACAAGCTTCAAATCCACGGGTGGCTTATGGTTAGCAGCAGGCAATCAGTGCTGACTTTCAGAACACAACTAAAATGTTACTGGTGCTCTATTCTTGAATACAGGCTAAGAATTTCTATAAATAAATAAATATAGGATATCAGCAATGCAAAAGTCTTTCTTACCCTCTTATGTTTTTTAGCCCTTGAAAAACTGTTTCAAGCTGAACTCTCAAAAGCGAGTATGATGACCTACTTGCAAATATAACACCACCCTGGGACAAACAGGGCATAGCTTTTTCAAATAAGTGTAAACAAAACAGAAAATAAACCTACATAACAGGTTAATATTTTGTAGAAGGGCTAATGTTCAACAAAGCTGAAACCTGGCCAACTGATCACATGTTTCATGTGCATTAGTGAACACTTTATTGCTATTAACTTGTACCTGCAGAGAGGAAGAAAGAGAATACTCTTCCTTTGATACTGAAGGTCACAAGGTGACCAAAATCCCAGCTTAATGAAGGCTATGGTGAGGTTGTAAGTGTCACAGCTTCCACCAACCCTTTCAAAAAGCAGTGCTGGAAAGCACAGGGAAGAAAACTGAAGTAATACCACCCAGGCTTCATAGACTATGTCAACTTAATTAGAATGGTATTTTGGCAGTACCAAAAGATTACATATCGAAGGCTGGGTAGCAGGCCAAATAACTTGACTAGAATATTTTGCCAAGCCACCTACATTAAGAGCTACTTCCCTGTACTTGCAGGGTGCCATGAAGGAAATCTGTTGTTTCAGGCCTTATGAAGCTGTTTAACAGAGGTATGAAGTGTTGAATATCCCCAGCACTGAAGGTTAACTAGATATGGGTTAAACAAGGAACATCCCTAGTTAATCTTCAGACTCTGGAGCTACCACAGAGGAACGTTTGTTCTCCAAGGGTGCAGGCTCCAGATGTAGTGCCTTCCCTGTGTACCCATGTGCTTTAACCCACAAAACACCCGTACTCCAATCCTGGAACCCACACACAGGTCTCATCTGCATTCTCCCACCTCCAAGGTTGTCCAACTGGTACTGGCAACAGTGGAAAGGAGGGAGAGGACAGAGCATAAGTGTCCCCACACACAATATTATTTTATAGGCCTGGGGTTTGCCCACAGAAGCAAACCAACATCCAGACTGCGCACGGCACTGACCACAACACTATCACAGAATATGAAGGCAGTCACACATCCCTGGTGGTGGCAGTATGTGAACAGGAGAAGTGTACACGCCTGCACTGCCACATCAGGGAGGAGAAACAGGCTCTCCTTATGTGCAGTCCATCTCATTCCACAGCAGCTACCTGGATGTCAGAGAAAGCTGAGGCATGCCTGAGATGAGCTCAAGAAGCCACCTACACCCTATACAATTCAATGAAGCACACTTCTGGAGCACCTGGTTCTTTCTATTGGCAACAGCAGGAACTTAGAAAACTAGTTCAGATGTAGCCATCCATGATCTGGAGACAAAAAACTAGCCAGAGGAATCCCTCCCCAATGTACAGAACCTAAACTTCAAACTCTCAGCACCTCTGGACAAGACTGACAATTATGCCAGACCAGTCATGCACTATCCCCAGATTTTGGTCTCTGTACTGCAGAAGTCAATCCTGACAAAGCTTCAGTTTCTCTGCGCAACTTTAAGGGTTTAATTTCACTCTGTGTGTATAATACATATATTATACACATATATTACACATATGCACTTACACCTGTGTGTGAACTCTATAAACAGATTAGCAGCAACATAGAATGCAAGATGTCACGGCAGAATTCAGTCAACCTCATGAAAAATGAAAAACAAAGAATAAAAAATCTCAGTTCTCTTCCCTGAATTTCTTTTGCTGTTTGAGGCAGAAATTTTGTTCACACTTTGCTCTTCCAAAAAGTTCTCCCCCTCCCAAAATACACTGCAGTGTAATAAAACAAAACATTTATCAAAGGAGCAGATGAGCTCTCTTGCAAAAGCCTCTGTGAATATCAAAAATTTGAATTTCTAATTGCTGCTGTTAATTGATGAAATAACAATTCAAAAATGGTTTCTTGCTACTTTGTATTTTGGATCTATAAAAGCATTTGCTCATCATTAATACAATCAATCTGACAGATGCATCAGAAAAGTCTCAATTTTCATTTCAGCCTTGCTAATTAGCGGTTCTATTTTATTAAAAACCAGCTCTGCATGAAGAGATGGCTTCACACAACTGCCTGTTTTACACAAATACCTCCCACAGGCTTTCATGCTACTTTCTGTCACTGGAAGAAGGAGAAAATTCCCTTCCTCTAATGCTCTGATGCTTACAGATCTCAGAAATCACTAGCTTATAATATTCCCCATCTCCTTCAAACTGACATCAGTACCACAGAATTTGCCACCAATGCCCAATACTGCCTCCTCTTTATGGCATCATTGGTCTTAGATAAATTACACTATGGCTTGGAAACTATCACATTTGTTTCCTGCAACATCTTTGCCTACGCATCTTTTCCAGTCCAATAACTCATACAAGTCAATAGCCTAAAATGAGCAGCACAATTTTCATGAGGACTCTCCCTTTTAACCAAATGACAACCTCCTCATTATACAAAACCAAAAAGCTTCTCTCCAAAACACAAGACAGAAGCAGTTCATTGAAACTGGATGCTTCCCAAGAGTCAGGTTTGAGAAGGCTGCTCCATACAGAAGTGCTCTTCTCTCTGCGGCAGGTGATGATAGCCACTGTTCCCAGCTGCACAGCTTCCTAGTGTTGTCTCTTAAGCTACAGGCATACCCTCATACCCTGACCCTGCAGAAATGCAACAACACATTGCCTAATGCAGCACCCCAGTCAGTGCCAGTGGGACAAGCAAGCAGCAGCAATGACACAGATATAAATTTTCCCATGAAAGCAAGTAGCAGCACTTGGTCAGAAAAGATCTGTAGGTGAAGTAAAGAAACGCAGGATTATAGAAAACCACTACCAATGCATGGGGAGGGAGAAATATTGAGCACAGGAAACAAGAACCTGAACTGCTCCCATGATCTAAGGGACAGGAAGACATGGCTGGTTTTCTACCAGACTTTGATGACAGATCCCCAAGTCTTTATACAGATCTCTGTCTTAGGCAGGTTAAACCTTTTAAGACTTAAATGTCTAATGAAATCTACTTTTAAACACACCAAAAAAGACAACTGGAAAGCGCAGAATCCCTCTGCTTTTGCGCCAAGTCGGAACACAAACAGTTCCTTCTGTGGAGGCCACATGTGCCAAGAAGGACTAGGCTCCAGCTCCTGGCACTTGAGCAGCACTGAAGTTTTCACTCTCTGGATGGAAAGTACAACATTGCTGATCATTTGCTCTGCAGACAAGTTGAGAAATCACCCCATATAGTCAGACAAAATTAAGTAAAGTGTCATTTGTTACCAGAAACCTCCTCCCTGATATCCAGTGACAGGATGTGTGGGAATGGTTCACAGATGAGTCAGGGGAGGTTCAAACTAGATATGCAGAAACACTTCCTTTACCAAGAAGGTAGTCAAACACTGGAAGTGGTTTCCTAGAAAGGTGGTCAATGTCCCAAGCCAGTCAGTATTTAAGAGGCCCTTGGAAAATGCTCTTAACAACATGCTTTGAACTTTGGTAAACCCCTGAAATGGTCAGACAGTTGGACTGAATAATCCCTATAGGTACCTTCAAATTGGAATGTTCTATTCCACTTATCAGACATTCAATGTTCCATTCAAGGAACATTCTTTTATACCAAAATGGCCTTACCTGAGTGAATGGTCTTAACTGAAGTTCAGAACATTCTATTTATTTTTTTTTTTTCTGATACAAGTCAGGCACTGAGGCAGCACTGCAAATAACCACTTCTAGAAATGTCCTTCTCAGAACACTCAGGTACTCTCTTGCCATCACATTTGAGCTTATGGAAAAAAATAACAGACAGCTGAGAAATGGTAACCCTCCCCTAAACAACCCCATTCTGTCTCAAAGTAAGAGTAAAACTAGTCAGAGTCAAGAGCCATTTAGGAAAAACAGTTTTATTTTACATTGAAATGGATTGGGAAGTTCAGGGGATCAACTGTTATCTCCAAGGTAAGGGGCTGACAACATCCCACAGCCATTTCAGGAACAATCTGACCCCCACTGCCACAGTGCCCCACATTCTACACATAATTGCCACTTCTCATCCTGCACCCTCACTTTCAGCATGTGTCTCTTGGCTAAAATGGGCCAGTTTGCACTGACTGCTGACTAGTGATGCTGGCCAGCAAGGGACCAGTTAACAACATGAATTTCACAAGGCCACAATTACAAAACAGATATGAGCAAGTACTCTGTTGGCAATTAGAGCTCCAGTTTTATTTCATTTATTCTAGTATAAGAACAGATGTTGCAGTTATTCAAAGGTTTTCACAACCTTAATTGCTGACCTTAATTGTTGCTAATCTTTCCCATGAAGTGGAGACAGACAGACGCCACCCGTATTTTGTGAAGATAGTGAGCTGCAGGGTATGAATAATAAAAGACAGTATTGTCTGCCTTCTCCCTCCTGTGTGAAATACAAGGGTATTGGGATTGGCCAGCAGCATGGAAGAAAAAGACTGAACGAATGACTCAGCTGTTTTATTTATTTTTTTGAAGGATGCATCTGCTACAGGGTTGAGCCTTGACACTGACATGTCTTCCCCCTCCCCAGGAATGGGTGAAGCTTCCAAGTGCCAGCTAAGGAAGTGCTGTATTTAGCCTTCAGGACGCCTGAAACAGCTGATACACAAAGCACCCCGTCCACCTCATTGAGCATCACTAAAGCTGTAGTATTAAGAAGCAGAGTGTTGAGTTTCATAGGGCAATATTAGGTTTCATAAACAAGTTCTCAGACTGGACAAAAAAAGCAGCATTTAATTATGTGCTAGAAACATTGCAAAAGATACATCAGAGCTTCCTAAGTCTTCTCCTTTGCTAGTGGGAAACCCACCTGACTTCTTACTCAGGTATGGAAATTTTCTATCAATCTTTTTGCTGCAGAACTTGGAGATTTAAGTTTTCTAACCAAGAAATACATTCCTCTGACTTTGTTCTGCCAAGTGTACTCGAAGATATTAATTTGGTGTCCCAGTAATTTAAGACCAGGCAATGCAGAGGAGGGACACAAGTTCAGGAATGAAACACAGGATGTACGGATGCTGTAACAGGCATGCCTTATAACCTAAGGCAGGAGCCCCAGAAGTCAGGAGAGTGAAGATCAATTTCATGTTTACAGTTGCCTTCAAGCAAATGCCTGGAGTGAACTTGGCACATAAGACTTAACCCAAAACCAGACTAGAATGGCATCAGCTACCATCTCTGCTGCAACATACAGGAAATCAAGTCTTTCTCCCACCTCTCACATTAAAACTCACCTTAACTGTAAACATCTTCGAGGTTCTTGACAGAAAAAAAGTTAAGGACTGTTTTGGTTTTAGTTCCTTAAGAGATACTACATTTGTTTATTAAAAAAAAGTCAAAATAAAGAAGCCAACCAGGCACCATGCATACTAAATAACAACTCACAGATTATATTTTAAGAGCAGCATTAAAACGTTGTTGTAAATTGCACAATGGAAAGAATTCAGTCAAGATTTCTAAAGGAAAACATCAAACTACCAAGCTGTTAATTGCTGTACATACCCTGTCATACCTAAAGGGACTTGGATATAGCATGAAAGATGCTAAGTTATATTAGTTTTTAGAAATGAGTTCAAGGTAAATGCAGGGAACTTAAAAATCAGAAAAAAACTTCTTTTCTGAAAGAGCTAGCTAAAACTAGGTAACACAGACATGAACAATCAGCAACAGAGCATGAGCAAGTGTCAGTATACCTTCTTCAGAAATTATTACTCAAATCTACCCAAGTTTTATGACACTGTATAAATGAGACATATGTCAACATTAACCCTAGAGACTCTTAAAAGGACCTGCGCTGCTGCACCTTGCAGGAGTGGTTCCCCCCTTAACATCGAGCCAAAGGATAACAGTTAAACATGGAGCTTTATTCCATACAAAGGGTCTTCAGAATTATCATAGTGGCCATTCTTTTCAACAGATCCTTAAGCTCTCTGAAATGTGACAATCAGGGAGGGAGGTGACATGAGGTTTGTCAGCAGTCTGGTGTGTTCAGTCAGAGCTGGAGCTTCGTGCAAAGCACAGCAGAAGGATCTCATGACCCCAGGCAAATGGGTAGCCAAAAGGGCAACTGATTTCATTTCCACAAACTCAAGCCAATGTGCTAGAAGAATAACCCTTCCTATGTGCACCACTGAAGTAAGTGTCAAGAGTCTGAAGTCTTGTTTGAAGTATTATCTTAGAGGAAAGAGGGAGGGGAGGAAAAGAAAACAGACAATACCTCACAAGAAAATACAGTATTAAGAATCAAGGAACTGCCACAAGCGAAGCAGAATCATGACAAGTTATTAAACCCAGGGCACACCCACTTCTTGAAAACTGTGGGCTGTTATGACATTGAAAGGGTAAAACAGAATTAGAAAGACTACAGAGAAGAGGAATTCCTAAAGCAGAAACTAACAGTCCTGGATCATTTGGCACAGAAAAGAGAAAGCTGAGCGAAAAGAAGGTAGACATCAAGTCAGTTATAGAGGACAGGGAAAATGTGCCCAGAGAATAAGCATTCTCCCTCAAAAGAAAAATCCAGAAAATCTGAAATCAATAGCAAACACGAAATTCTTTTCTGAGGGGTGACTGGATTCATGAATGCGTTAAAATAGTAATAATTTAAGCAAGCACTGGAGACAGCTCATAAGGGATAGACAGCAATGACAGTAATAGATATGCACACTCCAGATAACTGCAGCACAGCTCACCATGAAGCAGAAGGGTCTAAACGCAGAGAAAAACTCCTTGCAGGCTTTCTACCTAGGCAACTGCAATTCAAATCAACATTTTTCTTTTTTAATTAATATTCCCAGCCGAGAACTGTGGCCACCAGACATGAACCTGATGGGGATGGTGGTGAAGGAGAGCTGGAGGAACAGCCACATCACTGCGGTGCCGAAGCACCACCTCAGCACTGCCACACTGCATCCTGCAGAAAACACTGCACCAATCTAACAGATTTGCACCTTTAACTATTTGGCACAGACCTAAAAATTACAGTTGCTAGGCATCCTCCATGTAACATTTACTTTAAACAGCAAGTCCTGCAGGCTGCTGCAGTATGCAGAAGGTAGAATACACGTAGCCCACAAGTTGACAAGCATATGCCTAAATGCTGGCTCTCCGCAACACACAACGTGATCTGCTTTGCCAAAGTGCCTCTCCCACTATTTCCACGGGAGTCTACTACATCCATGATGCAATTACAAAAGGTGCTGCTTTCATAATGGGCATCTAGGAAGACCCCCTCCTTTTCATTTCAGGCCAGGACAAGAGCAAACTAAAATCTAAGGCTTTAAAGTACATGATTTCTGCATGATTAAGGAAACCTGATAAAGTCCTCCCAAAATCACAACTTAAGGCTAACACCATACTGAAAGCTGCTGAGAGACCGCAGCTGAACAAAGCCTTGAACACCTCTTATCAGCTTTTTATTTTGAAAAAAAATGTAGAGCTACTTTCAAAACAGCATGAGAGTCACAACACCAGAAAGATCCTGGCTTTTTCATATTCTCAAAATAGCATGCTAGAAAGATGTCTACAAAAATAGAAATTTTAGGTGCATTTTGCTTTCATCTCGAGCATCAGCTCAAGTCTATCCAACACAGCATTTGCGTAAGGCTCCGTAAAGCCTTCCCTCATCCACAACCCCACTCTGAGCAGTGGCAGAAAATTGTGATCAGATGCAGTCAATCACTTGAAAGCCCTCCAAAACCAGAAGATTTGGACGCTGGAGCATGCTTGTCCTTTCCCTATCACCCCACACACACTGTACACTGAGAAATTCTGATTCCTCTAACTTGCTTCACTGAAATCGAAGCTATCTAGTACAAGGTGGCAGCCAGCAGCATCACCAAAAACAAAACCATTGGAGAGAAACTAGTTAAGTGTAAAGTAATGCTTTCTTGCAGGAGGTTAAATGTGCAAGTCATTTCCACTGTACTGCTTGACACAGAAAACCAAGCAGCAGCAGCAACAAATTTCAGGAACCATACTCTCTGCTCCTCCATTCCCAGAAGGCAAACCAAGGGAAAAGCAACTATGTTCAAACAGCCCCTCTGCTCCTCGACTGCTCAGATTCACCCTCGCTGCTCTTCTGTGGGGAGGAGTGCAGCTCACTCGCTGTGTCAGGGACAGCACCGCTCCTCACCTCCTGCTCCCTGCCTTCTAGGAATTCTGCAAGCCAACACAGGCGGATTAGGAGCTGTAATGCTATTAAACACTGCAATATCAAAATGTGAACTAAAGCACATAAAGCCTGCCTTAAGAGGAGGGGTATTTTGAGGGTTTGGTTTGGTTTTTTTTTTTTTTAACCTCTGGAAAAGCATCTAAGGGAAACAGCGAGGAAGCAGTGTCAAAATTGGCAACTCCACAAGCAAAACAGCCGAGTTTACGTGCGCATTGCAGCCTGCCTGCTACTTCAGATTACTGATTGCAGAGCAACAAGTTATTCTCTCCCTAATTGGGTCCCAGTCTAAAACAGTCCTGTTATTTTTAGTACAGTACTTAAGTGTCTGAACTGTGCCCTATACTGCCAAAGCTGGCATGCATCCCTGGCCATACCAGAAATTCCGATATTAAACAAGAACACACATGCCACATACCCAGGCCGACGTTTGTTCTTCTGCCTTGTCTTTAGTGGGCAACTTTAAAGACTTTAAACATTAACAGCCAGACAAAAATGGCACAGGCTTATATGCTAATTCTGCATTTAAAGCCTTTCTCACAGCTACTGTGCAACAAGAGAATCAACACGGCAAGGGAAGACTGAGGCTTGCAATACCACTAATTAGTTACAGACAGTCCATTTGCTTTTAGAGCACAGATAGAAGATAAGAATGGGATTATTTTATCTCCATTTTGCTTGGTTTGAGTGCATACAAATTCTGGGCTACTGGAGGAGAGGAAAAATCCAAAACGCACTAACTCCCCCCTCTTCTGTCCCTTTACACACTGTTCATACACTATTAAATTTAAACTAGTCAAGAAACAAAAGGACTGTGTTAAATATGTTTACACACACTACAGAAGGAGGATTATGTAAGCTATGTCTCACAAACAATATGCTTCTTCTACAGAAGAAATTGATCAAAGCAAGACTTGTGCATGTTCCCAAGTCAATCTTCCCACCTTCCATCGCAGGGGTGACAACCGTCCTGCAGCATGCTAATTCTGGAGTGCAGGGAGCAGAACAAAACCCAAGATATCCATAGGCTGCTTCAACAAAGCCTACCTGTCACTGTGAGCTGACTGTCCCTCACCTTCTGTTTCCACTGTAATCTCGTTTTTGTTGGACCAGGAAGAACAAGTTCCCAGGAGGAATTTACTCTGTCCTTTTACCAAGTACTTTGCAGCAAGGAAGTCAACTCTATGAAAGAGCTTTAAAGACAAAATCCTAACCTGAAAGACGGCTGCCAGCCAACAAAAATTTGTGAGTCTCTATTACCGCTAGACCATCTGTTCTTGAAACTGTATGTTCCTTTTCAGAAGGGTTCTTATTTTGTGAACAGCATTAGCATTGTTCACTCTCTCCACTCTGTCAACATCCCCTTATCCAACACACTTCTAGATCTGGTGGTGACACAAGACTAAGCCTGTAGTTTATCATATCATTATCTAGTCATTTTGGGTTCATCAGTGTATTTCAGTACTTTCTATTTTCAATTATTCTAATCTCAGACAGTAGCAGAAGCAACATATACAAAATGTTTCATGGCTTCTGAATTATGGCTGGGCTGATCAGGGGCACCAACTAAACGTTGTTCTCAAACCCACGTCTGACAAAAAAGCTACGGCAAAAATTCAGCCTTTTGGCTTTTGTCCTTTAACCATTTCAGTATATTCATTCTAGATGGAAGAATTTGCTTTGTATTTGAAGAGAGCCTTCTGCCACTGAGTGTTCATTCTCTCTCATGTCCAGTTTTTAGTTAATCCTCAGACCCAAGGTATTTAAGTTTTGCTGTTGCCCACACAAGACAAAAAGTAAGCAGCAGTTAGTCTGTCTCACCAGGTAGAGACGTCAAGCAAAGTCCATCCATCTGCACTCCACTAAAAGAGCAACAGCCTGCAGACAATTACTGCAATACCAAAATAAGTGAAAGTGAAACAAGAGACATCAATAACTCATTCTGTAATTCCACAGCAATAAAATAATGATTAAGGAAAAGGTCAGCCAACTCAATACTTTCTCAAAAAAGCTACAGGTAACAAGACCAAAACAAAAACCAAAACAACCAAGGAAAATCAAAACAAACAAACAAAAAAAAAAAAACCCCCCCCCCCCCCCCAAAAAAAAAAACAAAACACCCAACCAACCAAAAAGCATCACCAAAAAACAAAAGAACCACAACAACAAGAAAAAGCCTCCAACAACAACAAACTCAAACTATTACTAGTGATAATAGGAGAGAGAAGAAAAAAAATAGATGAATGAACTTTCTCTCAAATTAGCTAGTTTTCATGAAACTCAGTAATGAATCAAACAGTTTGGAATTTTTTTTTAATGCTTCACATCATTAGCAGTTATTTTTGAAAGTTCATAGTGGATTGACAAGGTAGCAGAGGCTGAAGAATGGCCAACAGTGATTTCCTACAGAAGTGGGAGGGGAAAGGAGTGGAAAGAAAAACATTAAGAATGATACTTGTTGCTTAATTTGCACATTTGCCTTTAAACCCATCTGCTAGCGCCAAGAAGAAAATAAAAGACTGAACTCAACAAAAACTGGTTGTTCATGTACAAGCCAAGTCAAACCAACTCAACATCCTACTATGTCAGAATAATGTATTTTAGAAACACAGAAGCAGCAGACACTGAATCTGAATCTTGACATTAGCGAAACCACATCAAAAGATTCAAACTGCATTCTTACAAAAAGATAAGAAAACTTTGTCATACTGTTATCAACGCAAACAGTCATCTTATGGCAGATTTGAAAGTGACTGGGCAACTGCACTGACTTTTATCTCCTTGGAACGTCAAAAAAACCTGAAACACTCACAATATAGCCTGACATACTGAATAACCTCTGCAGAGATCGTCCCTGGTCCCACACTATTCTAACATTAATGATCTAGATAATGAAGGAGAAAATGACATTCATTAAACTTGGGGAAGCTGCTAACTTAAAGCAGTCAACTTGCTGGAAGACTTAATTCAAAGCAAGTTTTAGAAACTAGAAAATTCTTTGTTGAGAAAGAGGCAAATACCATAGAGGAATGTATAGAGAAACATATGTGAGAATCGTGAAGCAACAGTTCTGTTCTACTTGTGTCTGATAAAGCTTCCAGCACGAAGCTGCACCCGATCTTCAGCAAATTTCAGAAAAGATCAACTGGAAAGAATCCAAGCAAAAGCAATAGGAACATCACAGAATTAGAAAAACATGACATCTGGGAGGAAAAAAGAAAAAAACAGAATTAACTGGAGCTCAGCCAAAAGAAGCAAAAGTAAGGGTCATGATGAAATCTTTCAAATCTATGAAAGCCTGCTGCAAAGAAAGAGGGAATAATATGTTCTCCATGCCCACAACTTTTGGAAGAAACAGAAAGGTTCAAAAAGCAAAGATTTAGGAAACCATTACTGTACTGGGTGGAGTGAGGGCATAGGGAAAAGATAAAAGAGAAGCACCAAGTCAAAACTGATAAAGGAGGAAAAAAAACCAGCAAGTCGACAGCTAAGAAATGTGAGGAATAAGCAGTTTCCCCAAGCACTGCCACCAAGCTGCTGTCAGAAACACACCTACACTCCAGCTTTTCGTTGACTAGTTGACCTGTGTAAAGTCTCCTCTCCAGATCTAGCACTGTGCTATAAGAAAAATAAACTTAACAGATGCATTGTCTCCTCTCTTTCTCCAAAGCACAGCACCCAAAATGAGAATACCAACAAGCTGCATACCATCTGTAACCTTCAGGGCTGAAATGTCCTAAAAAAAAAGAAAATCCCAACCAAGTTAAAATCTTAGGTGTTAAAGTATCTTTTGAAGAAGTCTAACACAGGCACCTGCCTCTGTTGATACACAGATCCAGCCACGTCCTAACACTACAAAAAAACCAGAAGCTGATGACAGAGAGGCACGTGGGCCATACCCTCAAGCCCTCCAAATTTTGCTCTTCAGTCTCATTCTGGAGGACAAATAGCAGAAACATCACTTTGACTGTAACATCTATGTATATTTTTTAATGCTTAGCCTCAATCTACAGGCTGTGGATCAAAATCTTACGGTTCCACTGCCTGCCAGGTTTTTGAAGGATACATGGAATAGAGAAATTTCTTCTTGCAGAAGAGGGTGGAAGATGATAATCTATACATGGCTACCCCAGGACAGCTAATTGGAGTCAGTGGGGCAAGGTGCAATCCTACCATTCTGCAGCTTGGTACTAACACTTACTCAGTAGCAAGCATATCTGGAAGTTTGGAGGGGAAGGGGTAACCAACAAAACCTCAATCCCTTCAATTTGTTTTTAGCTCATGGACTGTGAGCACCAGTGTATTGCAAACTGCATTTCTTCTCACTATGCAAAACCTCTGGGAATATCTACAGGACATGAACTCTGATTAGACATAACTGCAAGCACTATCATCTTATTCAGCCAATTTTCTCTCTCCAGCCCCTCTCCCCACACACCACTTTGACCTCCACCAGTTACATCAATGGAAGTAGCTGGGGACAGGCATCTCACAAATCTCACAAATCCAGCACTCCTGGTTACAAGACTTATTTCAGCCTTTAACCATGCAACTGGAAGATATTTAAGCATGCCAGAGGCTTAAGGGAGGCTTTGAAATTGAATTTGCTTTATATTGTGCATGTCAAAAAGACAGTCATTTGTCATCTTTTCTTGAGTATCCCTGAGTAAGATGCTGATGCCGAGATAAATATTCATAAGGCTAGCTCACGCAGTTTTCCTCAAATCTGACTAGATCCAACTCCCTCTTGTTTTAAGAAGTAGGAATTATATGTAAATGTCGCAGCAAAGGAAGATGTAGGAGTTAAAATCAGGTTTCTGTGTATGGGAGGAAGCCACTGTGGATTTACAGGATTAGTGGCAGTGCCCATCCCTCTCCATCAGGAATGACCCTCTCCTCTCCACTTTGCATATTTACAACTGAAGATACTGGGATCTTGGAGCATGAGGCTGACAGTCCACAAAGGCAAAGCCCTAGTCATTCCTACAGAGTGACAGGGCTAGAAAATAGAAGGAAAAATAAGATGGCTTTAAAATATAATATCAATTAGTGTAGACACTTGAAGTCAAGAAAGGTAAACACACATTGCCATTTCATGGAGTTCCGCTGTGCCACTGTTTGCATTCAGCAGAAGCATTTTTGCTCAGGTGCCTCACCATGTGGTTATCCTTGGAATCCCCGGCTGTCCAAACGGCCACCAGGCCACAAGACACAGCACATAAACATCCACTCAAAAGTAACACTTGTGGTTTAGACCAGGAGAGAAGCCAGGCCAAGTTTTAGACATGACTTAGCTACCTGTATCACAAGCAGGATGTTTACTATGCTCTGTGGTATAAATACTCCTTCTCTCCCCATTTTTTTCTTAACACTTCCTCCACCTTTGGAGAAGCCATCATCTCTGAGAGAATTTAACTTCCACGAGCTGGGACGTGGGAGCAAACACAGAGTGATACAACCATCACACAGGCAAAACACATCCACCAAAAACTGTAGGCTTTTCTCATACAGATGCCTCACAGCAGCTCCAAGAAAGTATTAGAATTACTCCAAAAAGATAATCGTACTAGTAATGATTTTCAGAGCCATGATTTAGCCGTGCTGTGAGTTAAGACATTCTCCCACCCATCACATCATCTTCACCAGAGGAGGGTGAGGGTGCAGCCTACTTTGCCTTTTCTCCATATCATGCTAGAAAGACACACATGACTGTGGAAGTCAATTTAATTCCTTCTCCTCTCACACTGCTGAGAAGTGGAAGCACTATGAGAAGAGAAAGAAACTCCAAAAGATCAAGTGGATGAAAAAGTTACTGCCCTTCTTTGTGCCTTCTCTTCTAGGTTTTCAGCATGGCTCCTAAACTCTCTCCTTTAAAGCAGCTTCCCCTCGCAATGCTACAAAGAACACATTTGAGCAGAGAGGTCACTTAAAAACTGCTAATCAAATGCTAAAAACCAGACTCAAAAAGTTTCTAATATTTCTTTTTCAGTATGTATCACAGTAAAAAAAAAAAAATCCAATCATTTTTAGATGGCCTTTATTTATATTCTTGGATAAATTTTAGATCTCTAGTCTGTATTCAGTTTTTCCTCCCTAATGATGGGATGGCTCGATTCTTTCTTACAGGATGCAAAAGGGCAGGAGATCTCGTGGTGATTTGCAGTGGAAGATGACATGATAATTCAAAGCTTTATAGGTTAGGTCAGTTTTAGGATACAGCTACTTCAGAGTGCTCTGCTTTAGTTTATATAAATCCTGTTACTTCTTCATTGACCAGGCAAATCTTTAGGAAGATTACTGCCATGCTACAAAATCATCTCCATTGATAAAATAAAACATTCGGGACCCAGGCTGCACTTAAAGCAACAAGATTGTAAAGAGACTCTTCTAATAAAAGTGGCAGAAAGTAATAAAAATTAATTTAATATACCCAAAATATTTGGTTAATTTTAAACTGCTAATGGATTTCAGAGACTGCACCTCAGGTGAAAATCACTTTTATTAAAACCTTTCAGTCCCTTGGTTTTCTAGGGACCTCACTTGACATGGCTAAGGTGTCACATATCCCAAGTTGCCCTGTTACAGCACTACTTTTAAAAGGATCTCAGAAGACTAGACAAAGTCTTAACCCGAAGCTCCCCCCTCCAAGCCTCTCAGCTCCACACACAGCCACAGCCCTGCAAAGCTTCCACACTAACACCAAGCCTAACCCTAACCCAGCCGCACTCAGAACATCAACACAAACCAGCCCTGCATACACCACATCTCTGAAAGGCCACATCCTAAGGGACCAGGGATGCCAAGGAAGTGTTGGATGTAGCATGCATTGAACCGCAGAGGAGATACACCTCTCTCAGACACCATAAAAGGGCTGTATATATGTACATTCCACCTCAGAAACCTCCAGGCTTTCAAGATAGTAAGTCAGGATTAAAAGAGTTCTTGAGCTCCTTACACAATGCACACACTTCCTTGCTTGGTTTTCACAGGTACATCTGCAGAATTAGAGGATATTGGCAGGAAGAGGTGACTAAGACCAGGTACTGGATAAAAGCATCATTGTCCACACAATGCAACAATTAATGGCTCTAACACAGGTTTAGGCAAAAATTCACTCTGACCACACTGCTTGATCTGTAGTCAAACATTGACTTTAGACAAGCCGCAGTTGCACATAGGAAGAAAGCTTCAGTCCTCACACATTTAAAAAAAACAAAAACTAAATTTTAAAAGTACTCATGCCATGAATGCTTCTCTGGCTGGATGAGTCTTCTCTGAACCACTGCCACAGTCAGTGACACGGCTGAAGGCGAGCATACAAGTTGGCCAGATATCCTGAGAAGAGGAACAAACTCGCCATTTGTATGCAACCACATTAGTGTGCCCATGAAATTACTGCTCATTCGTTACTTCCTTCGCCTCAACAGCCCCAAAACCTAACACAGCTACACAAAGCAACTGAAGCATTATGAGTGGTTGCTGTAGTGCGGGGAATCCTTACAACATATATATTTGTTATAAAACCTGAACTTCATTCAGCAGGTGATAGGGAATGCTCAAAATAAAACACAGGGTAGGGGGAGAACATTTAATACACATTTTGTCACTCTCCACATGACCTTGCAAGAGACAGAAACTGTTTCCAGATGAGGCAAGTCCCTGTAATAAAGGCTGAGAAAAGATCTCTTCCTTTATCCATCTAAGAGTCCATAACATAACAGAATTTGTATCCAGCCAGAAAGATTAAGCTAGTCAAAACTCAATCATTTTTGTGATAAAATTATGGAAAAAACTACTCAGAAATGTTCCTGAAGAGAAACCCCAGTCACTGCTGTGCAATCCTGTACCCAAGAACCTGAACTCCAGGCCTTCCCAAACTTGGTTTGGTAAAATGACGAAAATCCATGACATGGCACCTTGCCCCCAAAATCATTCCACATGTATCATAGACAAGAATAATAACTGAAATTACTCAAGAACTTATTTTGGTTTTCAGTCTGCAGAGTTGTTGGTTGGTTGGGGTTTTTTTAGGCTAAAGTAGGCCAGCCTTAGCAGGGCTGAGAAACTGCAGCTCTAAGGCAGCCCCTCAAGAGTCACAGGAGTTCATGGACAAGATCTGTCCCACAGCCATTAAGACCACTTCCTAGCAGACTCCAGAGCACTTATCTCAAATGCCTTTATTTGACTTTGGCTACAGAAACACTTCTTGATCAGAGCAGAACGGCTGAACCAGCTCACAGGCAGTTCTAGGATTCTGAGACTGGGAACAGATGAAACATTCCAGGAAAAAAAACATTTCAGCTGGTAACTGGTCTGAAACAAGTATGTTTTACCACTACATTTCAGAGCAAGTCAACCAAATCTCTGGTGTTTGAACAGCTATTATGCTTGCTATTTCTTGTAATATGAATAATGATGGATTTATTATCAGTTACTTCCTCAGTCGCTCTGTTTTATGACGATCATATAATAAGACACAGCTACACATACCTTACATAATATTCTGAAACTGTGAAGGTGCTATTTTTATCTTCTTTAAATGTACAAGAGCAATAGTAACATATTTGTTACGGCTGAGTTGCTCAGTAAAAAACCCCACCTAGCACTGATATATCTCACATTCATTTTAAGAAAACAACCCAGCAACACAGGTCCATTTTATTAAAAAAAAAGTAAAATTAAGGACATCATCGCTTTCATCCCCATTCCAGGGCAGTAAAGAGATCAAACACAAGGTTAACCCCCACATATTGCAGAAAACTCCCTTCAACAGGTAAAGCTTGCAAACACAGGCAGGCTCTGGAGATTCTCTCCAAAGCCAGGTCTAGTCTTTCATTTGCTTGCTTGTGTAGCTCCACAAGATTTGTTGAACTTCACAAAGAAAAAAAAAAAAATGCTGGGTTGCCAAGCTGGCCCAGCAGTTTGCTACCACTGAAAAAGAGATGAAACCTATTCTTCTCTTTCTCGTTTCTCTTCCTTTCCTTGGAGGGCCACCTCACCCCAGCTGCCCCACCATATGGTTCTAAGAACTGATCCTATCCTTTAACCCAGAAGAAAACCAGCCTCAGGAAAAACAAGTGCACAGTGCAGCTTTTCTACCCAGTTAGAGAGTCAGCCATGCACACACGTAGCAAACCACCAAGCTGGCCCAAGGTAAGACACTCAAACACTCCAACAAAAACATCATCATCTTTTGGTAGCAATGAGCTCTTAACATGACCCACATCTCTTGAGAAATGAAGATCTGCCTCTCTTCCAGGGGAGAAGTTTTTTTCACCTCTTCAAATCGTAGACACACACAAAAAATTAGTATTTCAACACTCAAAGATGTAAAAGTGACCTGCCTCTCTGACAGCTGCAGATGTGCTGTCTCCCTGAAACTCTACGAACCTTGAGCACTGTTAAATTGAGGTGGAAGGCAACTTCACATCACCTATCGATATGTCACCTTAGCTCACCTAAACTTAAATGAGACCCTGGGGAATAAATCTTGTTAAGGAAGAGCTGGACTGTTGGACATGAGGGACCCAAGAAGATCTGAGAGATGAATACAAGCAAAACAAAGTCAGGCTGTTACAGCACAGCACTCCCTCATTAAATTTTTTTAAATAATCCATTTTCCAAATACCTGTGAGAACTTCTTCAGCTTCTGTGAAGAAGAGTTGAACCATTAAAAAGTAAACGAAGACAAATTACACATTTACCAAAATTATTTAAGGCTAAGACTAGCATGACATCTTGAAATGACATTCTTCTACTGAAGGCTGGTATCAACACTGTTCTTCAAAGAACACTGGGGAGGAAAGTTATCAAACAACTCAACCAGGCATTACTACTGTTACCATACACCTAAACTGCAGCAGCCCTTGCAATGCCCCTCTGACTTCCCGTGTGCTAACAGTGTAATCCACCCCTGCTAACAAGGAGCTCCACAGAGATTTTTCCTGACCTTTTTTAGCATCAGCTCTAGAACAAAAAAATGCATGCCGAATGCGAAACAAGTCTGAGTACACATCAGAGATGTCAGCAATTCAAACAGCATTTGCTCTCCACTCCTGCAGCTCATCTCATACTCTCGCTGCTCAATTCTCCTGAAGCCTTTTGGAAAATAAACCAAATACCTCTTTGAAAAACCTTTCAACTCCTAAATGTGATGACTATGTGTAATGTTACAATAGCCTACCAGTATCAAAAAGATCAGTACATCAAAGTCAAGTATAGACTGTGACATTTCAGTCTAGTCATTTCTAGAGCATCATAAAGGGCTATTTTGATTGCTTTCATCCCACAGGGCTCTCCTGGTTTCAGTGAGGGGTAGAATTATTTTCTTTCTAGAAGCTGGTACAGTGTTGTGTTTTGGATTTAGGATGAGAATCATATTGATAACACACTGATGTTGCAGTCATTGTTGTGTAGTGCTCGCACCAAGTCAACAGGTCTCAGTTTGTCACCCCACCAGTGAGGAGGCTTGGGGTGAACAACAGGCTGGGAAGGGATACAGATGGGACAGCTGACCCACAAACTGGCCAAAGGAATAGTCCATACTATACACCATCATGCTGAACAAAAAAACTGGGGAGAGTTGGCTGGGAGGCAGTGGCCTGTTGCTTGGAGACTGGGTGGGCATCAATCAGTGGGTGATGAGCAATTACACTGCTTGTCACTTGTTTGTATACTCTTTTTTAGTTGTTATTATTTTACCTTCCTTTTCTGTTCTACTACACTGTCTTTATCTCAACCCACTAGTTTTGCCTTCTTTCCAATTCTCTTCCCCATCCCACTGATGTGGAGGAAAGTGAGTGAACAACTGTGTGTCGTTCAGCTGCCTGACAGGTTAAACCACAAGGACCTTCATTATAATCATAATTTAAAAACTAAAACTAGGTGCCCAACAGCCAGGAAGAAAAAAAAAGCAAACAAAAAAAAAACCAGCAACAAGTCAACCAACAGACCAGGGGGGTAAAAAGCCTCCACAACAAAACCCACCCACTTTTGGCCTCAACTTCTTGGACTTCAGAATTCCTGGAATGACAAACAAAATAATACAACAAAAAAGCAGAACAAAACAAAAGATGACAATGTTACAGCTGGTGAGCTTTTTCATAAAGTGTTAAAAATGCATACATTCTCCATCTAGATGATGGCAAATCTGCCTCTAGCATAAGATGCAGAGGCAAGAAGTATTTTGTCCTCACAATCATGCTGCACAGATATGCTTCTCTTGGAAATTGTTTACTACATCTCTTGCTGTGACCATGTACAGTAACTGGAACATCACAGTTAGAGATGGACAGGATAAACAAAAGTAACCTGACCCACCAAGAAAGCATCTGCCAGCACTTGAACCATTGTTCTGCACAATATCAAGGCTTGAATTCTGACATAATCCCCTGACATCTCGGGTGATGTCAGCAGGAGTAGCTATTAGAATGAAGAATGATCCCCCACAAGACATTAATTCAGAAAGAATCGATGGCCTTGCAATACATATTTCTCCCTTAACATTCTCCTAAATGGACTTTAATACATTTGAGCCAGAAGGGGAAGCAGGCCTTTTAAGAAAGCTTGTGATATTTTTGTCTTGTGCCAAAGCCTTCTGAATTTTTAGCTTTTCCAACTCCTTGAAGTTTAATTCCACACTTGTGCTTTGATATAATAAAAGCTCCTCATTCCTTTCCAAGGATGCTCAGAGCTTTAACAGTACACTAAGCAAGACCAACCTACAGATTTTACCTTCCCCCAGTCCTTCTCACCCCCTCTCTCAATTCCCATTTAAGGAGAGAGAACATTCTCCTATCTGAATCCGTACCTAGTAGTTTGGCAGAGATGAACATCACAGAAAAGAAGGAAAGAAGAAAGCAGGGAGGAAAAAAATAAAATCACCTCCTCATTTTTATTTCAGACTTGAAAACTTCTGCTCTAATCCTTTCTAATACACAACTTTCTTGTCCTACCATCCTCCATTAGAATCAGTATCTGGGAAAATTTTTCTAGTAGATTTTTCTCTAGTAAAGGATTCAAATCATTGTTGCAGTTAGTTTTGGCATCTACAAATATATGAAGCATGCACACAGAGCCCAGCTGCAATTCCCTGACCAAAAATACATTTAAGTGTCAAATCAGAATCACAGAACCACAGATCATTCACAAACAGCAACATCAGCAGCGAAAGATCTGAGTGACATTTTATGGATTCCCTTTCTCACAGTTTCAAAAGTTAAATTAACACCTGAAGATAACCTAGAAATAAAGTCAAGCAAAGTAAAAAAGTAGCTTCAAAAAACTTAGTCCGTGCTACAAATTAACAAAAGTTTGGACAGAGCTACAGCCACTCAATCAAGTCATCAAAAAGGCAGAATTTAGATGTGGGGCACTGAAAGAAGTTTCTAAGCGTTCATCAGGTGCTAATCTCCACCATGAAAAGAGTCTACAGACTTACAGATTCTCCCTGCTTGATTTTCTCACCAGGGATGCATAATGGAAGAATGATGCTGCTCTCATGGAGTATTATCCACCCTTTCTTAGCTGCCTTCAGCAACCACAGGCTCAGCTTGAATGCAGACGCTCAGTTTCTCAGATTTCTCTGCTGACACAAAATTCTGCAGCAAGGGCATGAAGGGAGTGCAAGGATCATGCTCTGATGTTTACTGTGTGCACAAATGTAGAAATCCCCACTCCTGCTCAGCAGGAGAGCTCCTTCCCACTGGGCTATAGGTTTATTCCAACAGGATGGTATGGTATTTCCTCTATGGTTTGTCTGCCAGGAAAGTCATTTCCTATTTTTGTCCTGTTGTGAGCTAGTAGAAGCTGGCATTGATGGAAGCTGGGAAGAATGAGAGGTTGGTTTGCTAGTGGTTTAACCAAACATATGTTTACAATTACCCCATTCATCATGCCCTGTCTGTGCAAAACTGTCTTTTTTGGAAAGCCCCCATGGTCCTTGGGTTTGGCCTCCAAAAAAGCTAAAACAGACTCACTAAGAAATGCATTGTTTGAATATTACAGCTAGAGCAACAAAACCATCCAATGGTTAATATTGCAGCCATTAATGCAATTGTTAAACACTAAGATAAATGTAGCTGCTCAACTTGTTGCTGTTGGCCTAAGGACGACAGCTCAACAGCAGGAGGGTAAGATAATGGGAAAATCTCTTTCAGTCTTCCCCTGGAGTCCAGCAAAAGAATACAACAGAAATAGGGCACCATGCTTCTTTCTCAAATATTCTACAGCATCTGCCCAACAAGAAGAGAATGCAGAGATGGTAGTGGTGTTCCCAGTAAGTTTGTCTGGGGCACTCACCACCTCCATATCCAAGGACTGTGACTATCACCATTGTCCCAAAGCTCTTTTCATAAATACACTGCACAGCATAATTGAGACTTGCAACCCCACTCACCCTCTCCCCAGATACTACTTAAGGGAAGAACAAACAGTCCGTTCCATCATCATGTGGAAAAGGGGGAATATCTCACCGCTGATCCTTTCTCCAAGAAGAGGTCAAATTATTCTAGCAAATATGCCTTATCCCATCATACCTGAAACAGCAGAAACTCAAAGACAGCAGTCTTGAAAGCTGCAACGATTACCAAGAGACACATATCACCTCTCTCAGTGTCAATTAGGTAGACTTTCATGCCATGCACCTAGATTATTCCAGATCTAGTTTGGCAATCTATAAGCTTGATATAACCTGTAATTTTACTTCATATCATATGTCAGAGAACTACACATCTCACTCTACCATTTTACTCTCTCCAGAGTTATCATCTGATACCCAGGGATACAATGACTTACCAAAGGTTTCTGAAAGGATTCAGCAAGAAGGTCCCTCACACTAATTTACAGCAGCAGTTACATGTTGTATTATCCATGATACTGGAGGTGTCCCACCCTGCTAAAAAGATCATCCGCTTTAAAACAACTGATCTTCATGACACAGCTTTTGCTGCAGCCATTCAGGAGTGGTAATCTGCATTCCCCATGGGTTAACTAATTGGGATGCAATTAGCAGGTTTCATTAAAAGCTCTCTTGACTTGTAAATGAGCATTAGTGTTGGGCTTCGAAGAAACACATCCTTAATTCATCCTGACTATATTTTTGTTCAATTTACACCTGAGTCTCTGGTCAATGCCACTACAGGTTGCTTACCTATAAAAACCCAAGCAGCAGCCATAAAGCTGCTGCCATCTTCTAACAGAAAGTGACTCACTCAGTGCTCAAAATCTCCTATTTTGCAAGTGACTCCTCATCAGCAATCCGAAATCTCTGTCTTTTCTGTTACAGAAATCAGGAAAGACAGAACTGTTCACAAGGGCACTACTCTAAAGCAGGGAATGAACATGCAATGCCTTGAGTCCTGAGACCCATGTCCATCTGCTCTGCATGAACTGATCCATCTACAACTTATGAAGGACCCTGGGAAGGCAAGGAGGGAAGGAAGTTTTCAGTCAATGGATGCACACTAGTGTGAATGTGAATATCTCTTTATTAAATAGAGATTACCGTGGCACTGATTCAGTGCTCCTATGTATATCTGAAGTCCAAAAGCTGCTAGAAACCATAAACATCACCATCTGCAGATGAATGGACCTGTACGAAAAAGATAGCGTCTGTCTCTCTACACCAGGTACCTGCTGATGAGATGGTATCCAGGGAAATAAAGCATGTAAGAATAGGGAATGTCAAATACATCCAACCAAATCTTATGAAGTCAGGCTATTTTGGTTGTCATCACTGAAGACATTAAGAGACTGTGTGTGGACAGGATTGCCTCATGTTGATCAACAGTCTTCTTTACAGATGCGGTCATAGTGGAATCTGGCTTTCTAGGCTAGTACTCTCCACATCCACAGTGTGACAGAGGAGCCATATTGAGCTAAAGGGAGAACTGCTGTCCAATTCAACAGATGGCATGAGAATAGGAAAGACCTGGCACAGCACTAGTTCAGAAGTGCACAGTTCAACATGTATAAAGAAAGAGAAGTCAGTGAGGTGACATCTGTTTACTTCATAGTATTATGTTTCAAAACAACCACTGGTTTGGGAGAAAAAGTGATGGGAATCAAGACTACTTTGCCACATCCAAGTTTAGACTGCAACATGCTCTCCTGACCAGCAGGCAGGGCAAGGACAGAAAACCTGTAAATAAAGCTCAGTGCTAGTAAAGGGATTCCTTGGTAACCTCATTCCTTGTAATTCCTAAAAAAGATTGTGGGGTTTCAACTTTTCGGTAAAGGATCTCCATTCCTAGATTTCCCTGGGTGAAGAGTTGCAACTGGTACATTTTGGACATGGCCAGGAACAGGTCCAGTTTCCAAGAAAAACAATCCCAACTTCTTAGCCTGCTTTCCTACAGAAGGAAGCTTATGCAATCACACTGTAGCCAAGCCAGTTGGCAAGCTGCATGTAAGCCTGACAGAGGCAGAGGTCTCAGAAGTTATCTTCCTTGTTTGTGAAAACACTGGGCCAGGTGGGCACACTTAAGAAACTCTGCACTGTGAACTGGCAATAACATTCTCATAGCTGAGATAAATCCAAAGAAATCAAGCTTCCTTAGTCTTAGTTTGGACAAAAATGTTGGCTTGAAGTGAAGAAAAGCTTTTCCTCTGACCCCATTAATAAAGTTCACTCAGAGGCTTAGAATAAAAAGGCCAGCAGAAAATAGTAGGGGGTTTCACCACAGTGTTTTCTGCAACCAGTGGAATTTTTAAGTGAGCAAATACTTAAATGCATCCTAAAAATGCACACCACTGGACATCAAAAGGAGCCCCTCCATCTACTCCCCCACCCCACATTTCAGTGGTCCGAAGAAGCACCTGAGTGCATTTCACATACCAACATACACACACACACACACTTCCCAAGACAGATCTGAGCTGGTCTAAGCAGAAGTTATACCCAGAAATCTGGCTTCATTTAGCACCATCACCTCCATAACCACATGCAGAAAGGCAAAGCAAAAGGGAGTGACAGCAGGGTTCCACTCAGAGTGGCACTACCCGGGAGCCCCTCAGTTTGCCTGCTGCCACTGCTACGCACGCCCAGGGAAGCTGACAGTGCCTCATAGTCTAGAGGGACATCTGCTAGTTTGGGGCTGCCAGAAAACAAATTCCCAGCGCAACACCTCTGGTGCTGCTGGCAGAAGCAGTGCATGACCCAGCTATGCCTCTCCCCTGCCAGCTGGGAACTCCCTGCCTTGGAAGGATACCTTTGCCAGAAAGATCTAGATACTTTTTGCCCATTTACATCCATGAGAACACGACCAAAGATTTCTAAAAAATCTTCATGACAATTCTTGCTGGAGTCATTTAAGCACTCGCAAGACAGAGGGCTGCAAACACTTGTTTTATTCACAGAGTACACACTATACACTTCAGCAGAACTGAGATGCAGAGATCCATTTTGCATTTATGCAATGCTTTTGGACTACGTAGTAAAAAACACAGGAATGAGCTACTGAAATCCAGGTGTGGCTGTATGTGAGCATAAAAGCCAACTCCCACAGTGTTAGGAGAGGGGACAGTTTGATTAACAAAACCAAGGAAAACCATGGAAGCACCACAAGATCTTTAATACGCAGCCAGGGCAAACAAGACCTACTTTAAGAACAAATAATGTCCAAGTGAAGAAAATAAATCAGACTTTAACGTGGCAAAATGATCACCGGAGGCAATTGTCAGGGTCTGCTGCTCTGTCTGTTTACTGTTCACAGTAAAGCTACCAAACAGCACTCTTCAGGCTCTGCTGTTTGCTCTGCACTGTGCAGGATTCTAACAAGAGTCTGGTGTTGGAGAAAGAAAGCCCAAGCAGCTCTGATATTAACGTATACCTGTAAAAAGGTAGCCACAGGAATACAGCTCTGGAGCAGCTCTCCTCCTGATGTTGCACTGAGGGGTTAAGCCCTGCAGGAAGACTAACAGCATGGGAAGAGCATCCTGCTTACCTCCTGCACCGTGCCTCAGCCCCTAAACAATCATGAAGCACAGCCAGAGCTCTCATTTGAAGTTTCAAGAATATTTTCCCTTTCCCAAGCAGGTGTTCTAATCTCCATGTGTTTGTGGTGGTTTTTTTTAACCTGTCCTCATAACTCACTCCCTTTAATCCCAGGATTAGCCCTGTTGCCCTTCTCTGTACCTTTTCTAGAGCTGTAAGTACTACTAGCCTCAAAACATAGGACTAGATGGAGCTGGAGTGTTAATGTATCCTTGCTACCCATCCCGCAACATCTGTTAAAACACATAAGCACCTTTACAAGGCAAAACAATTTCAGCTGTCCCTTAGAAGCACAACTTAAGGTGGTAGATGCTCACATCCCTTCTATCCAGCCCCCTCTTGCTTCATCCCAAACCCAAATGCATTCTGCCTTAGTGAAGGGAAAAGCAAACCACATTCTTTGGGTCTGTTTTAGAAAACCTGATCAATGCTGCCTTGACATACCAGCAACATATGTTCCCATTTCAACAAATGGGAGCATTTCAGGCAGACCACCACTTCAGATGGAGTGGGGCTCCTGGCTGCTGAATCAGCACTTTCCATCCTGCTGGCAATACAGAGTTATGTGACGCTTCAAAGGAAAGCGGGGAAAAGGGGGAAAGGGGTGGGAGGGGGCGCTGGCACTTAAGCAACAGAAGCGGGCAAGAGGATTGTGCAGGAGTTCATCTGCCAAACCAATTAACTGCAAACTGTTCTTCTAAAGATGCCACGGTTTCAGCCCCGGCTTGCAGTACCAGTTATACAATGAGAGCCATGCGTCCGCGGCTCTCCCCGGCGGGGAGCTGGGGCAGGAGAAGCCCCGCACTGCCTCCAGGAAGGGTCTCCCGGGCTATCCACAGGCTCTCGGCATGGCCGAGGGCGCGGCAGGGCCGCTCTCCGCGGGCACACGGCCGCCCGGCTGCCGCCGCACATCCCCGCCGCGGATGAGCAGGAAGGTGGCAGCACTCCGGGGTGGCACTTCTGCGAACTGCCCATCCGCCAGCCCTCCCGCAAACGATGAGCGCAGCGGGGGGAACACCGGGGAGTTTGGGCGGCAGCAGCACCACCAGCAGCTGGCGGGGCAGGTCTTCGCTCTCCTCCAGCGCGGGGCCACGGGAAAGCCCGGCTCCCGGCACCGCCAGGGCGAGGCGCGCAGCAGGCGAGCAAACAAAACGCGGCAAGCAAGCCCCGAGACGGGGAAAAGGGCCGATCCCCGGAGCCCCGCGGCCGCGGGCCGAGCCCCGTCCGACCCCGGAGGCTCCGCGCCGGGCGGTGCGCGGGGGGCGCTCCCCGCGGGCGCTGGGGAGGGGGGGAGGGGGGGGCTCGCCGGCGGCCCCAGGAAAAGGAAGTTTGCTCTCCTCCTCCCACCGGCCTCCGCCACCGAGGAGCCGGCGAGCCCTCACCCACCCCGACCCGGCCACCCCCCGCTGCGGCTCCCCAGGGGCAGCAGCCGCCGCCGCCGCTCTGCGCACCCCGCGCCGCCCCCCCGGCCCCTTACCTGCTGGGCGGGCGGGCGGTCGGCACCGTCCCCGCCGGGCGCCACGCACCCGCCAAGTTTGGGGCGGGCACAGGGGGTCGGGGGAAGGGTCGTGCGCGGCAGGGACGGGAGCGCGGGCGGGG